>OX941080.1:198735000-199335000 GCA_954870635.1 Arctium minus | reverse complement strand
ATATATATATATGTGTGTGTGTGTGTGGTTGTGTCTCGGTGAGAAGTTGACTTAACGTGAGAAACGTGAGAAATGGTTATCAACCGTTGGATGTACATTAGGATGAGATGTACTGAGATAAGATGCACTAGGATGCACTAGATCAATCCCCATATCAAGCACAATTCATGAGTGGGTTTGAGATTAAAAGTGATCAAGAGTTCAGATCCACTTCTCAATGCTTCTTATGTTAACTCATTTTTTCACACAATCATTCGCCTATATATATATATATATGGGGCATATATATTAGAGTTATCTACGTAATGGGTCTATAAAATTTGATAATTTTTGTAAAGACATTTTTTTTTGCATAAATAGAGGGAAAACATGGTTGGACGATTTTAACCCTGGCTCTAACGGAGATCTTTAATGGCGATAGTGGTCAGGTCCCACTCTCAAAGCAAAATTCAATCTTGGAAGACGGAATTTTGACTTATCGAAATTCAAGGTTCCATTTTCAAAAACTTCACTAAACCTTAGGGACCAAAACTAAAGTTTACCTATTTTATTTGTTTTTTCAAGGAAACAAAAAATTTTAATTATTAATAAAAAGTTAAGTTAATAAGAGCATCTCCAACAGCATTGCTAAAATAGAAAATTTTGGTCTTTTCTTTGCTATTCCTCTCCAACAGCTTTGCTATATGGTTTGCTAAAATAGAGAAAGATCAAAAAATCTCTAAATATAGAGAATTCTCTATAATCTCTAAATTCGAGAGAAAAATATTATTTTATTCAATCCAACCAATAAGATTCAATTTTTAACATTTTATTTTAAGTTTTTTTTAAAAAAATGTATTAGGATGATAAATTATGGAATATTATAATAATATAAACAATGATTGATTCTCTAAAATAGAAAAGCTGTTGGAGTTAGAAGAAAATGTTTTTAGAGATTTTGACTTTCCATTCTTCATTTTAAAAAAAATTTAGCAATGCTGTTGGAGATGCTCTAAGTAGCAGCAAAGGAGAGGAAGTATTTTTCAAGGAAAATAATAAAAAAAAAAAAACAGAAGGCTCTCTCATCAGTCGAGTCGCCGACCTCGCTCGCCTTGGATGCTAAATCGGAAAGTTGCAACCAATTTTCACATCACCAACTAAAAACCCCACCTCCCTCCTTCCCTCCCTCCCTCATCAAAGTAGCAGAGTTAGGGTTTATTTAGTTCCCTTTTGGTTTGTAAATATAGCCCTAGGGTTTCAATGTCCAAGAGAAAGTTTGGATTCGAGGGTTTCGGTATAAACAAACAATCCACCTACAGCTTCGAGCGACCTCAACCTACCCAGCGACTCTACGTTCCTCCCTCCTCTCGTGGCGGTGGTCATGATCATTACGAAGACACCGACCTTGACAACATCGACTATGAAGATCCCACCCACAATAACGACGGAGGAGCCGCCGGAGCAGACGACGGTGAAATTGACCCTCTTGATGCCTTTATGGAAGGGATTCATGAGGAGATGAGGGCCGCGCCTCCTCCAAACCCCAAGGAGAAGGCGGATAAGTACAGGGACGACGACGATGATCCCATGGAGAGCTTTTTGAGGGCGAAGAAGGACGTAGGCCTGACCTTGGCATCTGAAGCTCTTCACGCTGGTTATAATTCAGACGAGGAGGTCTATGCTGCCGCCAAGGCGGTTGATGCTGGATTGCTAGAGTATGATTCGGATGATAATCCTGTAGTTCTTGATAAGAAGAAGATTGAGCCTATTGCTGCTCTGGATCATAGTTCCATTGATTACGAACCCTTCAACAAAGATTTTTACGAAGAAAAACCATCCATATCAGGTATATATCTACAGTTTCTTATTTTTCCTTCTGGTTAGTGGTTAATGTTATACAATGCGATTTCAATGCTGCCGTTATCCGAGTGTTTATCTAATACGTCATGCAATAGGTTCAGTAACACATATTTGACAAGATGTGAATATGTTAAATTCATGTTTTGTATCTACTCTTTTAAGCACATGCACATGTCCTACTTTCTTATTTTCCTGGAGTATGGCAAGAGTAGTTAATAATAGAAACTTAGAATGCATATAACCACATGAAAACAAGGGCAGGACTGCCGAGATGATGATACATAACTGGATGGTAGTTTAGAGGAAACTCTAAGCCAACTTGATATCCTTTTGCAACAATTCAGACGTCAGTGACAATGCAGACTTGAGGAACTAGAGAATTATATAAACGGCAAAGCACCCTAACTAATTAAAAAGCTGGAATATACTAAAATATCCCAATCTGGTTGGTGTCCGATAAAATGAACCCAAGAGCATTTATAAAGCAATGAAACCGAAGACAATAGGCCAAACAAACCCAACTCCCGATTATTGATAAGCAATCCTTGAATACAACCCACCTAATAAATAAACTTCTTTTATGCCCCAGAGTTGTGATCCACAGCATTGTCTTTTAAGAAACCTAGATAAAACATCAGGAGATGCCAATGCGTTATTTGGAAGATATTCAGATACAACCACCTGGTTATAATCTTGTTCTCCTACTAGTATTAGTCAAGATGCATGTCGCACAAGTTAACAAGAAGTGAAGTGTATGTTTCAATTCCAAACCTATTTTGGTTAAAACATGGGCTAATTTCTTTTGATATGAGAGCGGTTATAGTAGTTTCATCCTGACCTAACAGCAGAGAAGCAAAGCAGCTGGACTTCAGTGCTTGCTTAGATAGCCTATAATCTACCAGGAAGTAATGACAAGATGTATCGTTTGCCTTGCTTTACGCCATGCTTGATTGTCTCAACTTGATTGTATTTTTTAACCTTCTTGGGGGTACATCAATTATGCGACACTGGGTTCTGTACAGCCAATTTTCCTTCTCAGGAGTCAGGAGTGTGTTCCTCTTATTGCTCTTCATTGAGCTAATTATTTGCTTCTCTTTCATGCCAGGTATGAGTGAGCAGGATGTTGCAGAGTATCGAAAGAGCGTGGCGATCCATGTTTCTGGCTTTGATGTTCCAAGACCAATTAAGACATTTGCAGAAGCTGGCTTTTCTGTAGAGCTAATGAAAGCTATTGCAAAACAAGCTTATGAAAAGCCTACTCCAATACAGTGCCAGTCGTTGCCAATTGTGCTTTCTGGGAGAGATGTCATTGGCATTGCAAAAACTGGTTCAGGGAAGACTGCTGCCTTCATCCTTCCTATGATTGTACATATTATGGATCAACCTGAACTGGCTAAAGAAGAGGGCCCCATTGGAGTAGTTTGTGCACCTACCAGAGAACTGGCACATCAAATATATTTGGAGGCCAAGAAATTTGCAAAAGCCAATGGTATTCGTGTGTCTGCAGTTTATGGTGGGATGTCCAAACTTGAGCAGTTTAAAGAACTAAAGTCGGGCTGCGAGATTGTTATTGCAACTCCTGGGAGATTGATAGACATGCTAAAGATGAAGGCACTCACGATGTCAAGAGCTACTTATTTGGTCCTTGATGAGGCTGATAGGATGTTTGACCTTGGATTTGAACCACAAATAAGATCCATTGTAGGTCAGATTAGGCCAGATCGCCAAACATTGCTTTTTTCAGCAACAATGCCTCGCAAAATTGAGAAGCTTGCCCGGGAGATACTGACCGACCCAGTGAGAGTTACTGTTGGAGAGATTGGAATGGCTAACGAGGATATTACCCAAGAAGTTCAAGTACTTCCTGCAGATACAGAGAAATTGCTTTGGCTGCTTGAAAAGCTACCAGGACTGATTGATAATGGTGACGTACTGGTTTTCGCTTCAAAAAAGGCAACAGTGGATGAGATAGAAAGCCAACTATCCCAAAAGGGGTTTAAAGTTGCTGCTCTTCATGGTGACAAAGATCAGGCATCTCGTATGGAAACATTGCAAAAATTTAAAGCTGGAATATACCATGTTCTTGTTGCAACCGATGTTGCTGCCCGTGGTCTTGATATTAAGTCAATCAAGTCAGTGGTTAACTTTGATATAGCTAGAGACATGGACATGCATGTGCATCGAATTGGGAGAACGGGCCGTGCTGGTGATAAAGATGGGACTGCTTACACTCTTATCACACATAAGGAGGCTCGTTTTGCTGGCGAGTTGGTTAACAGTTTGATTGCAGCTGGTCAAAATGTGTCAATGGAACTTATGGACCTTGCTATGAAGGTAACCATTTCTTCCTCCTTGTACTACACAATATATTTTTTCTTGCTTTCTCACTGTAGCAAGGAAGCATGTGCCTTACAACATTCTCATTCTATTGTTCAAAAATACAAATTAATGAAAGGGACACTTGTCTTGATGACTTATTTCGCCTAATTTTAGGATATGCATCGTTTCAAATTCCTAAAACATGAGACTCTACCTTACTGCTTACCAATCTAGCATCTTCATCGGTTAGCAGAATTGAAGCTGTGGAAGAATAACATTTAAACTAATTAATTTTGGGAGACATGTCCATGAAGTGACCCAAGAAAGCCTGACTCTAGTCTCCAGCTGTCAGGCTGCTTTTATCAACCTTTCCTCATTTACTGGTTTGACCTAATATACTTTCGTTACAAGTACATGGGGAAGGTCGTGAACTTTAATTCATGAACAAATTATTTTTGTGCATTAAGGTCTAAAGATGTTAGCATGGAAAGTACTAGTTGGATTCACCACATCATTCTTGTTTTTAGTCTTAAATATTTTTTTGTGCATTAAGGTCCAAAGATGTTAACATGGAAAGTTGTAGTTGGATTCACCACAGTATTCTTACTTCTAGTCTTTCTCCATTCCTTAACCTAAACCTTCGATTGCCCCTATTTTGTTGAACCAGGGGATCCAAGCTATTGTAAAATAGAGAATTGCATTTTGTATTTCTCATAATTTACAAACTGCCACTAATGGGAAATTTGTACAATGTGTTTTTTTGGAGAAAAAATATTAACTACCTAAAACATAGGATACGCAACATTACAAGATAAATTTTAGGAAACAAAATATTACTATCTTCAACTAAAAAAGTATCATTGGAGATGAAATTCGTGAACAGAATTCCTACTGTTGACCGTCACTAATCATTAATCAAGGAGTAAAACCTATAATTTTTCACACTCCCTCAAATAAGGTGAATAGGTATCATCGATTCCAAATTTGGTAGTGATTCCATGGAATATAGCATTATCAAGTTTCTTTGGAAAGACGGTGGGAGCATATGGACTGTATATCAACCCACTCTTCAGCTTCTCCTTGATAAAATGTCATCTTAATATATTCAGTTTAATCGTGTTACACTGGGTTATTCACTGTTAATTGGTAAATTGTTGTTGCAGTAGAGTCTCGGTTGGTCCACTCCATTTAATCTTGAAGTCTTCCAATGAGATTTTCAGCCTTAACAACTCATAACCATCTTGTGTTATTGCTTTAAGCTTAGCTTCTACACTTGGGCTACTACATTTTGTTTTGTACCCTGTCATGTCACTATATTCCCGAGGAATGTACAATTAGCTGAAGTAGACCCGAAATCCGTAAGGAACCAACATGATCTGTGTTCGTGTAGGCTGTAAGGACAAGTCTGGAATTTCTTTTTAAACATTATCTTCTTCCCAAGATTAGTGGCACTTGGAAAACAGCTTGGAGATGATTTTTCTTAGGATTATGCATGAATCGACTTATGACACTTAACATTGTGTTATGCATAATGGTTAGATGTGGGTAAGATGGATAAGTTTTCCAGCTAAACTTTGATTTATCACCCTTTCTACCGTCTGGTCTTCAATAACCTCTCCACCGATGCTTAGGCTCTATAGGCAGCTGGCTTGCTAGCGAAATTCCTGTTTACTTGAGAAGACATCTGTAATGTGACATTTTTTTGCTGTAAATTTTCAACCTTAATCCTGAAAAAGTATTTTGATCTTTTCAACTCTAAAAGTCGTTGATTTCGGATTCTCTGGTCTGACTTTGCTTTGGATTCTATCTTCATTTTCTTCACATTAATGTCGTCTACACAGACTATCACAGCCATGATTCCCCCTGCAACTGAGTGCTTGATGGAAAGAGTGGGATCTCTCTAACGTTGTGTATATCCCATAGCTCACATCACTTTGCTTAACCACCCGAACCAGGCATGGGCTGATCGTTCCAATCTGTACAAGGCCTACTTTAATTTGCTTGCCTTCTTTCTGTCTACTCCTCCAAACCCAGGTTGAATGCTCCTATATGGTTTCTCTCTCATGTCCCTATGAAGAATAGCTTTTTTACACCTGCCATTGTAAATCCAAATAAAAATGGTTGCTACTTGCTAGTGACGACAAGATTTTCACGCTGTTCATTTTTGCAACCGAAGCAAAAGTCTTTTGATAGCGAACTCCATATGTTTGTGTATCTCTAGCAACTAGCCTTGATTTATAGTTGGCGTAGCAATTTCATTCGAGACTCGTGAGAAGGGATGGTGAGAATCTCTCGAAAGATACAATTAGATAGGATATGATGGGCTTTTGGTACACTCTGGGTTCCTTTTCTTACAACTATGGGTTAATCCTGGTCAGTGGCATGAGTTCAGGAAGTTGGTGTTCAACGAGTGGAGGTGCCTCGTTCTCGGTAGTCGAATTTAGTTTTTGAACTTGTGTTGGATCAAATGCTGGACCTTGTTTCCTTAAGTGCACTTGCTCGTATCTTATGGGCTTAAGAGTCTTGTTATCCTGTACTGGAGGCAAAGCTGGAGGTGTAGGCATGGCATGAGACGCAAATATATGCGAGCCCAACAAGATATTTTTGAGAAAAATAACAACTATCTAAAGTCTAGAAATCTGCTCTCAAACTTTACGAAAAACAAGATATTTACAAGATCAATTCTAGGTTACAAAATTTTGTTGACTGACCACAAATCAAGGAGAAAATCCTGTTATCTTTTTCGCACAAGCTGTTATTGGACATGCATATTGTTTGTTGATTACTTCCACATATGGGTATTGTCTTCTTACACGAAGAAGTATATTTATGTGTTTTTCTTCCACTCTTTGATACAATTCTGAGGTGCATTATATATCATTACAAAAAATAACCTGTGCATCTTATGGTATCTGAAGATCCTTGTAAAATTGGTAGAAATCATAGTGAGTGACTTTTTAACTTGTAAATTGTTAGGATGGGAAGTTTAGATCCAAGCGAGACGCTAGAAAAGGAGGTATGTCTTTTCTTTTCCTTGTACATGTTTTTCTTAACCTTTCGTTATGTTGGCCATGATCTATTACTAGGATATCTTGAATGATTCCCTATGTTGCGATCACATCCCATAAAATTATTTTTGAGGGATATATTTGCGCAGAATATGATGTCTAAGCTTATTATTCTGGAAGTGAACTTTTTCTCGCATCAGCTCATTATCACCATTTTGATATTTGTGCAGGTGGGAAAAGGGCAAAAGGAAGGGGAGGTGGCAATCGAGGTGTGCGTGGTGTGGATTTTGGTTTGGGGATAGGTTACAGTTCAGAACCTAAAAATACATCATCAAATGCTCCACCTGGTCGTACTTCAGCTGTTAATTCACTTAGGACAGGAGTGATGGCACAGTTCAAAAGCAGTTTCGTTGCTGCTTCATCAAATTCTCAAAATCAGGGTTTAAGTAACAGTTCAGGCATGCTTGCCAATAAGAAAATGGTTTTGCCTGGTTTTGTTCCTGGTGGTTCAATAGGTGGAGATGTACGAGCTGTTCCTACTCAGATCAGTGCATCAAGTTCGACGCCCACGCCAACTGCCAATACCTCTAATCAGAACAGAGAACATGGAAGCCAAGGGAGTTCTGAGAGGTGATTTTCCTGATTGAAATTTTGTCTTCCTTGAGCAACGTTTTTGTTCATAAGGCTTAGGGCTCCCTTATTCACCACTTGTAGTATTTTATGCAGATCGAGAGAGCGTCCTAGAGAAAGGAGAAGGCCTTCTGGCTGGGACCGCTGAAATTTGATAAAGCTTGTATGTTATGTGACTTAACACCTTATTTGTTTTATTAATGAACTTTTGGTTTCATATATGTAGTTGCAACTTTATTTAAATTCATCGACAGTGGAGTTCTATATATTTATGAAATTCTCGGTTACAATGGTAGGTAGTTGTCAAAGGTCCTCCAAACAGTATGATTTAAAATGAATTCCGTGAAGAAGCTCCTCTTTGTTAAATTCTGCTTAATCTTGTCATAATATAACAACCTTTGGTTGTCGCTGTGTATGTTTTTCTTCAAATTGAAACCATGTTCAGGATGCAGAATTAGAGGCATGGAAAACCACATTGGAATATAATATCTAGAGATGGCAATGCAACTTCAGTGGTGTATTTTGTTTAAGCAATTTTTAAGATGGACAGCTGGAGGCAATAGCAACGAAAGTGAAGGAGGAGTTGGCATGTGATTACAAGATGAACTTTTTAGGACTGTTGTTAATTATATTCAACACATTGAACAGTAGTTGTATCAAATTTTATGCCTTTGGGCAGTTGATATCATTTTCATGCGTGTTGGCTGTTCTGCGTCGGGTGGCATTAGGACACACCTCCAGGCAAGGTTCCTTGAAAGTAGTGTCATCTTCCGGGGGGTGAACTCCAAATTTGAACTGCACATCAAAAGATTGGAAATTCATATTTGACTTTTGTGTTTTGAGAAATGAATTGAATCTTTTACCTGACAGCTATAGTCGTTGAAGTTTGGCTCCATAAGTAGAGGAACTCCCATGTGATCCATAAAGAACTCCTGCTGCATATAATAATATTAATACATTGAATGAATCCGAAATGATTGAATTTGATGCTGACCTGAGTGGGAAGTTTACATGTATTAACACATATCCCCACACATTTGCTCTCCTCTAGATACTTGCATCTTTCAACAAACACCTAAATCACAAAGGGGGTGGTGGGTTTAATCAATTGAAGAGTGAAATGTAAGTAACCAAACATATGAATGTTAAAGTTGAAAATTACCCCACTCGGCAAAGAGGATCCATCGGGAAGATCCACAGAGTTGACCGTGCAACTACCCATGAGCCATTGACAAGATAGTGCAGTCACCCTTGCTTCCAGAAAACACACCACTCAGGGATCAGTAACATTAAACCAATATTGAATACAATCTTTATGACATTAAAATCTCAAACTATGAAATGCTAATCTTTGCTACTGGATAACTCACATTAGTGGATGGATGTATGCATCCACAGCCAAAGGAATCCTCTCTGCTAATTCCCTCCCAGACAAGATCTTAAGCCTATAATCTAAAGATATCCATGGGATTGTTTCTACTAGTGTTTGAATTGAAAATGTACATGGAATATATCAAACTTGTACTTGGGTTCTTTGAATCCGAAATTGTTTTTTACACGTCTTATTTTCTGAATGTATACTATATATTAATTCCGAATTATATTAATCTAATTGTTATTATTAAAGTGGGGGATATGGAAAAATGGCCAAGACAAATTATACATTGCTACTGATATATAAACCTCAATTTTCAGTTCTTTTTCTAAGTTATCCTCTCCTCCAAGTTCCTGTTGCTTCCTTCCATGGAATATATTCATGTTAATTTCATCTGAAGCCATTGTATTTACTACTGCAAATTCTTAAACAAGTTAGTAGTAGTGTTGTAATTTATCTGTCATGCATAATTGGTGTTGAATAAGAGATGTGTATGTATGTATGTATGTATGTATGTGTTGGGTAGTACATGTTGAATACAAATTTAGTAAGAAAGAAAAAGAAAAAGAAGAAAACTCACCTACCATGAGAGCAGCCAATTTCCCTTGAGCAATAGGTGCAATGAGGATTTTGTAAAGCTCTAACAACAAGGGAGGAAACAAGGATCTCAATATGCGAACCTGGCAGTAAAGCAAAGTTTAATTAGGTATAGGATAGGTTAACTGGTTAAGAATGAAGAAGAAGTAACAATATATATATATATATATATTATAATTAATTAATTACGGCTGCTTGCTGGGTTTGAGAGTTGGTTCTGGCAAGCATAAGACGATTGGCTACGTCTATCAATCCATCATAACCTGGCTTCTCCGAATCCCATCCAACTTCCTGTCCAATTCAATTCATCATACACAAACAACAACACTCTTAAACACTCGATATATAATAATAATAATAATAATAATAATAATAATAATAATAATAATAATAATAATAATAATAATAATAATAATAATCTGGTGGTGTGGCGTTGGTGTTGATTCTTTCTTTCTTAAGTACCTGCACCATCTTATTGCGGAATAAATTGAGAAAAACATGATCAAAGACGCCGGGGGTGTACTCCTCCTCCTGTCTCGTCTTTTGCATCTGCAATAAATAAATTATTAAATAAATGAAAAAAGAAGCAGATAGAGGGAAAGAAAGATTCAGACAGCTTTTGGTAATTGACGGAAATCAATGCTTCTCTGCCTGTTCCTGTGGAGGAGTTGTGATTTATTATTATTATTATGAGAAATGGGAAACAAGTTGAGTCTCAGATGATGATGAAGATGAAGAGCGGCCATGGATTTTGCACAAACAAAGGGATAGATAGATAAGTTTAATCAATTTCCGATATTGGTGCGTGGTCTTACTTCCACATAATCTTTTCATTTTATAACAAAATTACAGTCTTCAACCATTTCCTACTGTAAATAAATATGTATATATCTATATGACTATATCTATACTACTATATTATAAAACACCGATAAAAAAACTCTTAAATACAAATTATTAGGCACAAGGTACCATCATTTTATACAAGATTTTAAAAATCTCTTAATTTATAAGTATCAAAGCACAAGATACATATTACTACTACAAGCTTCTAACACCCACCAATTTGGTATGTGCAAGACCTTCCTTTTATGTAGATCTTTCCATGTATCATTATTAATTAATATATTATATTACTATATATTTGTTTTAATTATATTATTAAATATGTAATTGGTTATTTTTTTTAGATGTCATTAAAATATATAAGATAATCATTGAATTATAACAAAATACTTAATTTTTTATATATAAAAAAACATTATATTATTAAGCCTAAATTAAACAAATTTATAAAAAAAAACATTATCGCTTTCTCAAAACCATCCAAAATCGTACTGTAAATCAACAAAAAAACAAAAAATAAAATGAAACATTAAAATCGTGATGTATCTCACTGCATTGCACGAGTACGCTTCTAGTATAATATGATAATCAAATCATAAACTGTTTGATTTTTATTTTGGCATATAATATATGATATTTGTAAATATTTGAGTATGTTTCTTTACTTAAGACTTGTAAATATAGATTAAGATCTGGTTTTACTAAAATAAAGTAAAAAATCACACCTAATTAAATTATTAACATTCTATTCTACTATCACTAATGAAGGTTCTAGATAGATTATTATTAAATTATGTAAAGAAAATCGAAATAGAGAAATCTATACATATAACAAATAAGTAACGGAAGTGACACGTGTCATCTTCTGGTGACTCCATTTTTTTATTTTTCCGTCTAAACATGAACCTGGACGCATTTTACACTATAAGTTTATTTAGCAAATCCACATTGATTCCTTATTTAATATTTTCTTAATTCAATTTTTTTAATTTATACCTTACATTTACTACTCTTATAATTAGATATGTAGTTTACTTTTAATCCCTTACTTTTTTATTTTTCATTTTAGACTCTTATCATATAAATATAAATAATATATATGAACTAAATTGCATTGAAAAAAACATTTTTACTACAAATTATATCATTGTAATCGTTTCGTCAATACCTTCGAAATGAGTCCAACATTGAATATTTTTGGATTTAATTATATAATTAAATATCATAAATATATACGAATTAATATGTCTTAATTACTATGGAATTTGTCGAAATTAGTATGAGATAAAAGTTGAAAATGAGATTGCATATGTTCGGAAATCCAATTTAGAAATCAAAATTGTAATATGAATATCTTTTATTGAATTAAAATATATTATATTTTCTAAAAATAAAATAGAATATATTTTATTCTAATACAAATTGAAAATCAAATATTATTTCGTATTATTATTTTTGTAATACAAATTAAAAATCAAGTATTATCTAACATATGTAAATCTTTTTATAAAATTCATTTCAACTTTTATCTCACAAATTTTAATAATTGATTTTCAAAATCAATTATTAATACAAAAAAAAGTTTTTTTGCATGATTTAACCGACTGCAAAAACAACAACAACTTTGAATGGAAAAAAGTTTGGAAAAATAACATCGTACTTTCGATGACCATTCATATCTGTAAGATAAGTTTTTTAAATTACCCCGTGTAATACACGGGGGCAAATCTAGTTTTTATGTATAAATAATTAAAATCACAATTAGGAAAGATATTTTGTAATGATACGGTTTATAAGTAAACAAAATCTTTATTCTTTATCAAAAACCAAATCTTTTAATCAAGAAATTAAAATCCATTATTATTATTATTATTATTATTATTTATACATACAAATACATAAAAAGAAACCAACTTGTTTTGTTTTTATGTTTCTTTATTTATAGTTGAAAAATGGTATCATAAAACACAATTTATACTGGTTTTTTTAAGAGAAAGAATTAAAATAGTTACTAGTAATAATAACTAGTGTTATACCCGTCCGTTGGTCGGGTATACAACATGACTTTAATTTAGATTCGGTTATTTGATTGGTCACTCTTTTTTATCATTACCGAATGTTTTTTTTAATCGAGCAAGAAGCTTAGTCAAACTATAACCGACTTTCCCGTGCATTTGACTCTTTAGGTACCCTTCGACTTGAAGGGTCCTTTCGTGTCTTTCATAATAGATCATAGACAATGAAACTCGATTTCAAGATTTTCGTGATCTCAAACTCGAGTTTTTCAAGCGAACCGGCTGAAAACGCATTTTGATCATCGAGTTCATTCGAGTTAAAATCCGATATCGATTGTGCATGAAAGAACTTACATTTATTGCCATGTTTACAATGCCATTTAATGAAATAATGACTAATCTTTGATGGTATTCCATCTCTTCTCCTCTTAATCCAAAATTCACATATGGGGTATAACAATCTTCAGAAAAAACTTGTGATTTCTCGACTAAAAGGTTTGAATTGAGATCATAATCCTATAAAGAAATCTTGATTTTGGTACCTACAATTATCGGAAACCATATTCGGATCGGTAACGGCTGGGGGACGGGATTTGTGAGAACAAAAAGGGTTGATTCAGATGCAAAATCGGTCAAAACTGAAGTGATGGCGATATCGGAGGCGAAGGAACTGATTTCGCGACTAAACTGAGCTCGATTTTGGCCTTTGTAACAGGTTTTGGATAAAATTGTCGGGACCGAAAGCTAATCAAATCATTTTGCGATTGGCATGGTCTAGCAAGTATATGTAACCAATTATTTTTCGAGTTATGGTTTCTATTTCTAGAATTCTATTTTAAACAATTTTTGCAGCTTGAAAAGCTTCCATGCAGACTCAATTTATCCCGTTTGCTTGGTTCTTTAGTTACATACCCGCGTGCGATGCGACGCGAAGTATTTCGAAATCGAAACTGAAACTCTAAACAAATAATCATGCTCCATTTTTTGTTCTATTTCCTTCCTTCTTGGTGTTAATTTTATGTGAAAAATGGAAAACGAAAAACTAAGGGATATAAAGTTAATTAAATAATTAATTATAAAGGTAAAATGTAATTTAGAAATTATAACCGATTTAATTTCAAATATACTGCGATGACTCCAGGCCATTCGGGGTCGCCTGGGGATTAGTCGATGTGCGTAAGCTGCCCGTAAACCACGGTTACCTAAAAAAAATATGAAGTTTTATATTACCATATTCCAAGCATCACATTTAGGTATAAACTGCACCACGCCTATGGATATAATAAAATAACCTTAAGTTATGGCCATCGGTCAGTTTGCACAGTCTTGTGATGCGTACATGATACAAATACAAGCAAAACCGTAACATTTTCTTCTTTTTTTGGTAACCTGCCTGGGTCAGTTTATTTGCACCTTTGATTAATGGTTTTATTGATTCGTTTTTGTATAAACAATCAAGGCATTTGTCCTATAAAAAGCTTGCCGTTATCTCTAATCACTTCAATGGTGTTAATTTGTCCTCCATCTTCATTTGTGATTATTGCATTTGTAGCATCAAATCCAAACTTTTCACCTTAAAGAAAACCATAAATAAGCTTTTAATTGTCATAAAATAACCCAATTTTGAAGAAAATGTACAACTATTCATGCATAAAGTACAAGCATGTACTTGCAATAATCCCAGAGCTCCATTGTACTGCAAATAGTAAGATATTGGAGGTCAAAGTGGCAAATGATATTAAATATTGATCAGATACATGCTCGTTTCATGAAGGAAACAGATAAGTGTGTTGATACTATAAATTTAAATCAACATTAAAGAGAATCCACAATCTTTCCAAACCTACTTGATGAACTTTCTGTTGTTCCTATCATGTGCTCGAATTCTTGACTTACCTGGACTGCCCATGAATTTTGAAACACCAACAAAAATTGTCATGATCTTCGATAACCAAGTTTCAACGTATGACAAGCAATGAACGTAGTCTGAGATCATGCCATAAACTCCTTTACATAAGTACGTTAAAGCAAGAGCAATTAACAATAAATTCCAAGAATTATATGAAGTAATATAGTTCCCAAGAACCAGATTTTCATACCCAAAGAGCCTATTCTATTTCGTTCAATTGTAAAAATTTAGATATTACAAAGCAAACAATTCAAATTGGTTTGAGATTTTTGTCAACTAAAATGCATAAATGTAAATCTAGCTTTGAATTATTGTTTCCAGAAACAAATCTCACGTTTTCATTCATGAATCATCAATTTAAACTAACCATTATGTAGATCAAGAGGTTGTCAATCTAATGACCAATTATAAACCTACTTACGAAAAATTGATAAGCATCAACATAAGATTCTGTCAAGAGAGTGGATTCAAATTAAACATGTCACTAATCGCCATTTGAATCAATTCCACAAGGAAACTATCCAATCAAGAAGGAATGTAATGAGCTCAAAATCATAATATCTATAATTCTAATAAGATATCACAATTGCTGACAAGATCAATTTCAAACAAAAAGTATTAGCAAGCTATTAGAAATTAAAACTCCATGTGTATAGAAGGTTGTCGAATAGAGTTTTGGCTCTGTGCATTTATCAACTTCAATGTTTCCATTCCCAAATCTGGATCCCCAATCCCAAATATGTCACCTCCTTCATGAAATCAAACAACTCTCTCTTTATGAGTATTCCGATAAACAATAGCAATGATCTGCTCTTAATTCACTCCTTTGAAAAATCGAAAACAATCACCGCATTTGCTTCCGTTATGTACATCAGGATGTAAATTTTGAATAAATATAAGAAAAAAAAAATGAAAAGTACAAACTATCCAAGATTCAAAACATTCTCCAGCTTCCTTTTGACAGCCTCGATGGCAACAACACAACACTGTCATCGTCCCCATTTCTCTTCGGTTGTACTTTCAATTACGTATAGTCTCATCCGTGATGCAATTTGCTTAGTCTTCTTTCTGAACTAATGTGCATTCGACAAAATATGCTTTTGAGATTTTCCAACAAAAAAAAAACAGAAAATGGAAAACAGAAAACATCAAAGTAGACATGAAGAAGATCACAAAAAACAAAGTATATTTATCAAACCAAAGGATAAAAGAAAATCAAAACAGAAGCCAACATTCATGCGTCTTGTAGTGTGTTACTGACACTACATATAAAAAATCATAAAACCACATTAAGCATCTTTCATAAATCTAAGATCATTACCTTTTAATTGTAGATGTGAATCACATATTCACATTGTAGTCAACTTTGCTTTAAGGAGAGTTAAACCCACATCTGTTGCATGCTCAAGCTGCAACAAAGACCTACAAAGGATATAACTATAACATATACCTTAAATGACTATCTTTGCCCTATATGTTGATCAAGTCATTAAAAGTTAAAAAACACAAACGTCAGTACAAATATTTTGACGATCACTGTTGTGATATATCATTGTGATTTGAGATATAGAAACCATATACATTAGATGTGTTCAACTGTAACGAACAATGTAGCAACTCCGAAATCATTAAGCACGACTACCAATAAATTATCCTTTGCCATCAGGTCTCATTATCAATCCCTAACATAGCATGGGAAAGTCTAGGAAGGAGTAATGATGAACACAATTTTCATACAAATTTCAAACAACTAAACATGTCAAGCACATTCATAAAACCGACTAATGTCACTCCCCATTCAGAAATTACAACTTCGGCATCAAAGCATCAAAACAGACGAAAATTTATTTCATATTAGAGAGTAAAAATGTGATTTTATCCGCACTTGGTACTCTTATGAATGAAGTTGAGAAGGGAAGAAGCAGGCTCTATAGGCTGGTCAAAATTCAAATGATCTATTGGTTATAAATGTTGGTACAAATCTAGCCTTTTTAGCTTAAAAAAGAAATCGTAGCTGTTGAACTAATCAAAGAGCTACCAAAAAACCTACAAATAAATCAAATAAAATCTCAGATTTTGGACTGGACATCACCTTAAATGAGTCATGAAGTGCCTCTTTTTTCATTTTCAAGGAACTTGAAGTTGTTTGTGTAGGAGAGAATGATTATCATGATTTATTTCATCATGTTACAATAATAAAATACAAATCAGGAGTCTTAGGTGCCGTTTGTTTTTTAAGAGATCTAAAGTCTGAAATCTTATTTTAGTTATGATTAATAAGAGGTGGTGTGTAAAAATGTCTGAACGGTTTAGATTTAAGAGTCATTAAGATGTTTTTTTTAAAAAAAAATAAACAACCCTTTAATAATATACAAAGTGTATTATACTATAAGGACTTTTCCCTTAGTTATTTCTAGATAAATTTTCAAAATCCACTTTTTCACTCTTGAAGACCAGAGTTAGGTTGGCCACAAACATTCCTCCCACATTTTGGGAGTTGCAAGTTTGGTGCTATTTGCATTCTCTATGACCCATATGGGATATAGATTGCATGCTCTTGTTACAAGTGGAAAGGAAAATTCATGTGTGGTAAAGATGAAGGTACCTTTCTCTGTAATTATAAATCCAAACAACATAGATTCATTGCTGTATTTAACAACATTGTCTTAAATAATGAAACCAATATGTATATAATCACAACAAATCCCTAATCTTAAAGATCTACAAAATGTATGGAAGCCATATAAAGCTTCACAATATAATCCTCAAACAAATCACTAACAAATAGCATGCCAAAAGCAATTGCAGGTCCACCATGGAGTGACCAAATGGAATAACAAATAAACAAAGAAGCCCAAAACAAATCCAAATTCCGTGTTGTTCATAATGTCGAAATCAGGACCAACTTACTACACCGATCATAAATTAACATGGGACAAAAGTACATGTTATGGCTATGCATGCATCAAATGGCACCTAGAAATTGGAAGATGAATCTTATGTAAAATACTACAGGATCCATATGTTTTTAGTGCGACAATTCCTTTTATGGAGAAGTTTTGATCCACAAGCAACCATTACAAAATGTCTAAAAATATGTATTTTTGGTCCATATCATTCTACTATTTGTAAAAAGACACATTTGATGTTTTACTAATAACCGTGTATATATATATATATATATATATATATATATATATATATATATATATATATCTTGGAACACTTGCCAGGTAGTGAAAAGGAAATTGCAATAGAAAACAATAATCTTCATCACAAACTAACGTTGGCTTCTTCGTCCCTAATTGAATGAAAACATAAACGACCTTTGGTATCATAAAGCATAAGGAAGTTCTTATTTGCCTTTGAGAAGGAAACAACAACTGCAGATTAATAATGCAAAGTAAGAAACTTGAAATATACACAAACATCAAAACTATAACAAAGCTCTAATCTTACTTCTTACACCATGTTGGGAAACAATCTTCTTTTAGCAAAGTAAACATGAAGAAAGACGGCGTCGTTATGGTAGCGTATTAGTAGCCTAGGATATGTGTCTCAATAACAACCCATCTCCATCAGATTTATTCTTCTCCAGTTTCCCTGTTCAATAATACACCTGTTATGTTACAAATTAACCAACCATGGTTAGTTTACCTTTAGCCACTTAACACTTCCACTTAACCATAGTTAGATTATTGAAAGGGAAAATTTTATTAAATTTGAAATTGGATGACAATTTTTTTCTATGAAGATCTACATTTCTGGTATGATGTTGAATTTCACATTGAAGAACTTTCTTTGATTCAATAAATATATTGAGATTTGGTGTAAGAAGATTTTTTAATTTCTTTTACTTGGATTCAGAAGGTTTCTCAAAACCAAAAGAAATAATATGTGAGATCAAAAAATACCAACTCACCTCACCTTTGGAATACGATTATATATTGGAATACAATTTTGGAGGAATCGTATGAGAAACCCAAATCGATGATTACCTGATAGAGGAATCGTATGAGAAACCCAAATCGATGATTACTTGCAAAGTTGAAAATCGATCAAAGAAACCCAAATTGATGAAACCCTGCAAAAATGTCAAAACGAAAACTGAAGAAGAAGTATACATACTAAAATTTAACCTGGTTTAAAGAAATTTATAATATGTGTTAACAAAACCTCCAAGTAAGCTCATGGAATCTCAAATGCAAACAACAAAAATGCAAAAAATAATCTTTATACATATTACAAGAGAAACCAAGCATAATGACTTGGCAACATGGGGTTTGAGTATTACTCAAATCTTGAAATATGGTTGAGTTTCATCATCCCACATTTGTGGGAAGATGATAACTTGGAAAAAGATGTTGGGTATATATAAGAGTCATGGATGCCATTAAAATCTAAAACCATGGTTGGAATCAAAACCAACCAAAAGTTAAAAATTATAGTGTAAAACACATATTTTAATAAGGTTTGAGTATTCCTCCAATCTTGAAATTTCATCGTCCTACATTGGTGGGAAAATGATAGTTTGGAAGAAAATAATAGATATATAAAAGAGTGATGAATACTTTTCACATCTAAAACCATAGTTGGAATCAAAACCAACCAAACGGTACATCATCCCACATTGGTGGGAAGATGATAATTTTGAAGAAGGTGATGGGTATATATAAGAGTAATGGATGTCATTGAAATCTAAAACCATGGTTGGAATCAAAACCAACCAAAAGGTAAAAATTATAGTGTAAAACACATATTTTAATAAGGTTTGAGTATTCCTCAAATCTTGAAATTTCATCATCCTACATTGGTGGGAAGATGATAGTTTGGAAGAAAATAATGTGTATATAAAAGAGTGATGGATACTCTTGAAATCTAAAACCATGGTTTGAAGCAAAAACCAACCAAATGGTAAAATCTTTATACATATTAAAAGAGAAACCAAGCATAATGACTTGGCAACATGGGGTTTGAGTATTACTCAAATATTGAAATATGGTTGAGTTTCATCATCCCACATTGGTGGGAAGATGATAACTTGGAAAAAGATGATGGGTATATATAAGAGTCATGGATGCCATTAAAATCTAAAACCATGGTTGGAATCAAAACCAACCAAAAGTTAAAAATTATAGTGTAAAACACATTTTAATAAGGTTTGAGTATTCCTCAAATCTTGAAATTTCATCGTCCTACATTGGTGGGAAAATGATAGTTTGGAAGAAATAATAGGTATATAAAAGAGTGATGGATACTTTTCACATCTAAAACCATGGTTGGAATCAAAACCAACCAAACGGTACAAATTATAGTGTAAAACACATATTTTAATGAGGTTTGAGTATTCCTCAAATCTTGAAATTTCATCATCCTACGTTGGTGGGAAGATGATAGTTTGGAAGAAAATATTGGGTATATAAAAGAGTGATGGATGCTCTTGAAATCTAAAACCATGGTTTGAAGCAAAACCAACCAAATGGTAAAATTTATAGTGCAAACACACACATTTAAACGAGGTTTGAGTATTCCGCAAATCTTGAAATAAGGTTGAGTTTCGTCATCCCATACTGATGGGAAAATGATAATTTAAAAGAAGATAACGGGTATATAAAAGAGTGATGGATGCTTTCAAAATCTAAAATCATGGTTGGTATCAAAACCAATCAAATGGTAAAGATTATAGCACAAAACACACACTTAAATGAGGATTGAGTATTTCTCAAATCTTGAAATAAGATTGAGTTTCAACATCCCACATTGGTGAAAAGACGACAATTTAGAAGGAGATGATAAGTATATAAAAAAGTGATGGATGTTTTGAAAATATATAATCATGGTTGGAATTAAAACCAAACAAATGGTCAAATTATGGTGAAAACACTAACAATTAAAAACTTTATATATTAAAGTAAAATCCACAATGAATGAGGTGACATCATAAGGAATGAGTATTCATTATTTCTTTAATTGTAGTTGAGTTTTGTGTATCCCACATTGATGGAGTGATGAAATATTGACAATGAATAATTGGTATATAGGGGGTTGAGATGCCTTTGTAGTAACTCATGAAGTTGGCTCATATTGGCCGATCCTCTAAACTCATAAAGTTGGTCGATCCTCTAAACTTACAGGTTGGTTGATTTTGGCTAACGTTCTTTTAACAAACATGTTAGCTATACAAAATAATAAAAAATCTTATAAGATTCAAATATTTTAAAATCTTGGAGTAGGTGTAATTTCGACTATCCCACAGTAATGCGAAATCTTTATTTTGAAGAATGAATGTGAGTATAAACGGGTAAAATATTCCTTTTAAAACTTTATATATATTAAAGTAAAACCTACAAAGAATGAGGTGACATTATAAGAAATGAGTATTCATCATTTCTTCAATTGTTGTTGAGTTTTGTGTATCCCACATTGATGGAGTGATGAAATATTGACAATGAATGATTGATATATGAAGGGGTTAAGATGCATTTGTTGTGACCCATGAAGTTGGTCGATCCTCAAAACTTACGGGTTAGTTAATTTTGGCTAACGCTCTTTTAACAAACATGTTAACTATACAAAATAATAAAAAAATATTTTAAGATTTAAGTATTTTAAAAATCTTGAAGTAAGTGTGATTTCGTCTATCCCACATTAATGAGAAATCTTTATTTTGAAGAATGAATGTGAGTATAAAAGGGTAAAATATTTCTTTCGAAACGAAAATGTTAGTTGGCTAAATGACTACATTTATTTTGCAAAAAAACCTATTTATATGAAATCTTTTTATATATATATATATATATATATATATATATATTAAAGAAAGATAAAAGACATATGACGTGACATTATGAGAGTTAAGTAGTTTTAAATCTTGATGCATGGTGTGATCTTAGTTATCTCACATTACAGAAAAATCTTTACTTTGAAGAATAGATGTGGGTATATGAAATAATGATGTTTTCTTTTTGAAAAGGATAAGGATGATAACTACCTTCATTTTGCAAAATAAACTTATTTATATGAAGAAGGACGTTCAAATACAACTCATTTACATGATGTAACCCCTCTATCCACCACTCATATAGAGGGGCATTCAAATGCAACTTATTTACATGATGCAACCCCTCTATACACTACTCATTTTATTTTGCATAATAACCCCCCTCTATGAGAGTTAACTATTTTAAAATTTTGATGTAAAGTGTGATTTTGGTTATCCCGTATTAAGTAGGCATCTTTAGCATGAAGAATAGATGTAGGTATATGATAAGATGGTGTTTTTCTTTTTGAAAATGATAAGGTTAATAACTACATTTCTTTTGCAAAACAAATGTATTTATATAACATCTTTATGTATATAAAAGAAATATGAAAGACATAAGATGTAGCAATATAAGAGTTAAGCATTTTTAAATCTTTATATATTTACTACCTAAATTACTAATGCTACCGCGCAACGCGCGGTTTCCGCACTAGTATTTAAAAAAAGTATAACGAAGAAGTAAGCATAACGACCAGAAACAAAAGTCGCCCAATTATTCAAGAAGTTCCAAGAAAAAACCCTATAACCAGCAAATGTTTGTGACGCAATCAGAAGTTACGTCCATTGTCGCAACTGTAGATAGGTATTTACTCACATCACTACCAAATTATCTGCAAAATTGGTGATGTAAAATCGAAAACAAACGGATTGAGTACAGTCTATATGATAAGAAGATCGAACTTGAGAGAAAATTAGACGATGATGATCAAAATCAAAGGTATCTAAGAAAAAGAATTGGGAAATGAAGGATTGAAAGCCCTAAAAAAGACCTTTGATTGAGAAATCGATCACTCCTCTTCTCCTCCCAAGATAGCAACCTTTTCGCACCGAACACAAATGGACTCCACTTCGCTGGTTTGGTGTTTCGTGGACTGCTACTATGATTGAAAGAAGAGATACATAAATGAATCGATTGATTTGGGATTTGTTGAGCGAGGAAAAGGAAAACTAGGGCTATTTTAATGATCGTGGGAGACGGGGGGTTGGGAGGGAGGTGGAGGAGTTTGAAAGGTGTGGGCTGGATTAGGAAATCATGTGAGAGAAATCAGGATTGAGGGAGTTGGGTTGGCAGTTGTAAGGGTTGAAATGAATTTGAACGGTGGGGGATTAAGAGGATGCGCTGGAGATAGAGTGAAATTAGGAATTTGAACGGTCTAGATTGAAAATCAGATGATTTTAAACGGCCTAGATCAATCCAAAATCAGGTAGACTCGGCTCCATCCATATATATATATATATATATATATAGACTTGGGATCACGTGAGACCGACTTATTTTCGTGAGACCAGTGAGACCAAAAATTTACACTTGAACCTTCACAGCAAACGTTGTGAAGGTAAAAACCTTCACAGCAAAACACTGTGAAGGTTCAAATTTTTTTACCTTCACAATGTTTTGTTGTGAAGTTTCAATTGTAAATTCTTGGTCTCACCGGTCTCACGAACTCATGTTGGTCTCACGTGAACCCAACCCTATATATATATATATATATATATATTAAGATGTGGGTTGCAAGTTGCAACCTTTTTAAGGGTTGCAAAATATCCTTCCAATATATATATATATATATATATATATATATATATATATAATAGGTTAAGAATGTATGTGTACGTAACCAGATTTTGCCAAGACCCTAAACTAAACTAAACTAAACTAAACCCTCCACATTTCTTTCATACGTTGCTCATATTCTCTCTCTCTCTCTCTCTCTCTCTCTCCGTTGGAGTTGTTCACTCACTCCGGTCCGGTGCGATCAACCATGGATGATTCCTCCTCTATTATATCGGTATCAACAACACTACTCTCTCTTCTCTCTCTCTTTCTTCATTCAATTCAATTCATGATCCCCCTTTTTTTCCTTACATAATTCAACATCATCATCATTTTTACTTCTACTTTCATCTTCCCTCTCTCTGTGCTTAATCGACTCCACACCTGAATATATCAAAAACACGACTTTATTTACCATATTATCTTCTTTGCTCCAACACTTGTGCTTTACTTCCTTTATGTTAATCATGGAATTTCCAATCTCTTTGGTTTTTTCACGCAATGCAAACATCGTCTTTCCAGGGGTGTATGTATCAAAGCTATAATATATAATTGCTGTCTTACCCTATTAGTATTACCAGCTTAAGCTTTTTGATTTGGAGGGATTATAACATTTGTATTATGCCTCATCCACTGCTGTTACCCCAAACACCTATATTGCTATAGGATCATACTCTATTCCTGCATTACTTTAATTTTTTGTATACAGAGAACTTGGCTCAAATTTTTTTTTTTTAAAATTATTCTTGAGATTGCTTTCGCTTTTTGTTTGAGTTATTGCAAACAGTAGAACTTTGTTTTATGTGAATCCTGTGATACTATTGTTGTGATTTTCTTTCCGCTTTAAATTGATAGAATGTGCACGGAGACCAAGTTTATGGTGATTTAGGATCCTTGACATTCAAGATAAGTCAGATGAAGGAACAGATTCAAGCAGAAAGGGCTCTTTTGATTAAAGTAAGTGGACAATGTACTTTGTATTATGTAGTTGTTGTTTATTTCATCATCTGCATGCCTGGCCTGATGACCTCCAGTTCCACCAAATGCCACCACATTCTAGTAAAAACTTCACAGATATTGGTTATGTTTTTTTTTTAAATTCAAATACGTAATAAATCATTGATGAATTCATTTGTTCTAGTTGGTCACATAATACAATTTTCTTAGTAGCTTTGACTCGACTGAAAGTTAAAGCTTGGTGTAAAACTTGATTTTGTTTTTACCTCAAGATATCAGCTAATTATGTTTCAACTGCATGTTTTCTGCTTGCCTATGCATCACATATAACGATTACTGAACCTACTGCAAATGGCAAATACTCAGCACAATGAAACTTTACCTTTTTAAATTTTGTCCATGTTCTACCATGTACAAACTTTCCCCCGACACTGGAACTAACATAATTGATGCTACCAACTAGCATTACTTTTATGGCATAGCTGTTTGGTTGACAAAAGAAAACATATCTTCTAATGATCCAGCAAAGATAAAAAGGTTGCAAGTGATTTGTGGTAAAAGCAAGAACACTTATGCGAGCATTTAATATAACTTAGATGAAAACAAGTGTGCCAGTGAGGGGTGATATTATAAACACCTAAGGTAAGAACAGAGTAGGAGATAACTTTTCTACCTGCAAAGCTGATGTTTGAACCTCTTCAAATTCCCCTTGGGAACTTTCCTGATTAAACGAAGTTAGGGGAATGCAAAATTAACTTGGACAATGAAATGACATGAGGTCTGAGGTTCAAACCTCTTCACAGGTTGATTGTTTGGTTGTAGGAGAAACAAAAACAACATGGACTATGACAATCAAAGAAACAAACTCGTCCAAACCTCCAACCAGTCAATCACCCTTCTGGTTCATTTGTTTTTTGATTGACAGATACCCTAATGGTCGATACTTCCTATTCAATAAAGGATACAGTCTTGGTTTTCCTTTCTCCAAAGTGATAAATTATTTTTATATCGAGACAATCAAAATTATATACTCATTATTATTTGAGATGCATCAATAGATTTAAACAAGAAAAATTATACTTTTATATCCATCTCTCAATGGAGACTACCCTGCAGAAACCATGTGCCACTAACCAAAAGTATCGCATAAGCTTTATCACGATCCAGCATGCAACACATTTTATGTAGCATTGGTGTAGACATCTTTAAACCTTGATTTAATCATTAATCATTCCACAAGCAACAACTTGTTTCTGGATTTACTTCTTGGTAGCACAAGTTCTGGAGAGGATGCTTACATATGGTCAAACAACTTATATATGTTGAATTTTGGTTTACTTAAAAAGGACAAGAGAAATGGAATGAATTGTTCATGGTAGGAGAAATATATTAGTACTGATGGCATGCAAAAGTATATCATTTTTACTGCTGCGCAGGAAAAAGTTGAGAAAAATAGAGAGAGGCTAGCAAGTGATGTTTCTCAGCTTCTGTCATTAGCTGTGCTTAGAACTGATGGTTCGGCTAAGGAAAACGGTGGTGTAGGTAAAATGCTTTCTTCAAGGATCAAAAATCCCCTGAGCATCCTTACTGGACCAGGTCAAGCATCAGGTGATGATAACAGCAGCACTCAAGAAGTAGCTATTTCCATAAGTGCCAAGCTTCCAGTTGTGGATAAAATACCACCTTATACTACTTGGATCTTTTTGGACAGGTTTTTCTTCATCTGTACTTTCTTTTTAATTGTTTTTTGTTCCGGGTAAATCCTTTGGATTGCATAAATAAACAAGATATGCACAAAGTAAGTGGTATATCCCCTCCCTAGTATGCTTTTCAGCAGGATCAAACAAAGGAGTTGAGCTGGTCCCATAAAATTGTCCATCCAAACAAAAATGAGATATATCGACAGGAAAATGAGACAATCCTCAAATGCTCTGGGACATCTGAGCTCTAAAAAGAAAAAGAAAAAAAAAACCACGAGCAAAAGCAGTTGCATTATGTTCCTCATAGAAGATTCAGAATGGTTGTAATCTACTCTTAAGTCTTAACCATAGTCAAAGGTGATTTTGACCAAAACCCTACATATCATCAGCTCATAGTTATGGAGTCCCAGATTTTGTTGTCTCCATATACAACACGCAACCAACTGAGATGAAGCTTATAAAATGTACGTTCCAATAGTATTACCTCGAAACTGAGAGGAATCATTTGTCGTACTCCAGAAGGCATTCTCAACCAAAGGCGCAAGTGCTAAATCTGAAATTAGACAAAATGGGATTACAAACAATTAACAACCGAATGTCTTAACACTTTTTCAAGTGAGAACCTAAGAGACATATGTAGCAGTATTCCCACCATTATTCAATCCTGGAACAAGGGGCATAATTACTTTTGATGATCCACGAGTTAATGGGTTCAACTAGAAGTTGTATTATATATGTGATGGCCTCTTGACTTTCTGCTCTCTTGTTGTTCTTGATGAAAGCTCTATTTTGCAATAATATCTGAGTTCTTTTTTCTGGATCACAGAAATCAAAGAATGGCTGATGACCAATCAGTTGTTGGGAGGCGACGTATTTACTATGATCAAAACGGAAGTGAAGCTTTGATTTGTAGCGACAGTGAGGAGGAGATTACTGAACCAGAGGAAGAGAAACACGAATTTTCTGAGGCAGAAAATCGTATCATACGGTTAGTTCAGATAATATACTACTCTTGGATGGTGAAAAAAATGAGTTGAAGATAACAATCTGTTTGTGCTAATAATGTCGATGACTAACGTTTTCCATTGGTGCAAAAAGTACTCCACATTATGATTTCAGCATTACTTTTCATGCATGTAAGCTCCTAGCCAAGTTCCAGAAAGCACCTAGCTGTTGAGCTAGTTTTGACTCCTAATATAATTGGTTGATTGCTGACTAAATTTCTATAAATGCTTTAAAACTTGTATATATGCTTAATGAGAAGACTGGATGAATATTATATGATGGTTTCTCGAAAGAGTTGTTACTGTACCCTAAAAATATGTTACATTTACTCTTCTAATGATGAATATATGGGAATTAGTTTCAGTTTCTAAAACTATTATAATCTCCGCACTTCTTAGCAGTTTCTATTTTATGTCCCTAGCAAATTACATAATTATTGGCAGTTTTTAAAGTAGGATTATTTGCCTCGTTATAACTTGGGATTGCATGACCCAAATTCCTACAGAGATGTAAAAGAAACTGGGTTATAACTGCATTTTGCTTATATTTGTATTTCTGTTGTTCACACAACATTGAGCACGTAATTTATATATTTGATATTGGTTTGAGAGCATATCAATAACTGTTGAATCTTGCAGGATGGTTTGTCAGGATTACGAGCCAAGTAACGAAGTACTTGAAATCTTGACACAATCTATCGGTGGAAATATTTCAGAAATCTATGTACCTAAGTTGCTTCTATATCTTCCTCGAAGACTCGTATTTTCAAGTTTTACTTTTTTTCTACTTTCCTATATACTAGTTGAAATATTCTGTTTTGTTGTTTGGCTGTGTTTCTTCCTTGATGCAGGAGGCCTATCACATGCTGAAGACAGAAGATGAAAAATTAAACCAAGATGTCCCTGTTTCTGCAGATCTTGAGCATGATAGGAGCATATCTCTCGACAAAAGCCTTAGTGCTTCGTTAGATTCTCTTGATAATCTCTTCTGTCGACGGTGTTTGGTACTTTTGCTTGCTTGTTTTTTCATTCTGTACCGTCCATTAGATAGGGTCAATGTTATGATCATTTCTTCTATTTACTTGACAGGTATTCGATTGTCGTCTTCATGGCTACTCTCAAACTGTTATTAGTCCTGTAACATTTTGTGCTCTCAGAACCGTTGCGCTTTTATAGTTAAGTTTTCTGCATCCCATGTTAATGTACTTTCATTTGCATCATAAACAGACTGAAAGACAATACCTTCCTCCTGAGTCTCAAGAAAATGTGAAACCTTGCAGCGATCATTGTTACCTTCAGGTATGGCATCCCAAATGAATGTTTACTTTTTTCAGACATTTCCTTGTAACTAAGTGGGAATCTCCTTGTACTGGATCCACTTGGACAATTCTTGTAACTTAATCTGGTATTGCATAGAGAATATGCAATTAGATATGTGATCTATTAATTCGGGTTTATAGGAACTACTTAGCCAAGTTGAAGATCTCTGGTTACTTTGGCTGGAATATAGGATCAAAAGATGCATTCTGTATTATGGAAGTCCAAAATAGCTGCTGAAGATGAGTTCAGTTTAGGATGTTAATAGGAAATTCTGTGAGTTTGATCTGCATGAAGTTTGATACTACTAATTTTACTTTTTGTTGTGACCACCTGTTTCATGTTTCTTTTGGTTAAATGGCCTGCATTTATCACTCGAGCTGTCCGTACTCCTGTTTGGTTCTCACTTCGAGTTTTAAAATTGCTTGGCTTGTTACATAGTATAATATTGGAGGTGGTGGATTTCATTTATATTGTGATGACATGATCCACTAAAGGGTCCATCTTGCGACTCAAGAGAACTGTTCCTATTAATCAAGATAAATAGATGGTTATTCATGCATTTATATTTCTCTATTCTCTCTATATATTAGTTTATCATAATTTTTCAGTTTCAAACTGTGAAGAAGCATTCAGATCGTCTAGATGTCTTAAGTGAGAAACACAATAGAACTTCAGATGAGTGCCCAGAGGAGATCCACAACGTTGCTGAACCAGGTGATGATTACACAATATTATACGGGAGGATAGATGCGAGTAGTTTCTCCCTTTTTTTTCTTTTTCTTTTTTGCTTCTTCTTCTTTTCTATTGTTCACTATTTGGACTTCTATGTATTGGTATGATGGTGAAATCTGTGATGGCAATACAGGAAAGCGCAAGATATCCAAACAAACAACCACAATGCTAGAAGAACCAAAACATGTTACTGACGACCAACAAGAATCCTCTCTTAAAAAACAGAAAAGGTTGTCAATACCTGATACAGTTTCTATGACAATGGAAGATGCTCAGGTTTACAATGAAAAAATCATGGAGGTGGATGTTACCACACCCAATCAAGACGAACTCCAAATGAAATGCAATGATGAAGCAATTAGTCCTGGCGTTCCAAATAGTTCTCGCTGTGTTTCAACAGACGTGATTGAGGACAGTAGTACAGGAGTAAATTTGTTAAAGCAGGCATCAAATCCAGTGGGAAAACAAATTGGTAGTTCTCCAATAAACTCTGAATGGAAACCTCTTGAAAAAGAGCTTTACATGAAGGGGTTAGAGATATTTGGGAGAAACAGGTACAAGATCTCTCTACTCACATCTGTCAATTATTCTGGTTTTACTGATGTACATATTCTCATGGCCTGTGGTTTAAGGCAAGGTTGTTTGAGCAGCTGCTAAACATCCTTGAAGTTCTGAACTTGTATCATTCCCTTTCCTGGTGGGGTGGGATGTGGTAACTCTGGAAATGGCTGTAAAAGTTTCAAACTCCAATGATCTTACCAGCTGCTCAGAAACCCTAGCTTTGCTGGGTTGTTTTGTTGGGATAGAAGAGGGAGGGGGAATTCAGTTCCATTGGCATAAGGGTAAGGTTCCGCCATTGTAGAGTGAGCAAAAGGATGCATACATTGCACCCTTATAGTTATTGATGGGTGATAGCCCAGTCCCTTGGATGGTCTTTCTTCCCTATAAGTTTCATCTGTGTTTATTTCTACATACTATTCTGTGTGAACACTTTAGCGTAAAATCCTTAATCACTGAAATAAACTATTGGCATGAGTGATATATTTGTGTAGTTTACTGCCCCTCATCTGTTGTTGATAAATGAATTACTAAACTATTCTTTGTTGTTTGGCTTTCTGTAACCGCATGATTTGCAGCTGCCTCATAACCAGGAACTTACTTTCTAGCTTTAAGACTTGCATAGAAGTAGCAAACTATATGTATGATAGTGGAGCAGCAACGTTACAGAGATCTTTTACTGCATGTTCTATGTCAGACTGCAATGAGAGAGCTGATGCAGATCCCAAGGTTTGGTTTCTTCTTCCTGTTGGTTCGTAAACCTTGATTCCTTCCACATTGGAAGTGTATAGTTGTGGAGCAAGAAAAACATTTAAATAGATTTTTCTTCAGTGTCCTATCAGAGTAAACTGATTCAATAACCAAACATATTTACCAGCAATAGTTTTCAATTGTGTTCTTCAAATAAACTTGAAGTACAATGGAAAATTAATGTTTTGAAGTAAATCAACTCTCATCCATTGGTTGGAGAGAATGTTTGGTACAAATACAACTTAGCATGAGAATCACCCAGCAAATGAGTATAAGAAGTATCAGGAGGGATATTATGTGGAAAGCAACTGAATTTTCAGTGGTTTTTACAGATGATAGTGGAAGCGTGCTAGCATATGGCTTTGTCCTACAACTGCTGCCCGTATCTGTAGAAACAAGATTAATTTTCCTCCTTGTTGTATGTCCTCTAGGATCTAGAAGCGCCATCAAGGTCACGATTACTTCGCAGAAAGGGTAGAGCGAAGAAATTAAAATATTCTTGGAAGTCTGCTGTGCATCCGTCACTCTGGAGACGAATTGCTGATGGGAAGAACCAGTCTTGCAAGCAATATATTCCATGTGGATGCAAATCTATGTGCGGGAAAGAATGCCCCTGTTTAGATAATGCTACTTGCTGTGAAAAATATTGTGGGTATGTACACTACAGCAGAAACACATTTGGCTAATATTAAGGAGCGTGTTCCAAGACATGGAATGTACGGATCACATGTGTATTTGCATAAATCATAATGTACATTCATGGGTCAACCTCCATCTTGTTTCTTGCCTTTTCGAAATACCGAGGAATGTGTGAACTTCCACTGATCGCTGTACCTAATATAATATTTCAGGTGCTCGAAAAGCTGCAAGAATAGGTTTAGGGGATGCCACTGTGCAAAAAGTCAATGCAGAAGCCGGCAATGCCCATGTTTTGCTGCTGGACGTGAATGTGACCCAGATGTTTGCCGGAATTGCTGGGTGAGGTAATAGACCTTCTGTATTTATTTACATGTAAATGATGTTGTCCATGCTTTCATGGTTTACCAATGAATAGGAGTTATGGGGGCATAGTTTCTTGTTGCCATGTTAGATTTATCACATGTTTGATAATGTAGAGGACCTAAACTTTGAGTCACAAATACAGTCTATTTGCAAAAAAGCAAGGAAAAACTATACACGGAAACTTCCCTCCCCCAAAAGCTGCAACGCCGAGAAGCATTGGTGCCCTGGGGTCGTCTTTTTTACCAGTGACCAAATCCTAGCTTATATTATATTGGCCACTCCCATAAGATCTCTGTATATTATTCCATTTATTTCTCTTTCACCCGCTAGTTCAAGATGTATGGTGCCTTTATTTCATTTGACATTGATTTAGTTGGCAGTTATGAAAGGTACTGAAGGTTTCATTGTTGGACAATATGACCTCATCCTTGAACTTCTTACTTGGTTTAGTCTTCGATTGTAAACAAGATTAAAAAAGAAAAACAAAAAACGACATCAGCTACAATGATCAGTTATAGTTACAGTGTTCAATAGTCCATGGTTTCTACGGCCATCAAGTTACAAATGAATGGTCTGGAATAGCACATATGATATTTTATTGAGGTTCATCCTTGTCATCATGAGAGAGTTAATTAACAAACAGACAAGAATGAGTTAATAAGGTTATGAAATTATGTTCCTCGATGCTTCTTCCACATAAGCATGGGAACATGGCACTGCTGCAAGAGGGAATTTGACATCTTTTTCTATTGACATTTATCCTTGCAATGGGTAAGATATGTAAGATCCTTCACAAGTATTTCTCCTTCCAAGTGTGTATGGGTTGCTATACAAGGTAGTTTCACCTCTCAAGGATCACAGAATGCTATTTTTGAAACCATCCTTTCCTTCCCCCAGATGTACACTGTGGTTTCTCATTAAATGAGGTAGCTGAACTATTTTGGAGCTCTGATTTTGAGCTCAGTATCCGTTTATCTGTTATCAATTGTGTAATAATAAAATGATTTGCCGTAAATATAGGAATACATTGTTTCCTGTTTCAGGTGTCTGGGGTATTGATGAAGATCTGAAGAGATCATCGATATTATAGATGTGTTATTTTTTCTTCAATGGTTTATTTTTTGAACCCCATATCATACCATTTGGGCTGTAAATTGCTCCCCTTTTTTCAGTTGTCTTTGAGCTGAATATCCTCCATACCGAACTTTTTGACATCTTGCAGTTGTGGTGATGGTTCATTAGGAGAGCCCCCAAGAAGAGGAGAAGGCCACTGTGGTAACATGAGGCTCCTTCTAAGGCAGCAGCAAAGGGTGAGCAATCAAGAGTTTTAGTCATCAAGTTTCTTAAATCCTTGGCTTTTGATAGTCTCTCTCTCTCTCTCTCAAAGTGTATATACACGTGCATATATAACACTATATATAATATATATGGGAGAAATCCGTTACAGTTCCAAACTTATTGTCTTCAGATTCTCTTGGCTAAATCTAATGTTGCTGGTTGGGGAGCATTTCTGAAGGTAGGAATCAAGTCAACCTTCAATGATTGTTTTCAATTGGTCTCTTGGAACTTCACAAATCTTGTTATTTTTCTTTTCCCTAGAACTCTGTCAATAAAAATGACTATCTTGGAGAGTACACTGGTGAATTGATATCGCATCGAGAAGCAGATAAGCGAGGAAAAATATACGATCGTGCAAACTCATCTTTCCTTTTTGATTTGAATGATCAGGCAAGTAGTTTCATAGTTAATTATGTCTATGTTGCTTGAGTATACTATTTTTTTCTCTGCAGTCCCTTTTTAATTAATTTGAAGTTATGGAACTAATTTGACATGCAATAGGAGTTTTAATATTTATCTAGATACATACGTAATACACATTTAGGAATTATCTAAATTGTATGTTCCTCATCCAATATACTCTCTTGGATTGCTTTTGGCAGTTCTGTTGCCATTTAGAATCTGAGAGTAACTTTCTTGTTTGCAGTATGTGCTTGATGCTTACCGCAAGGGAGACAAATTGAAGTTCGCTAACCATTCATCAAATCCCAACTGTTATGCCAAGGTATTTTTATTTTTGCCCATGTCCAAGTTAAAAACGATTTCCCTGTCTAAACAGGTTAGTGTGTACACACAGGTAATGATGGTGGCAGGCGATCACCGGGTTGGCATTTTTGCCAAAGAGCGTATCGAGGCTGGTGAAGAGCTCTTTTATGATTACCGTTATGGGCCTGATGAAGCACCTATATGGGCTCGGAAACCTGATGGTCCTAAACTAGATGATCATTTAGTCCCTCAAGGTCGAGCCAAAAAGCAGTAGTAAACGATGGATAAAGCATCCACCTCCATGATCCAATCTTATATATAATATATATATATATGTTATTTCAGGTTTGGCTATATATGTATATATGCATGTGGCATTAAGGAGCGACTATAATAATAAGTGATATATAGAAGATGGTATATAATAGTAATAAGAATAAGGTGGAGCATTCCTGTTTAGCATAGTTAATAAGAGAATGTATTTATTACTGTTATATTTAAGCCTAAGGTGTTGGGAATTAAGGAGAGCTTCATTTTGAATGGATTAAAATTCCAAATCTCTGGGTTTTCATAATAATAATACATCATCCATATGGATTAGCATACAACTACAACATCATAAATCGATAACAATTTAAATAAAAAGTTGATTTCTAAGAAAAAACAGCTTCCACAAAAACGTGTTTCTTCTTGGGGTACCCCATGCCAAGTGCATGGTTGATATACACCTTCCCATCCTTCACCATGGCTGCCGTCGCCATACGATGCTTAAGCACCGGTGACCTTCCAATCACGGAAGCCGTTGCCCAATCATCGTTGCTCTCAACTAACTTCACACCATTGGCTCCGGCCACCACAAGTTTGGTGGGCGATAAAAGTTCCAATCCATCTGCAACAGTCAGCCTAGCATCAACCTTAACCAGTGTAACTTTGTTGTCATTGTTGATTTCAACCTTAAAGAGAAGTCCAGCGATGGTGTGACCCACGATCAAGTAGCCATTTGGATGGTAGACGATGCCGTTGAGGGTGAAGATGTTGTTGTACCATTCTTTAGCATGAAAAAGCGGGCTCTTTATGACGGATAAGATTTGTCCATCCACCCCAACCTTCCATATTCGAGTTCCTTTGGCGTCTGTTACGTACGCATTCCCTTGCGCATCAACGGTAACGTCGTCTGCCATGCTTTTTCCATCTTCTGCTAATTAATTAGGATTCAGAGTTTGAATGAATTCATAAATGAAAGTTGGTCTTCACACCCACTTTCAACAATGCTAATGCTACTCTCCCAACAACATTTAAAATGAAAGATTTGATCAAATCATTCAGCAAAACAACTCTTTCTTTTTATTTCAAAATTAAAATCAGTGTGTTGGTTGGTAGGAAGTTTATTTAGCAACATTGATTTAATTAGGGTAATAATTGGGTTTAAGAGGCTATTTGTAATAAGTTTAATGTTTCAGGCATACACATTGAGCCAAAATGGCTATTATATAAAGTAAGTTAGGACCCCTACCTATTAAAAAAATAATCCAACCATCCCTTCTTTCTAACAAACAAATAACCATACACGAATTAATCAGACTACATAAAATAAAATAAAACAATTTCAAGGACCAAATTACTACTACTACTACTACTTATCAATCAGACTACATAAAATAAAATATATAAAATATGAGAGAGAGATTGAACCTGAGGAACTGAGCTGAGTAAAAAACAAGCGTTTCCACGAATCCATATCATAGGCCGCCACCGCACTGTAACTGTGTCCAAAAACATCAGCTATCGCCACCACCACCCGCTTCCTCGGCCGGTCAATGAAAACACCACAGCTCCCGTTCCCAACAGCCTCAGTATTTTTCACCACAGGGATCTCCTCAAGGACGAGGCTGGGGTTATCATCTTCAGGAACGTTGACCACACCCAGACCTCCGCCATCCGTAAAGGAGACGATGAACCGGCGGTTGTCTTCATCCCATTTGCTGGATTCTCTAAACCAACCGCTGCTGTGGAACTGGTAGTAGTGGGTGGTCGGAGCGGATGATTCGAGGGATATGATGATGGCTAGAGGGATGGCAGATAGCACCACAACAAACAACAAAAACTTGGTGGAGCAGGCCATCGCCATTGCCATTGCCATTGAAATTGATGTATGTATCAGAATTGCAGAAAGGAAAGGAAACACACTGGTTTGGTGCAGTACCTGTGAATATATATATATATAAGAGGATTCAGTTGGTAAATTACCATATTTGTCCCTTTTCCACATATTTATTAATCTAATCATTTATTATATTGTTTTTTTTACCTTGATAGAATATTTACCTTTTTGGTTTTGGAGGATAGGATACAACATCTTTTCGTCTTTATTTTTATTCCAAAAATACAAATTTATATGTATTAATTCAAGCCTTTTTCATAGTTTAAATAAGAAATTTTTATTTAACTTATTGGAATCTTAATTATAAGATGATAGTAAAAAGAAATAACCATGGAGCAAAAAGATATGGATGAATAAATTAAAGGTGATTTTGTATATAATAAATAATATTTAAAAAACCCAAGTCTTACTTTTTGGAATAAAATGAGTCAATTTTTACATTTACCTCTTGCATATTTAAATGACAAAATATTTTAATAGTTTAGATTTGTAACTAAAAAATATATTTCATCCCTAGACAAATAAAAAAAACTTATTAATAACAGAAATTATAAATTAATAATGCAAAACAATTTAATAAACTAAAACAAATTAATTTTACGTGTTGTGTTCTTTTTGTTAATAAAATACAAGTTTTTTTGCATATTTGTTATTGTAAAAACTTTAAAAATGATTGATGCAAGTTCTGCGACGTGTCTTTGCTCTAAAAAAATTAGTATTATTTTTTTTCCTGATAATTTAATAGGTAGTCTTTGTTGTTTTGGTTAACCCAACATTGACAAACTTTTTTATAGATCAAGTCTATTGGTTGATCCAACATTCACATTTTTTTCTATTTAATTGTGAAGAAAAATAGTATACTTTTTCATGTATATATATAGGTTTTTACGTCTGCAATACCAATGAATTGCATACATTATTATTACATGCAACTTCTATCTGCACAAATACAATAATTCTCAAACACATTTCTATTTCTTTCTTCACCTCCAATTAACCTTCACCAATCATATCTGCAACATTATATATATATATATATATATATGTATGTTAAAATCAATACTCAAAACAAAATCATATAAATAAATAAATAAAAAACATACTGTAATTAATATCAGCAATGCATAGTAAAAGTAAACATTACTTACCAAAGTGAAGATCTTGTATTAAAATGAAGAGCATCATCAAGTCCAATGTCAGCCTCAGCAACACCACCAGAGGCAATAATAGCTGCTGCCTCTTCTTCATTTCCTTTGCCTGAACCACCATCTTCTTGTGTAGAGTTGGAAACACAAAACTTGTGTAGCCACCTATCTGTCTCCCAAAGGACATGCATTATGCTCTCCCGCGATGCATAACCATGGCTCTCAAACGGTAGAACCACTAGCCGAGACAATGCCCCATGCCCTTTCAAAGCATTGAAGAAACGATCAGACTGCATATCCAAAATCACCAATCTTATTTTCTTCTTCAAGAAAGAAAAACAAAAATATAACATCTTGAGCTACAACACCTCACCTGCATCGTTAACGTTCCTGAATTATTGTCTTCTTCTCCATGGATAAGCAAGATGGGCTTCTTAATCTTATTGGCAGACATGAAAGGACTCATCTTGATGTAAGTATCCGTAGCATCCCACAGCGTTCTATCCTCATTCTACCAAACAACAACCAAGTATCCATGTACAACCATTAAACTAACTGCTTGCTCAGCAACGGCTAAAAACAAAAATCTACTTACCTGAAACCCAAAAGGTGTAAGCGTTCTATTATAAGCTCCTGAGCGAGCAATTCCACAACAGAAAAGATGAGGGGCATGTGCCAAGAGGTTTGCCGTCATGAACGCCCCATACGAATGTCCCCCGATCGCAATTTTGTCTGGATGAGCCACCTTTAACAAATAGCACCAGTTAAATCAGTCGTATCAAAGATGCCAAGTCTCAAAGGGATCAGAAGAAAAAGAGTTTACCCCACGGCGGATGACTTCCTCCACTGCAGCCTCTGCACTCCCAACAAGTTGCTCAACATAGCTGCTCACCAATAAATTGTCACTAAACTGATTCTCCCATGAGAGACAGACATATAGCTACAAAAGATTATATCCTCATCTACTAGAGGGCAATCATCAAACACAATATATTCAATTTCATATTGGTGGTAAATGATCCAAGAAATGAGCAGAAATGCCCTCTCTAATTCAGACCTTAAGTATGGTATACAATATCGAAGAGGTAGATCCCAATTTGATTATATATGGTAGTGGATACAGGTGTTGGTGTGTTCCACAAGTAGGCATTTATAAGAGATATGCAAGAGTCTGGAAACAGTCATCAAGATTACCTATCATTTGCTTCTTCCTTGCCCTCACCAATTATGGGAATTGTTGGCCCGGATAATATAGCATATCTGCAAAACTTACACGAATCAATAACATGTTCAAACACTAATGGAAATCCATCTCTTGTCCAGAAGAATATAATAGGAATCAATAACATGTTCAAACCACTTGGGTTGTGACGCACTGGTAAAGCCTTTGGGGGATGTAGTGGAAAATCTCATCTACCCAGGGTTCAAATCCAGGCGCTGCCAAAGCCCTTGTGGCCATGGAGGTTCACCATCGATGACTCCAGGCCATTCGTGGTCGCCCGGGGAATAGTCGGTGCGCGTAAGCTGGCCCGGAAACCCACGGTTACCAAAAAAAAAATATATAATAGGAATTATTTTTAACAATTAACTAATAATCTAGGTGATGGAAAGTGCAGAAGTAAGTCGTGCCTCCTTGCCAGCCAAAGCAGTGGTGATGTTGGACCTATGCCTGCAAACTCATTAGGAGAACCACGTACTTGTCCAGCTGCTTCTTTATTTTTAAACTCTCCAGGATACGACCAAACCAGACAAGGTAGAGGGCCATCTCGTGAGGGATCATAGCCAGGTGGAAGATATAAAGTAGCAGTGAGTTGAACTCCATCCTTTCTCTTGTAGCGGAGCATTTCCTTCTGTAATGATGCCAACTGAGGGTATGGATGCGGGAAGCTTGTGATTTGACATGCTTTCCTATCTGGCCATCTCTGTAAGTAATATTGGGTGTTTTCAGTCTTAGACTCTTTGGAAGTCAGTACTTTTAGCTGATTGACGTACAAGTCTCCTGAATTTTGGTCAGACATTAAAGCAACAACACTCTCGTAATATTTTTCCTTGTCGCTCTGCCATATTCTTTCTTTGTCTCCAGAACCTCTGAAATAAGTTGTGTCAGATGATTTTTACTTCTGGAACGAAAGGCAAGGAGACAACAAAATATGTAATCAAACGCTTACATGTCAAACAGATCTAGGAAAGGTATGTTTCCTTCTGGCGTGGCACCACTTCCATTTAGCAAAAGGTATGTGCCTTCAGTATCTTCCTTCTTAAACTTTGCAATAACGTATGTCCCAGCAGGAGTTCTCCGCAACATAGGAGAACCAGGGTCAGAGTATACATCTTCAGATGATCTATCAAATAACAAACGTGGAGTCTCATTGGACCCAGGGGAGACCAACCACGTTCTTACACGTCGTGTCTTGTACCAAGATTCATATATTAGTGCAAGTGAATCATCACACCAGCTAATTCCTCTGCAAAGAATGAAAAGATGGCATATCCCACATCAGGGGTATGGATGGAACATATAAGCAAAGCTACACCACACTCATGTTTCCTAATTGCATGCTCAATTATAAGTTCAACATGCTATGCACTAAGGCCCCTCAGTTTAGCAACGTCTGGGAGGAAGGTCTTTGCATACAACAGTTACCTCCCATTTTGCAAAGATGGTGTTTTCATTACTCCAACCATGACCTCTGGGTCATAAAATAGTAAACTTATCAGCTTCTCCCAGGCTCACCCGTGAAGTTTCACATGCCAGAATGACTGTATACAAGTCTAGATAGACTCAAGCAGACAATGATGTCAAGGGCAAATATTACAAAAACAACCTTCAAATTAAGAGAGGATTACTAACAATAAATGAATGAAGTAAGAAATATAAGACTACATCATGGCAAAAAGAAAGTTAGTGAAATGCATGAGGCACTACTACTAAAGGAGAAAATGAAGCCTCAGAATCATAAATGAAGAGCAAGGGGGAAATACAAAGGAAAAAAAAATATTTGCCAGCAAATGCCACTATTTTGAGATGTCAAAAAAAGGCTATATAATGGCCTGAATAATACTCAGAGTTGATTAACTATTGCATAGAGTAAAAATGAGAATGATCCATAGCTATAAGCTCTTGTCAATATACATGAAGATAATATCTCTTCTCACAAATTCCCGGCATTAATAACCTTCTCAGTCGATACTGTCTGTGCTCTGGTTTCCACAAAATATGACGTAACAACAGGGAACTTCTCGTATTTTTTATCAGTTAAAACTGAGAACTCCTAAAGTTCGCTGCTGGATTCAATGCAAAATAACTATGAACGAGGGACTAAGGAAACAGCAAATGAAAATGTTATTTTCAAATTGAAGTTGTAATTGATAACAAAACGGGATTTTTATGGATCAAAGTAAAAAAAAAACGTGCACCCATAATTCAGAGACACAAGACATGTGCACACTGATTGGGCAGAAGTGAACTTGAAGATGATATCTACGCAAGGGATGAGAGGGAACTAGATAACTTTGCCATGACAGTGACTATCTTTTCAGATTAGCACCTACAAAGAACTTGAGAGTATGGTTGAGACAATACACAATCAAATCAGGCAAATGAGTATGCCTGAGACCTTTTCTGCCAAGACATTTTCTGATGAGAACTATGACGTGCATACTAGAGAAATGTTGTGAATTGTTTTGAAAAGCGGCATTCGACACAAATACCCCAAGTTGATATTCAGTTAGATTGATTAAAGATAGTTCACCTTTGAACAAGAAGTGGTAGTTCTCTATGTGGTGGATGTCCTATGAAAACATCCATCATAAATACACTGTAACTAGAACTACATCCAAGCTATTTGTTTCCTTCGTAATCATATAAACAAATTGCAGAAAACACAACGAAGTATTACACTAATGGAAGCCAGGTTATTAATGAACTAGAAACTAAGGAATTGTTCTAGGCCAATGATAAGAGTAACTATTAAACGCAAAATGGCATTTTAAGAATAAATACATACTTTATTGGATACAGTCAGAAGTAAGAAGAAAAGGTCGCTGGTAACTAGTTGTAATGGACTTTGCATTCAGAAAGCTCATATCATTCACTTAAAAAGCATGCAAGTGAAGCCTTTCCAAGCTGCAAGACATGCAACATTAACTTGTTTGTAGTATCATTTCTCTCTCTGTGTGTGTTTGGGGGGTGGGGGGATAGGGTGATTATATACTTACCCATAGCGAAGATCAAGCTCATAAAAGATCTTTGGCTCTTCACCTTGAGTGGCATCAGCATCTTGTGTGTAGACTATGTCACGAGGAGAAACTTCTACTTTGGCATCACCGCCATCTTGTGTCTCCACCCTTTAAGCAAATATAATTACTTATAAGAATAGCATTCATTCAGTCCACCAACTAGGCAGGAGATAACACACCTGATACATTTCACGCCTACCAATCTCACTGGAGGACAACCAGATACATATACTTCTAATTAGAAGGATCAAATGTAACTCATAGGTGTCCCTGGGGCTTAAATGCCACCTAGGCGGTGATAAAAATCTCCAACCATTTATCCAAGACAAAAATCCTTCTACCAACTAGGTTTGCCTTGTCATTGGTCACCATGTAAAATAATTTTCTTGCACAATCATCTAAACAGAGATCCGTGTATTTCCAAAAAACCACATTATATTATTTTAAGCAGAAAGAAAAAAACGAAGCGGGCATAATTATAAATTGTGATCAATTGAAAATAGTCATTGATTGCAAAATCATCTTGCACAAAACACTTGAATCTTTTTCTGTAGATGTCAATCAAAACAAACTCTTTTGCCAACCAAATTTGGAGATAAAGGCTATGTCATTGTTTTTGTTGCATTAGGCTTTCTTGTTTCTAAGAGGAAGACATTGGATGGTGGCTAGATATAGGATGAAACCAATATCTGTAATACTTATATGATAGAGAATTCCTTAAATACAATTTCATTAATCATAGCAACACTTATCAAAGTATTCAAATATACATACCAGTAGAGAGTCGAAGGCTTATCCGCCCTCCAGTTCAAGGAGCGCATGCCTTTTCGGACACTGTTAAATGCAATCGGAATGTCCTCAGCAACAGGCAAATCACAAAGTGTCCTCAAAAAATTTCCATCAGCCGACCACAAATCTACCTTTTTAGGAAATCTTCCACATGGGACAGTAAAAGAGAATGGCCTATGAACTGAACTAAGTAAAATATATTTCTCATCAGGAGAGGGATCTAGTGATGTATAAAGAGCTGGCTCGCCAAATAATTTCACTGTCCCGTCCAAAGAAACCAAAACAAGTTGTGAGGTGGCATAATACTCGAATAAATCTTCATCATATTCATCTTTGAGCAAATCTTGGAAGGTGCGAACTTGAACAACACTTTTCTGCTCATTGGATTGGATTTTAGGACCAGAGGGGACTAATGGTTTCTTTGGTGGGCTTCCTCGAGATGCTGGGATGGTACAAACCAAGAGAGTCGAATTATCCACCCACACATAACTGGCAATCAAAAGAAACAAGGTATTACCAAACAAGCTCGGAATGATTCTAAATTGTTTAATTATAAACCAGAAAATGGTTCATACTTGTCGAAAATTGCATTAAGGAACACATCCGGGGACTGAAACAAGGGCCTAGCTTTTCCAGTTTCCACATCTGCAACCCATACTCTAAGCTTGCTACCACCATCCTCCTCCTGTTCCAGTCAATTTTTCAGATGGTTAGGGTGATCGAAAGAAAACTTCGACTAGCAAAACAAAAGGCGGTAACCGCTTCGGAGAAATCCTGTTCGAATAACTTGGTCTCAAGATACACAATTGGTATATTTTTAATACAAGTTTGTTTTACTGTCAAATACTAAAGCAGACGATACCCAGTAGTGAAGAAAATAACTCCACACCAAAAACAGGGAAAGCCACCGAGAAATCCATGAATGTTTGGCAAGACATGTGTACCAAAAAATAAATAACATAGTACATGAAGAGTAACAACACACTGGTTACTGAAATATTAGGAAGAAAAAAAAAGGTGGTCCACATGAACCAAGGGTCCTGAGCTTCACGAGGGTAGGAGAGGGGAGTCTTTGTTGCAGTGGTCCTTTTCCACCTCACAAAGAGGTTGTCTCCATGACTCCAAACCCACGACCTTCCGGTCACAGTTGAGTAACCATACAGTTGCTCCAAAGCTCACACCAACACATTTTGGTACGATGAGTTGTAAATGATGGATGGTAAGTCATAATAATCGAATAGAATGTTCTAGCTGGCTGTCTGCAGTGTGAATGCCAAAAGAGCTACAATGGGATTTCAACATTAGTCATAGGTAATAGGTTGGCCATACCTGCTCTTGCCGGATGCTGAAGGCTAAATGCCGCCCATCAGTTGACCTTGTTAAGAATAAAGAAATGAAATGAATCAGAAAAGGGGGAAGGCACAGCACTGCAGCATAGAATAATATCGGGTTTCTTAGTTTCTCTTAGCATTCCAAAGTACAAAGCATACCAGCCTAATAAATGTAGCAGGAATCATAACACCAGGAATGTTTTTTCTCAAGAATCGACGAGTACTTGGTTCTTGTTGTGTAAGTTTGGAATGCCGATTAGTAACATAAATGTTAAATCAACTAGGTGATGGTGAGATCCACATCTACTCAAGAACAGAGAAAAGAGAGAGAGAGAGAGAGAGAGAGAGAGAGATAAAAGATGATGGATGTTACCATGTAACAAAATTGAGTTTAGATCCCTCTGGAAAGCCATGTATCAATTTTTCTGGGCCTAGTGTTCCATCATCCTTTAAATCATGAATCCCAATACCAGTATAGAATGACCTGTAAACAGACAACAAATATTCTTCATTCAATTGTCTCAATCAACAGCGTTAAAGTATCAAAAAATGATATTGTATTACAGACGCCAAAGCAAGCATCCTCATCACTCACATCCTACTACGGGTATTAGATTTCCCATCAATACGGATTCCCGCAAGCTTGTCCTCTGGCTTTGCCAACTCTGACAACGGAGGTAAAGATCTTCGCTTTAGGAACAAAATTTTATCTCTCTGTGGAGAAAAGGATAAAGCCGGAAGTGGTGGTGCATCAACAATATCTCTAATCTCTGGTGGAGGAAGACGGTATCCACCTGTTAATTCTGATTGCACCACATTCAAAGTGAGAAAGAGACCGTTAGTCCATTACAAGCTGAAGATATTGTACTGTCAATATAGTTCAAGCTCCAGATATATAAACCAACATATGCCAACTGCTTGGCATCCTCAAAACCAATGTGTATGTTAAAAAGCAACTAGGTTAGCACCAAGTCAGAGTGCAGCATTCAAGAGTTTTATTAAAAAAAAAAAAAAAAAAAATTGAATTAGAGCATCCGAAGACATTTATTCCAGGTTCGTGGCTAGAAATAGAGCTTACATAAGTAACCGATTCTAATTTGAATTTGGTATACTTGGTTTGGGGCGACTATTATCTAATCTAAGCAACGAGTGTCGTTAATAGGAAGATAAAATTGGTTATCGGAGAGAGCAAAGTTGAATGAAGTACCATCATCGTGTTCAGGTGTAGGTCCGGCGTTGGAAAAGGGGGCATTAGAAGCAGCAACGTTTTCGGAGGCGATTGCGCGGATAGGGGCAAGATTGTGTAATCTTGAGGCAGACATGGGTTGAAGAAAGGGGTTATGTGGAGGATTTAGGGCGGAAAGCGTTGTGGATGATGATGAAATTGGACAGCGTTTTGAAAAAAGAAAAGAGGGAGAAGAGGAGGAGAAGAGGGTTGAAGATGGAGGAAGAAGAAAAGGGGGCGAAGAAGTGTGAGAAAGGAGGTGATGATAGACTTTGTGTAAGCGCATGATGATTGATTGATGGGAATCTCTTTGTTGGTTGGTTAATGTCTTTGATATGTGTCCAATGCCAAATGGAATAATAATACTACTACTATTTCATAACCTTGTTATTGGGCAAGAACCACCCGACCCGAAAACACACTCGATATTTATTCCTTGTAAGTTTTTTTTAGAAGGTTGTCCTATGTTATATCTAGATTAATCCTTTGATAAATTATGATCGTAAAACATCAGCCCTGATTAGAGCTCAGTGGCCACAATTGTTGTGTACGTTTGGATTCGAAGATAGAATATTCCACCACATCCCTCAGGAACCCCTTGTGGTTTTATTTCTTATGATTCTAATTCACACACCCATATAAATAATAAATTATGATGGGTGTTTTTTTTTCTTTTTGTGAATTATAGGTGTATGGACTAATTTGTGTATATCTCGACTAATGATAGGTATTTACTTTCTATCTTAGTGATTTAATGGCTTGACATGCTTATTCCAACATTTATATATTTATGTTTTACTTGTGAAACATGTAATGGTGAACCAATTTAAGATCATGCTAGGACGGTTGATTGATGGAGGCGATTCACCTACAAAATATAAAAGAGTATAGAGAGCGTTTATGCATGGTGTTTTTATAGATATGGAGAAAGTTTATGATAGTGTTTCATGAGATGTGATTGAGGGAGCTTGGATGAGCGAGGGGTACCATGGGTGTATGTCTAGTAATTCAGGGTATGTATGTATAGTTGAGGACATGTAGTAGTATTATTTTTTATTGAAATTAACAAACATGATAACTTTTTTGATGGAATCAATAACTTTATGGTGTTATTTTATGATGTTCAAGTAGTTTTTGTCATTCGATATGAAAATAAATAATCAAGGGTTCATTCACATACCATGATATTTCTTATCCTCTACCTCACTCACATGCCCCTATATATAATATAAGAGGGGGTATGAATATAGTTCACTTTTTATTCAGGTAGACAAATTTATCCGTACAATTAACTTAACTTATATAGGTCTTAATTAAAGTAAACGATCCCTACATGAACCCTTGATATCTAAATAAACTCATAAAGGATTCGTTGAAAAAGCAATTGTCTTGTAACACTTGATTGTATCATAGGTTTTTTTGTTGTTTCGTTTTTGAGGGACTTTATAATGTGAGTTACTATTTGAATCCTTATTTATATTAATTGTACGTATTTAAAATGTAAAAGACAAAGTATAATGTTGATATATGTAAGAGAGTATCAATTGGGTAAAAATTAAAATAGTAGATAGGGTTCATTTAAATCACTGCTTCATTGGAACCATTGCAGATGAATTACAGGTGTAGAACATATATATACCGATATGATTTGAATCCCTTTTGAGTTAATTTTAAAAATTAAAAGTATGAAAAAAAATTAATTAATATTAGAAAAAGAATTCAAATGATAAATGGAAGAGAAAAAGTAGGAAAAGATCATAGGAGTATTAATTAAAAGGAAGAAAGAAAAAAATATCTTTAGTTTTTGGAGTGGACGTGGAAGGAGATGATTGGATGAGAGAAGATAAGAAACAAGTGTTCCAAAATAGTTACGGATTCCAATTATATATCTTCATTCATTCATGTACCATATACTACTACCTATCATACCATATCATACCTGATTCACACAATAACAACCAACCATTAACAATGACAACAATAGCTGGTGTTAGCCTCTCGATTCTTCCCGGAGTTCTGGCCAATCCATCATCAGACTCGCCGTCTGGCCTCCTCAAGTCCCCATGGCTGAAGATGCCAACAACTGCAGCAGCTACTAGGATGAGGTCTGGAAGGATGTTCGTGAGGGCATCACCGGAAGGTGGTCTGTCGGAAAAGATAGCCTCCAGCATCGAGAGTGCAAAGGAGTCGTGCGCCGAAGATCCGGCCAGCGGAGAATGCATAGCGGCGTGGGACGAGGTGGAAGAGTTGAGCGCCGCGTCTAGCCATGCTAGGGACAAGGCTAAAGACACCGACCCCTTGGAGACTTACTGCAAGGACAACCCGGAGACCGATGAATGCCGTACCTATGAGGATTAATTGATTTCTATTATTCCTCCCAATCCCATATTCATATTGTTTAGCCTTTGTTTTTATATATTGGATTATTATTATTATAACTACAACTTATTGTTGGTATTATACATGTTATCATACATTAATTAATTAATTAAACATGTTATGATTTTCTTCCAAGTAGAGAAAATCATTGATATTATTCAATAATTTGAATTTTATATACCTCACTTATTATAAAAGAAATTTTATTTTATTAATTAGAGACCTGAAATCAGAAATTGTTGATTGTATGCTATTTTTTATTATTAATTATATATATAATTAATTTTTTATTTTTAAGTTGGTATAGATCTATCACCCATCAGTACTATTAGAAAGAAAGAAAAAAAAAATTAGACTTGCAAAAGAAACTCGATTGAATTCGTACATATTGAAAATCATATGAGTTTTGTGAAAAACAAAATGGTTGAATTTTATTGTTATTGTAACTTAGACTTTATGTGTTCTTTCCAAAACACTTTTGATATGAAAGAGCTAATGTTATTATACAACTAATTTTCTCATAATTATAACTTTAGTCTCCAAATATTTTTGTCTCATACATTTGATCTTTAGATTTTAAAAGTTTGTGTTGCATTTTAGGAAATATATGGAAAACAATGACTAGAATAATGAGGTATTTTTACAGAACTTCATTAAAATTATTCTAAACTTCAAGTTTAATACACGTTTTAATTCTAAACTTCAAGTTTAATACAATAAAACTTGTATCGTACAACACAAGCCATAATCTTCATCCCACTTACGTGATTTTCATAACAAGACAACAATTTACAAGCTTGAGGAAATCGTTAAATGCCTAAAACCATGAAGCGTAATTGAAGTACAATACAAAAAATGTTTATTGTGATGGGAGTTTACTCGTCCATTGCGTATAAAAGAGCACTTGATGAGTGGTCGTAGATGGATGGTGGTTGCCACCATTGATTTTTTTCCTGGGTATACAGTATGATGTTGTCGTTGATTATGGTAGTGAAAATTATTGTTGTCCATTGGTGAGGTAGGTTGTCTCGGAGAAAAAATTGATTTGTCATTTAGTTTAAAATATGAAAACGCTTTTCCATTTATTTTCTATAGATACTATAAACAACATATCTTGTTTGGAGCTTCTCTTTAACCCTATGTCGTCGATAGAAGGAGGCGTTAGCCCATGTATCTATACTATATTATAAAGATGGCATAAAAAATTCTTAAAAACAAGTCTTAAAACTTAATGTACTGCTATTTAATGTTAATTACTTAAAAAACAACCATAAAAGTTATATGTACTACATTTAATGTTATTCATTAATTTTCAATCATTATCTCTAACCATTTTAACTCCCCTAAAATCATTTTCCACTTTAACTCCCCTAAAATAACTCTCAGCATATTTTAGATATAAAAAATCTAAAATATAATTAAAAAATCTTACAGTATATTTTATAAAAAAAAATTATATTATTAAATCAAAATAAATTACATTATATTATTAAGTCTAAATTAAACAAATTTATATAAAAAAATCATTATCACTCTCTCATAACCATCCAAAATCGTAAATGTAAATCGACAAAAAATAGAAAATAAAATGAAACATTAAAATCGTGACGTATTTAGCTTCATTGCGCGAGTACACTTCTAGTCCTATTTAAAAAAAAGTTCAAGACTTGAATCATTCAAAAATGAAAAGGTTAATGGTTTTATTGGTTGGATGACAAATGATGATAACATTACATACTGCTAGCAGCCAGAAAATTAGAACATGAAGTTGTAACATGAATTTCAAACACCAAATTAGAAGTACACATCATAGCAAACCTACCCAATTAACATACTTAAACACTAAACAAATAGCAGACATACAAATTCATGAAGAAGAAAAAAAGAGACAAACAACCCAAACAAAGGAGACTTGATATGAATACTAGAACATGTTCAAGTTGAACGATGCTGTGATGGGGTGAGTTGGGCAAGGAAGCTTCCATGGCTCCAGCAAAGTATCAGGAACTTCAGGAATGTCCATAGCCAGACCACTAACCTCCTGAGCAATGTGCAGAACAGAGTTTAAGGAATGCAACCTGTCCGTCAATTCCGTCAGCTGAGCTCTCAGAACATTATTCTGAGACGCAGCCCCAACAAACATATGTGTTGCCCCATCAATCTTCCGCATTATTGTGTTGTTATCATTCTGTAATTGGTTGATTTGGCCAAGTAATTCATCCAAACGATTTTGCTTCTTCGCACGGGATCTACGAGCAGATTCCCTGTTTGAGATCATCCTCTTCCTTTTCCTTTCATCAAGGTTTGCGTACCTCGGATCTCCATCAGAACCCGATCTCGCAGACTGCTGCGGTGATGCCATCGGCAAAGTAGGATGGTTTATAAACTTATCAAAGTAGAATCAAGGGCGTATATAATTGATCAATAACAATAGTTGAAGGATTTGAATAAAAATAATAATCGAACTAGGGCAAATTCATGAAAGCTCGTGAAACCAGTAGAGAAAAACAACGGAGAAAGAGTGGAGAATTCGGATCCGATGCATCAATATAGCATACGTCATGAATAAGTAGTACTCATCTAATCATTAAACCAGAAATCCCAGTTCAAACCTCAAAGAAACCCTAGATTTGATCGATTAAGAAGAAATCAAACGATCTACAACACAAACACAGAACAAAAAATAGAAAGATGATAAGCAGTCGATTATTACAACAAACGAAAGAGAAAGAGAAAGAGGCGAAAATCAAAGATAAGAAAAATAAAGATAGAAAAAGCAAACCTGGAGAGAAATAATTGTAGGTAGGCGATCTTGAGCGAACCAAAAGAAGGTTTACAAAGGGATTTGGATGGTGGTTTTATAGGGTTGAAGTCGCAGGTTCCCACAGATTTCCAAAATATTTTAAACCAATCCATTGCCTTCCACATTTGTTTGTTACAAAAAGGACCCCTATTCTTTTTTTCTTTTAGTTTTCAACCACACCAATATATTAAGTGCTTTTATTTTGAATACTGAAAATATTTTAATAAAGTTATTTATAGAATAATAACATCTCCTAAAAAAACTATATTTAAAATACTTTTATTTGTAATGCAATTAGGATGTTTATTTGTAATTTGAAGGGGTGTAGTTGAAATAGTTCAAAATGTAAAGGTCTTTTTGTAATAATAGCATAAACACAAAGGTGTAGAATGTGAATCACATGGAGGGAGGAGTGGCATGGGTGTAAATAGGGAGTAGTAGGTGGTTGCCAGCGAAGCCACGTAATGTTGATTGGTCGTCTGATTTTGACCGTCAGTTTTCTAGATAGATCTATACCACGGTATTTTTGGTGACTCAAATATTTGTTTTCATGATTTTTAAAAGGGGATTTCGATATTAGCCATTTCTTTTCCCGATTGACCAAAGGTCCGCTACCATGCAAAAAAAAATATAAAAAAAGATAGGTGAGTCTTAAATAAAACAATTAATAAAGTGAATAAATAGCAGGTCCGCAATGGCCGACCTGCAGGGCAATGGCGGAGTTGTCGTCGAGTGAGATCGTGACACGTGTCGACCCGTTGCGGACCTGTCTTGAACCGACAAATTTTTTAGTCTTTTTTTGCATAGTAGCGGACATGCAGGTCCGCCATTGCGGACCTATGACTATTTTGGTCAATTAGAAAGAGAAATGGCTAGAAGATGCAATTGTCTTTGTAATATGACTATTTCAGCCAATTTCCCTTTTTAAAATCATTGTTATTGTTAAATCCGTTTCAATGTTTTAATTTAATTTAAATACTAGAAGCGTACTCACGCAATGCAGCAAGATACATCACGATTTTAATGTTTCATTTTATTTTTTGTTTTTTTGTTGATTTACAGTACGATCTTGGATGGTTTTGAGAAAATGATAATGTTTTTTTTTATAAATTTTTTAATTCAGGCTTACTAATATAATGTTTTTATATAAAAAAATTAAGTATTTTGTTAGAATTAATTCAATGATTATCTTATATATTTTAATTACATATTTAATAATATAATTAAAACAAATTTATAGTAATATAATATATTAATTAATAGTGATAATGGAAAGGTCTGCATAAAAGGAAGATCCTGCACATACCAAATTGATGGGTGTTAGAAGTCTGCAGTAATAATATGTATCTTGTGCTTTGAAACTTGTAAATTAAGAGATTTTAAAAATCTTGCATAAAATGATGGTACATTATGCCTAATAATTTGTATTTAAGAGTTTTTTATCCATACTTTATAATATAGTATAGATATAGATATAGATAGATATACTCTATGTGATAACAAACATGTACATCATGATTTAAATTACCTAAAAAAGATTATATGATTACAAAAGCATGTTTATGTCTATTTTTTTCCGAACCAAACTCTAAGACTTTACTTTATTTGATCCCTTGTTATATATCTATACTACTTTATAAATCATTTGACTTGCTTTTCTTAAAAACAACTTTCTAAAACCACTACTTATTGCATATTTACTTAATTTTTAACTTTACAACTTTTTAAACTTATGTACAACTCTTTAATGCAGCCCCTCTCCTTCAAGACTGACGATTCAAACTCTAAATGACATTACCAATCAAAATCGATTCAGGCTTCTCCTCCAAGAATGACGATTCAACCTCCAAGAACGACCCTTCGTTCTCCTCCAAGCATGGCTTAAATATACGATTCTTCAGTGGCCCAAAATCAGTTATGCTTCGACCGCAGGGTTCTAGGGTTCAATTTCACAATCGCCCAAAATCTGTTCTGCTCAGGTACGTTTCTTCAATGGTCTTCAATTTCACAATTTCGTCTGGTCTGGTCTTCACAATCGGTTCTGGATTTTTGTTACTTTTGCTTCTCCTTCACAATCATAAAACACACCTGCTGGGTATTAGATTGGGTAAATTTGAGTTTAGTTTCCTTCATTTTCTGCTATGCAGTTGTCGATTCATAACTATTAGATTTCAGTTTCTATTGGATATATGTGATTGTATATGTGATTAGGGTTTTGTGATCGGTGTTTTCATGTTCATTAATGTTTTCTCAAATTTGATTTTAGTTTGTTCAAAAGTTTAAATCGGTGGGATATCTTTGATTTCTTTATTTTGAACTCAGTTTTGAAACTCCTTGGTATCTAGATCTTTTATATATGTAGAATATGTTTTTCTTACCCCTTTTTACTTCCAAATGTGTCTGTTTTGTTGCCTTTCTTCTTTTAGAACCATAGGTTATAAAGAGTTATATTCTGTTGCAATCTCTTTCAAACGGCCTCTTTACTTTATAACTTGAAGTTTACTGTGATGAGAGCCTTCACTTTCTGAATCTGCTCCAAAGTTTAATGCTTGTTCCAAATTAAGATTTCCAATAGAAAAAAATTACCGGTTTTTCTGAGTTCATTAAGAGAGATAACCAACTCCTGATTTTCTTTTTCTGTTGGCTGATTCGTGCTCAATTTTGATTGTTTTTTTTCGTTTTTCGTATAATTATCGTGTGTTTAGTTTAAGTTTAGCTAATTGTTAGGTTATTGCATGCTTGCTTCAATTTGTTTTGCAATTATTCCCCTAATCAAAGTTTTATGAGCAACTATGAACATATAACAACTTCAATACTATGATATTTGATGCAGGTTGTGTAAATTTTTATAGAAGTTCTTTATATTTGAATTTGAATGTGTCTTTAACTATATAAAAGGGGTAAGAAAACTGTAGTGCTTGAAATTGAAATATTATGGTGTGTATATGACTTAAGAACATGTAGAGTGACAGTGTAGCAGTATGCATATGAGTGCATTTGTTTTCGAGACTATATTGTTGGTGGCAGAGGCATCAATCCGAAAACTTGAGGTGTGTTTGACATCAATTATAGTGTCTCATTCTTCGAAATCCCAAGGTTCCTATAATAATTATGTTTTGATGTCAACTGGAAATGTAGAAATCAACATCGACGGACAGAATCATGAAGAAACTTGGAATTGCGCAAACGAAAACCCAAAATATGTAAAAAACAATGTCTTAGAGCTAGGCTCTCAGAACTTCTCGCAGTCATGTTCGTGCAACAATATGCAAACGTTTATCTAAACTCATGCTTTCGTTTCCATCACTCCTGATTCACGTGAATTTGTTCTTTTTTCATGGCATGTTTTCTTTAAGTTGTTGTCAACAAAGAAAGACAAGAGAAATGCAAATGTTTTTGAAGTAGAAAACTGTTTTTGAGAGTATATATTTGATGTTTTGGGTGTGCCAATGAACAAACAAACTCATAAATATGTATGATTTTGTGTGCAGTTAAGTGGCAAGTGAAGACATGCGTGACAAGGTATGGTAGAATTGGTAGACAACATAAGATGCAGTTTTGGGTTAATGGAATTAGTTGAATGGTTCATGTTCTCTTTTGTTCATTGTTATTGTTTCCATTGAATCATTTATCATGTCCTTCATTCTCGGTGGTCGATTTCCAGTAATTTCTCGATTCAAGGTAAGCTTTTGTGTTGTTTGGTTTTTATGAACATGTTCTTGGTAGATTTTTGTTAAGCCACATTTATGATTGTTGTTACTCACCTTTATCAGATACCCATTGTTTTATTGAAATAATTAGAAAACAATTTCCCTCATGGTTCTGTATGTTTTTTTTTATGTTTCGACCAAAATGATGTCAATTGACTTTGAATGGAAATCGGGCTTGGTTGCAAAAGATTGGTGTAAAATAGCTAAAAAGGGACAAATTTAAGTAAGTTTTTTTTAATTATCTTGTAACTCGCGTTTCTTTTAGATTATATTAATTTAACCTATGAATAAGGCAATGACCGATAATTTGACCGGGTAAGAGCGAAATCAATGATCAAGAGTCTTATTTGGTAAGGTGTCGTTTGTTTAGTCTTATTTTAGTTATGATTAATAAGAGGTGATGTGTAAAAAGGTCTGAACGATTCAGACTTAAGAGCCATTGAGAGTTTTTTTTTTAAAACAAACAACCCTTAAGTGAGGGCAGCGACTCTTAACTGGTTAGCACTTATCGGGTAAACGACTCCTAAGTTCATATTCCCGTACAAATTCAATCCATGCTTCACCTTATCATTGTTTTTTCAACTCTCGGTCTTCTCCCCCTTCCCAAGACAATGATTCATGCTCCCAACTCCCAAGATGCGGGACTTTATTACTTGCATATGGTGTTATATACGAAGGTTTTAAACTGGTTATTCTCTAGTAAAGATCAACTTGCACATGTAGCCATTTCTTGATCCTTGAAGCTCATAAAAGATAAAATTTGTTCATTTTCCTTCTTTTATTTGAATACAAAAGGACATGGTTGTTTAAGAAGAAGATCTTGGCCTTGATTGAATTCAAGGTATAAAATGGTGTGTTGTTTATAGGGCGTAGTTTTTGGATCTTTGAGTCTTAGATTATAAAGACGTAGAAATGATATATGAATGTGCAAGTGATCCACTTGCAATTGCAAAAACTATCTACTTCATTATGCCATTTTTATTTTTATTGTTGTTGTATTTATGCATCTAATCCATTTATAAACCACAAACTATTGAATATGTTTAGATTTTTTATATCTCATCAATCAGACGCAATTGTTGTAAATCATTTTCATGTGATAACTCAGGTATGCATATGGTAAATATTTTTTATTTTTTTCTCCTTCCTTGAATGCAAGTGAAAACAATATGAAAACTCTCAATGCTCATGTTATCTATTTTGTCATGTGTAATTGGGAACAAATGAATCTTTAACTAACTGTCAAATGTCTTAAATTCCCTCTAGCACTTGAATATATCTATACTACTTTATAAATCATTTGATCCTAAAACTCTTAAAAACAACTACTTGAGCTATATGTACCACTATCTAATGCATGTTTACTTAATTTTCAAATTTACAACTTTACATTGCTAAAGTACAATGCATCTAATGCACATTCTCTTTTATCTAGAATACATTTAATGCATCTTATTACCCAGATCGAAGAACTTGATGCAGAAGAGCCTCCAAACGACGCTTCAAATCGAAGCAGCTCTGCTATTCCATCTACCAAGACGACCCTTCGCCTCCAACGCTGCCCTCTCCAACACGATATATCCATGACAACATTATATGTATCTTGTATTCATGAATGTATTATATAATGTTTCTAATAAACCTTTTATTTGATAGCAAAGTTAACATTCTGTCTTTTCCCTTCCAAAGAACATCATTTTTTTACAATGTCCTATTTTATTCCAATTTAACATCATGTTCTAACTTGACACAACTACATAGATTTAAAGAAAACGATCAAAGAACAACAAAAACTTTTCAACTCTTTGCTTAATCAACCATTACAAAAGTTAAAGTTTATAATGATCATAAACTTCGCACTCTCAATTTACAAAAAGTTTGGCACCCCGACGCATTGCGCGGGTAGCCAACTAGTATTACTGAAAGTAGGTGTTTTTTTGTTGGTTCTGGTTTGCCCTGTTTGTAACTTTGTATACTCATTTGTCAAAACCTATATTTTTGTTATTTTTTAAGCCAAAAAGTATGATTAATATTTAAAGTGTCTTTATAAATACATGTTGTATGTTATCTTTTTATCTGGTAATCAAACAAGCTACCACCAAACAATACAAATTCATTATAATGATTATGATTTATTTGTTTTTATTATTTTTTTTATTACTTAAATAAAGTTGAAATTTGTGCTAAAAAATGGAATGGTTGTTCGGTTGATTGTCATTAAGCTATGTATGAGACTATGAGGGGTTGTTTGACCGTTGTTGAATGATTTGGTGCATGATGATTAAGTAATCACAATCATTGATGATTAAAATTAGGGCAAAATGAAATATAGATGTTTGGTAATTGTCTATAATAAAATTAGGGCGTTGAATGGTTAAGGGGGTGAAGATACAAATTCATTCAAAACGTTTTATAACCATTAAGCGACAAACTTTTTTACTAAACAATATTTACTAAACAATATTCACCTTTTAGCAATTCAAATATTGTCTCTTAATGGAACCATTAAGAGGTAAACAAACAACCCCTGAGTTGAGTTGTCTATATAAAGTTAATTGTCTTTGTGGAATAAGTAAAATGATGTTAAACAATCTGGATGACATAAATGATTATTTTGTCCTTCTGTCTATATTAAACCTCTACTAACACCAAAAATCATCACATCGAACCTTAACCACATTCCATAATTCTCACAAAATAACAAAAAGACATAAGGAACAATGACAGTGGGTAATATAAACATAACCCAATATATTTGGTTAGGTTTTCCTACATTTAACTCTGCAAAAGAACAAATACAATGAGTAATTCGTTAGAGAATTCCCTCTTTTCATTTCAAACAACAAAAACAATGATATACCAAGTGAAATGTACTTGAGTGATGTAACGCCCTAAAAATAGGGATAACAAAAATCCGAAAAACGGACATGAGGTATATAAAAATTGTCATATCAAGAGCTCCCAAAGATGGGGAATATATGGATAACCTGTTTAATTACAGTTGTAATTTAACGGACGATAAATAACAACCAACTAATCTAATTTCTACAACTAGAAAAGAGATTACAAAAGGGTTGTTATCTATAAATCCAACGGTTCGTTCCCAAAAGTATAATGCGTCCATGTGCAAAATCCCCAAGCTCTCACCCCAAAGCAACTAAGTCTGCTTAGGACCGACGCCGCTATAACCTGAGATACATATCGACACCAAACAAGTGTTAGACCAAAAAACCTAGTGAGTTGAACAATAATAAGCATGCATGAACAGTTACAATTCTTATCAGCCGTTAACCAGGGATCAACGTATGTGGAGTCAATAGGGGAGACACATAGCACCAATCAAGTTCCACCCAAAGAGTCAATGTACCTTGATGCCCTCTAACAAGGAACACCCGAAAGGCCCGACACACCCAGGGACTACAACTGAGGAAATTCCCCGACGGCGGAGGTCTAGGCACATACCATCACAGTGGTGCCCAAGACTACATCCTCCTAGTGTCTACTGACTTGGTTCGTCCAACATAACGCATATAGGAGGTCCTTTAGGTGTATTTCAACCCATCGTACTTCAATACCAACTACGGGTACAATATTACCATCCTAATCTCAAGAAGTCTAACAAGATACCCAAATGACAATTATGCTCATCACGCATATGCATATATCTCCAAAATGGTGTTTCAGCTAGAATCATCTTAATACCAAGGCATGCATATATTTATCACATCAAAGTACCCACACTATGTATCCAAGAGAAAAGCTCCAAATAATGGTACATATAACATAAATCATGGCATATTACCAATATCTCCATTTCCAACTATTTTCCTAAAGACATCCCAAACATTTGAACATATAGAGATAAATAATGACAAATAGAAGATCATGATGTGTATCTAGTTTTAACAAAGGTTTAGTAAACTCACAATCTAGGTTTTGAACCAAAACCTAGAAAATATGGAAACCCTAGAAGTTGCCCAAGGAGACTTGATGTGGGAGAGGAGTGGCTTGATGAGGATCTTCAATAAATGCACTTGGTTGAGGTTTGAAGAACAAGGAATCACCCCAACAACCCAAAACCCTGGCAATAAATGTGTTTGTGTTTGAAATCCCCAAAAATCGCCCAAATAAAAGTTCTCCCATTTTATTAAAGTGAAATGTGATGGAATGAATCAATTTAGGTCAAAAATCTCATTTAACTCAAAATACCCGTCGGCGACAGTGCCCGGCGACAATGCCATGGGCACTGTCGCGTGTCACAGTCGCGAGTCACCCCTAAGCCTCGGTACACCTCCAGCGACTTTGACACCGCGATAGTGACAACGTCACAATCGCGTGTCATTGTCGCGAGCTCCACCCTACTCATGGTACACTCCCCGCAAGAGTGACACAGCGAGAGTGACCATGTCACAATCGCGTGTCACTGTCGCACTAGACCCCCAACATCCCGAAACTTGACCAAATTCAATAACGAGTGCGAGGTTTGAACAATTAAAGACGGTATATCAATTTACACAATTATCAACATGGTAATGATCATTAAATGCATACAAAGGTTCATAATTTCAAATAGACACAATTAATTTATTTAAGGGAACAAATACTTACCTTGAGAATTTTCGGGTGTTACAATCCTCCCCACCTAATTGGGATTTCGTCCCCAAAATCTCACCCTAAGTTAAACAAGTGAGGATACCGCTTCTTCATATCATCCTCGGACTCCCAAGTGATGTTGGCACCCCGATGGTTCTTCAATTGAACTTTAACCATAACCACGTCCTTATGCCTCAACTTCTTCACTTTCGATTCTAAAATCGACTTCGGTTCCTCCACGCAACGATTCCCATTGTCCACTCGAATTTCCGACAAAGGAATCACGCTTTCCTCTTCGGCTAGACACTTCCGAAGGTAACACACGTGAAACGTAGGATGTATCCCATCCATTTCCGATGGTAAATCCAACCGGTAGGCTTGTAAACCAATTTTCTCCAGAATGACGAAAGGTCCAAGTAAACAAGGACCAAGCTTCCCACACTTCCCAAACCGGATAATCCCCTTCCATGGAGATACTTTCAACATGACACGGTCGCCCACTTGAAACTCGACCGGTCTTCTTTTCTTGTCCGCATAACTTTTCTGTCGGTCTTGCGCCTCCTTTAGCCTCTCTCGGATTTCTTTCACCTTGTTCGCCGTTTCTTGAACTATTTCCGGCCCGGCGAATTACTTCTCGCCCGCTTCTAGCCAACAAACTGGGGTTCTGTACTTCCGTCCATACAATGCCTCAAACGTTGCCATTCCGATACTAGAATGGTAACTGTTGTTGTACGTGAACTCTACCAACGGTAGATGTGAATCCCAACTTCCCCCGAAGTCTATTACGCACGACCTCAACATATCTTCTAACGTCTGAATTTTCCTCTCGCTTTGGCCATCCATTTGAGGATGGTACGCCGTGCTCAGGTTCAGCCTAGTACCCAACTCCTTTCACAAGCTAGCCCAAAAGGTCGAAGTGAATCGACCATCTCGATCCGACACTATAGATTGTGGAACTTCGTGCCTTGACACCACCTCGTCGATGTACAGTTTAGCCAACTTCTCCATTGGCAAGGTCTCTCGCATCGCAAGAAAATGTGCGCTCTTGGTCAATCGATCCACGATCACCCAAATGGTATCGTGACCACGCAAGGTCTTCGGTAGTTTCGTTACAAAATCCATGGTGATGTTGTCCCACTTCCACTCGGGAATGGACAATGGTTGCAAACTTCCATACGGTCTTTGATGCTCCGCTTTGACTTGAAGGCACGTTACACACCTTTCCACATAGCTAGCCACATCTAGCTTCATCACCGACCACCAATAATTCAACTTCAAGTCCCTATACATCTTGGTGCTACCGGGATGTATAGAATATTTCGACTTATGCGTCTCCTCGAGAAGTAATTCACGGTTTCCCCCAACCTTCAGCACCCAAATTCGCCCCTGGAAAAGTTTGAGTTCACGACCATCTTCCGTTAAGAGTTCTTTTTGCTTTGACATAACTTCGGCCTTGAGGTTCTCTTATTTAAGCGCTTCCACTTGGCTCGTTCTTATACTCTCCAACAAACTCGATGCCACATCTGTAACACCCCAAATTTTGGATTATTGGTTAAATTGAAATGTGTTATGTTTGGTTTCGTTCAGCTTTTACCGTCGAAGTTGAGTGGTGTTTGCTTTGGGGAAAAAAACGTCAAATTTCATCTGGGAAGAACAGGTTGGCGAGAGTGCCAGGGTCACTCTCGCGGAAGGCACAATCGCGGGGACTCGATGGGCCGCGGTACATATTCGGCGAGAGTGCCCGACGATAGTGTCAGGGTCACTCTCGCATGTCACAATCGCGGGAGAAGTGAGAGTCGCGTACATCCTCGGCGATAGTGACTGGCGATAGTGCCCTGTCACTATCGCGATGTCACAATCGCCGACGGGGGGTTCTAGCTTTAAATGTCTGATTTCAAGTGAGGAGCTCATTTATTTCATTTGGGGTTTTTGAAGGCAACCGATTTTTCTCTCATAGGTAAGATTTCTTCACCTCAAAACTCAATATCTTCAACATTTAATCCCCTTTAGAATCTTGTTGGGAGTATTAAATGCTAACCTAGGGTTTCTCTCCTTTGGTAGTCAAGTTCTAGCCATTTGGTGAACAAGGTTTTCCTCACCTACTTCTCATCTCCTTGAACCATCTAGGGTTTGGGGTATTGGAGCAATCTAAGTAAGTTTTCTTAACTTATGAACATACATACTTGCACCATTACTTGCTTATGTGAAATATATGAAATGCATGATGTTGACCTAAAAACTAGGGTTTTGCTTATCTTCAATAAATAAGGTTTTGGGGGTTGGTGGAAGTGTTTAAAACATGTGGAAGAGTGTTATTTACAATTCTTATAGACAAGGGGCAAATCATGGTGTAGGTCTACATCTCTACATAATGAAATGTCAAATGACTAAATTCTTATCAGCAGTTAGGTCACTATACTAGTTGGGGATTTGTATGTGGTTAAATGAGTTGTAGTTTCTTATGGTAAATATGTATCAAGCATGATCACACTATTTGGGCCAATAATATGTTTGCATGAAGATTGTCATCTATAATTGTTCATAACTCTTGTTGGGAGTCTTATATCTATTTCCTTGTGCACGAGGATTTAGTTGGTATGCATGATTATTGCATGGTCATTGCCGTTGGGCATTTTGAGTGGACAATAGGGGGGACAAGTCCCTTAGTTGTACACTCGGCTAGATTGGATAGGCACCCTTGCCTGTAAGACCTTGAGGTGTAACCCGACGGGGTAAGCACTAGAGGCAAAGAGGGTTTGAGGATTGTGATATCCGGCGTGGCATGGGAACTAGAACCGGGCTGGACGGTGAAATCCAATCTAGATCGCGGTTTACCCGCTTTATATGGAAGATATTTGTGTATTATTTGTACAGGAATTTACAATGTCCCTATTGGGAGGTTTGGCTTTGACCTCCATGCATTGGGAGCCGGTAACATTTAATTATTGTACTTGTTCGCATTATAATTGGTATTGGTATAACAACCAATAGACTTCATTCTAACACTTGTTTTCATGTTTAAATGGTTCACAGGTTTCGTTAGCAGTGCGAGTAGGATGTCTTGATCAGTCAGGATTGCACCTAGGATTCCTCCTTGGACCGGGCATTTTTGGGATTTGAGAAAGAGCGCTTTTGAAGTCATAGTGACACCCATTTTAATCTAGTTGTTAATTGTTCTAGATTGAATAGGTTGTCATGTATATGTCTTATTTATTCCGCTACTTCATTATAGAACTACCCCGTCTCTTTTGGGTTTTAGTCGACACGTTTTCAGGTTTTTGATTCGCCTTATTTTAGGCGTTATATTGCAGAAATTTTAAGTTTTATTTTACCTTGAAATTTTAGGGTGTAACAACATCGATTCTTGCAAGGGACATCTTGACACCTCCATCATGGCTCCTTCAACTCAGCGCATCCGCTACTACGTTGGCCTTACCGGGGTGATAGAGTAAGTCATAATCATAATCCTTCAAGAGCTCAAGCCATCTCCTTTGACGCATGTTGAGTTCCTTTTGATCGAAGATGTATTTGAGACTCTTGTGATCCGTGAAAAGAGTACACTTCGTCCCATACAAGTAGTGTCGCCACAACTTTAACGCGAAAACTACCGCCGCCAATTCTAAATCATGAGTCGGATAGTTCTTCTCATGATCCTTTAATTGTCGCGACGCGTAGGCTATTACTTTCCCCCTTTGCATTAGGACACACCCAAGCCCCATCTTGGAAACGTCACTAAACACAACAAAGTCTTCCGATCCCTCGGGTAAGGACAAGATCGGAGCTTCGCACAACTTCCTCTTGAGCGTCTGAAAGGCTTGCTCTTGTGCGTCGGTCCAAAGAAACTTGACGTTTTTCCTTGTAAGAGAAGTGAGCGGTGTAGTTATCTTGGAAAAGTCTTGAATGAAACGTCGGTAGTAACTCGCCAAACCCAAGAAGCTTCGGATCTCTGTCGGGCTAGTTGGAGGCTCCCAACTCATCATTGCCTCGATCTTTGTCGGGTCCACTTTAACTCCGTCCTTTGATACCACATGCCCCAAGAATTGCACCTCTTGGATCCAGAATTCGCACTTCGAGAATTTTGCAAACAATTTCTACCTTCGTAGGACCTCTAATACTTCCCGTAAGTGTTTCCCATGCTCGGACTCGTCCTTTGAATATATTAAAGTATCGTCGATGAAGACGATCACGGATTTATCTAAGAATAGGCGACACACACGGTTCATCAAATCCATGAATACGGCTGGAGCGTTGGTTAAGCCGAAAGGCATCACCAGAAACTCATAATGTAACACCCGTAAAATTATAAGGTAAGTATTTTGTCTCATTTAATGCATTAATTTCGTTATGTGTGCATATGTGCCTTTATGTGCATTTTATGATAATGAGTTATGTTAAAATGTCATATATTGATTTACCACCTTTAATCGTTCAAACCTTGTGCTCGTTACGTTTTTGGTTGAGTTTCGGACTGTTCGGAGTGCCTCGCGGTTGTGCTTCGCGATTGTGCCCTTGGCACTATCGCGAAGGGCACTGTCGCCGAAACTGTACCGAGAGTTCGGGGTGGGCCGCAATTGTGCCACGCGATTGTGCCATGGCACTATCGCGGAGGGCACTATCGCGCGGTTTGTACCGCGGGTGGTAGGGTGCTCGCGATTGTGACTCGCGATAGTGCCAATGGCACTATCGCCGAGCACTATCGCCGTCGGGGGGCAGCGTATTAATTGAACCTTATCAGATTTTGACCTCATTTCTCTCAAACACTATCTTTTGGTTGCGATTTTGGAGCTCCCATCCCAGCCTCCATTCTCCACTTACCAAACCCTAGCTCTCATTAATACCATCTTTTGGTGGTTGGGTTTTGGATTCAAGAATTAAACTCACCTCAAGGAAGATTCTAGGGTTTCTCAAAGTGCACCTCCTCATCTTCAAGTCTCATCTTCTCCAACTTCTAGGGTTTCCATATTTTCTAGGTTTTGGGTTCAAAACCTAGATTGTGAGTTTACTAAACCTTTGTTAAAACTAGATACACGTCATAATCTCCTATTTGTTACCTTATCACTATATGTTCGATGTTTGGGGATTCCTTCATGAAAATAGTTGAAAGATGTATATATATGGGTGACATGCCATGGATATTATTATATGTATCATTATTTGGGACTTGTTTCATGGATATACGATGTGGGTATCTTGATATGTTAAATGTATGCACATATGAGTATCATGATGATTCTAGATGGAGCACTATTGTGGTGACATGTTTATATGCATGACGAGCATGATTTACATTGAGTCCTTTGTTAGACATCATGAGGATAAGGTGGTAACATTATACTCGTAGTTGGTATTGAATTATGTGGGGTGAAATATACCCAAAGGACCCCTTATAAATGTTATGTGGACGAACCAAGTCAGTACACTAGGAGGATGTAGTCTTGGGCGCCACTGTGATGGTATGTGCCTAGACCTCCGCCATTCGGGGAATTTTCTTAGCGATAGTCTTCGGATGTGTCGGGCCTTTCGGGTGTTCCTTGTTAAGGGCATCAAGGTATATCGACTCTTGGGTGGGACTTGATTGGTGCTATGGGTCTCCCCTATTGACTCCACACTTGTTGAACTATAGTTAACTGCTGATAAGAAATGTGACTGTTCATGCATGCTTATTATTGTTCAACTCACTAGGCTTTTTGGCCTAACACTTGTTTGGTGTCGATGTGTATCTCAGGTTCTAGCGGCGGCGGTCCTAAGCAGGTTTAGTTGCTTTGGGGTGAGAGCTTGGGGAATTGCACATGGACGCGTTATACTTTTGTATATAGACCGTTTGGGTTTATAGATGACAACCCTTTTTGTAATCTCTTTTCTAGATGTAGAAATTAGATTAGTTGGTTGTTGTTTATTGTCCGTTAAATTACAATTGTGATTAAACAGGTTATTTATATTTATATATTCCCCATTTTTGGGAGGCTCTTACTATGGCAATTTTAGTATACCTCATGTCCGTTTTCCGGATTTTTGTTATCCCTATTTTTAGGGTGTTACAAGTTGGTATCAGAGCTTTAGTTTAAGTGAACTAGGTATTGTTTAGTATATCTAGACTTAAGCTTTAGACTTTATGATTTCACTGTCCACTAGGGGTAGAAATCCTAGGTGGGGAGAGCGTTAGGATTACGGAATTACTTTAATTGAAAGTTGTGATGATGGTGACAAGAATTCTTGTGTATGGTTCGTTCATAATTTCACTTAGCTACTGCTATTATGAATGCATTGTTACGTGAGCAACATTGGTTTACTATTATTATAATAATTGATGAAGGTATTAGTACGTACAATGAGTTAAACTCGCTTAGCCTTTTCTCAATCTCCTTCTCGTGCTTGTGTGGCAGTGATCAATGGTAAACACTCGAAGTAGATTACCGGACATGCCAGAAGGGCAACCAGAAGTGGAATCTGCAGTAGTACGACCTCCGGTGGGGACAACCTCTGATGACATTCCTATACCCAGAATCTTGGGAGGAAGGCCTGAGCACATTCCACGTCGGAACCTCAACACAGGTGACGCCATCATGGATGAAGTTACCATGGAGACCCGGCTTCGGGATAACATGATGTTGGCTATGAATGCGGACCTGGCTCAACAACAGTTGGCCATTAATTCGGCCATGACCCAACAACAAGAGTTTTTCATGAAACTTCTAGAGGATCGAGACGTCAGTAACCGTCAACCCGAGACTATGGCTGAAAACGTTATTGTAGGGTCGGGTGGACCGAATGTGGTAACGGTTGAAGAACCATCCGCTGAGGGAATCAGATCAAAGATTAAAGGGTGTACCTACAAGACGTTTCTGGGGTGTCACCCTAAGGAGTTTGCGGGCTCAGACAACCCGGTTACTTGTATGTACTGGCTTAAGGAATTAGAGATGGCCTTCGAGTCCAGTGAATGCGATCCTTCTCAACGGGTCAAGTTTGCTTCTCAGTTACTTCGGGGAGAGGATCTGATTTGGTGGAACCTCACACGATCCGCCCTCACCCCGGAAGTTCTGGCTAAGCTAACTTGGACATTATTAAAGGAGAAGATCATGGACAAATACTGCAGCGAACGGTCGTTGGACAAGTTGGAACGGGAGTTCCGAGATCTGAAGAAGGGGAATATGTCGATTGTCGGCTACTCCAAGCTCTTCTTGGAGAAGCTAAACTTGGTGGGACATCTAGTCCCCGACGAAAAGTCGAAGATGAAAGCATATCAACAGGGTTTATCGACCGGAATGCGAACGGATATAAGGAATGCTAAGTGTTCGACTCTTCAAGAGGTTATAGAGGAGTCCTTACTCATTGAAGACAACATCAATTCGGAAAGGGATGAGAAGAGGTACGTTGGTGAGAAACGGAAGTGGGAGGGGCCATCTGGGCCCGTTCGTCAATCTAGACCCTTTGTAAGCGGGAGATCGGGTGATCAACGCCGTGAAGATCGGTGGTGCCACAAATGCAGGTCAAAGAACTCGGGGCCGTGCGCTACAAGGACTCTCTCCGGTCCAGCCGGGTGTAGCAAGTGTGGTACGAAAAACCACACAACTCGAGAGTGTTCCCTCCGTGGGGCGGTATGTTATGAATGCGGAGAGTCGGGGCACATGAAGCGAGAGTGTCCAAGGTTGGTTAGAGGAGGTGGTGGAAATTATGTGGGTTCGACGGCTAGGGTCGAGCAACCATCCCGGGCACCGAGTCGAGCTTTCCAGATGACTACCGAGGAGGCAAAGGAGACCGCGGATGTCGTTTCGGGTACGTTTCTAGTAAACTTCATGCCTGCTCGCATCTTGTTTGATTCGGGTGCTACGTGTTCTTCTGTGTCAGATGCTTTCTGTAAACGATTCACCACTCCTATTAGTGTTCTTCCCGATGCGTTAGTAGTAGAAATAGCTAATGGGGATCAGGTAATCATTCGTGACCGTTTTTGTGATTGCACTCTAGAGATCGATGGAAACTCTTTCGGAGTAAATTTGCTACCTATGGCTATAGGAGGGTTTGATGTGGTCATAGGCATGGATTGGTTAGTGAGTCACAAAGCGGACATCTTTTCCTCCAAAAAGATGATCCAAGTGCCATTGCCGGAAAAGGGGATGGCTACCATTTATGGAGAGAAAGGAAAAAGGAATAATCCTATTATCTCATCTCTTAAGGCTCGCAAGTTTTTAGTGAAGGGATACCTTTCGTACTTGGCCTACGTTGTGGATGCAAAGAAAGAAAAGAAGTCGGTGGAAGATGTGGAGGTAGTGCAAGATTTTTCGGACGTCTTTCCGGAAGACTTACCCGGATTACCGCCGGAACGACAAGTGGAGTTTCAGATTGACCTCACACCGGGAGCGGCTCCGATAGCTCGTGCTCCATATCGTTTGGCACCGACAGAAATGAAGGAGATGATGACGCAACTTCAAGAGTTGTTGGAGAAGGGCTTCATCCGATCAAGTTCGTCACCTTGGGGAGCACCGGTATTATTCGTGAAAAAGAAAGATGGATCCATGCGGATGTGCATAGATTATCGGGAGTTAAACAAAGTCACGGTGAAGAACAAATACCCTCTACCTCGCATCGACGATCTTTTTGATCAACTCCAAGGGGCGGGATGTTTCTCGAAGATTGACCTTCGGTCCGGTTATCATCAAGTGAGAGTGAAGAACGAAGATATTCCGAAGATGGCTTTCCGAACGAGATACGGTCATTATGAGTTATTGGTTATGCCGTTTGGCTTAACCAACGCTCCGGCCGTATTCATGGATTTGATGAACCGTGTGTGTCGCCCATTTTTGGATAAATCCGCGATCGTCTTTATTGACGATATTTTAATATATTTAAGGGATGAGTCCGAACATGGAAGACACTTACGGGAAGTATTAGAAGTTCTAAGAAGAGATAAATTGTTCGCGAAATTCTCGAAGTGCGAATTTTGGCTTCAAGAGGTGCAATTCTTGGGGCATGTGGTATCAAAGGACGGCGTAAAGGTAGATCCGGCAAAGATCGATGCAATGATGAGTTGGGAGCCTCCAACAAGTCCGACGGAGATTCGAAGCTTCTTAGATTTGGCGGGTTACTACCGGAGTTTCATCCAAGACTTTTCCAAGATAGCTACACCGCTCACTTCTCTTACAAGGAAGAACGTCAAGTTTCTTTGGACTGATGCACAAGAACAAGCCTTTCAGACGCTCAAGAGGAAGTTGTGCGAAGCTCCGATCTTATCCCTACCCGAAGGATCGGAAGATTTTGTTGTGTTTAGTGACGCTTCCAAGATGGGGCTTGGGTGTGTCCTAATGCAAAGGGGGAAAGTAATAGCCTACGCGTCGCGGCAATTAAAGGATCATGAGAAGAACAATCCGACTCACGATCTGGAGTTGGCGGCGGTAGTTTTCGCGTTAAAGTTGTGGCGACACTACTTGTATGGGACCAAGTGTACTCTTTTCATGGATCACAAGAGTCTCAAGTACATATTCGATCAAAAGGAACTCAACATGCGACAAAGGAGATGGCTAGAGCTCTTGAAAGATTATGATTGTGATTTACTCTATCATCCTGGTAAGGCCAATGTGGTGGCGGACGCATTGAGTCAGAGAAGCCATGATGGTGGTGTTAAATTGTCCCTTACAAGAATCGATGTGGTATCAAGTTTGGTGGAAAGTATCAAGACGTGGCAAGTGGAAGCGCTCAAGGAGCAAAATCTCAAATCCGAGATCATGGTAAAGCAAGGTGGGCTTTTGACGGAAGATAGTCGCGGACTTAAACTCTTCCAAGGTCGAATTTGGGTGCCGAAGTTGGGAGGAAATCGGGAATTACTTCTAGAAGACGCGCACAAGTCGAAGTATTCTATACATCCCGGTAGTACCAAGATGTATAGAGACTTAAAATTAAATTATTGGTGGTCGGTGATGAAGTTATATGTGGCTAACTATGTAGAGAGGTGTGTCACGTGTCTTCAAGTCAAGGCGGAACATCAAAGGCCATATGGGAGTTTGAAACCATTGTCCATTCCCGAGTGGAAATGGGACAACATCACTATGGACTTCGTGACGAAGCTACCAAAGACCTTGTGAGGCCATGATACAATTTGGGTAGTCGTTGATAGGCTAACCAAGAGTGCGCACTTTCTTGCAATGAGAGAGACTTTGCCGATGGAGAAATTGGCCAAGCTCTATATCGACGAGGTGGTGTCGAGGCACGGGGTCCCGCAATCTATTGTGTCGGATCGGGACAGTCGTTTCACGTCAAATTTTTGGGCAAGCTTGCAAAAAGAATTGGGTACCAGATTGAATTTGAGCACGGCATATCATCCCCAAACGGACGGTCAAAGTGAAAGGACAATTCAAACACTCGAAGATATGATGAGGTCGTGTGTCATCGACTTTGGTGGTAGTTGGGACTCACACCTGCCGTTAGTAGAGTTTGCGTATAATAATAGCTACCATTCTAGCATTGGGATGACACCGTTCGAGGCGTTGTACGGACGAAAGTGCCGAACTCCAATTTGTTGGCTCGAGGCGGGCAAGAAGCAGTTTGTCGGACCGGAAATTGTCCAAGAAACGGCCGACAAGGTGAAGGAAATTCGTGAGAGACTAAAGGCGGCGCAAAACCGACAAAAGAGTTATGCGGACAAGAAGAGAAGGCCGGTTGAGTTTCAAGTGGGTGACCGGGTCATGTTGAAGGTGTCTCCGTGGAAGAGGATCATACGTTTCGGGAAGCGTGGGAAGCTTAGCCCTCGTTTCCTTAGACCATTCGTTATTTTGGAAAAGGTTGGTTTGCAAGCCTATCGGTTGGATTTACCGCCGGAAATGGATGGAATACATCCCACATTTCACGTGTGTTATCTTCGGAAGTGTCTAACCGAAGAGGAAAGCGTGATTCCTTTGTCGGAAATTCGGGTGGACAATGGGTATCGTTGTGTGGAAGAACCGGAATCGATTTTAGAATCGAAAGTGAAGAAGTTGAGGCATAAAGACGTGGTTATGATGAAAGTCCAATGGAAGCACCATCGGGGTGCTAACATTACTTGGGAGTCGGAACATGATATGAAGAAGCGTTATCCTCACTTGTTTGCTTAGGGTAAGATTTCGGGGACGAAATCCCATTTAGGTGGGGAGGATTGTAACACCTGTAAAATTATAAGGTAAGTATTTTGTCTCATTTAATGCATTAATTTCGTTATGTGTGCATATGTGCCTTTATGTGCATTTTATGATAATGAGTTATGTTAAAATGTCATATATTGATTTACCACCTTTAATCGTTCAAACATTATGCTCGTTATCGTTTTTGGTTGAGTTTCGGACTGTTCGGAGTGCCTCGCGGTTGTGCTTCGCGATTGTGCCCTTGGCACTATCGCGAAGGGCACTGTCGCCGAAACTGTACCGAGAGTTCGGGGTGGGCCGCGATTGTGCCACGCGATTGTGCCATGGCACTATCGCGGAGGGCACTATCGCGCGGTTTGTACCGCGGGTGGTAGGGTGCTCGCGATTGTGACTCGCGATAGTGCCAATGGCACTATCGCCGAGCACTATCGCCGTCGGGGGGCAACGTATTAATTGAACCTTATCAGATTTTGACCTCATTTCTCTCAAACACTATCTTTTGGTTGCGATTTTGGAGCTCCCATCCCAGCCTCCATTCTCCACTTACCAAACCCTAGCTCTCATTAATACCATCTTTTGGTGGTTGGGTTTTGGATTCAAGCATTAAACTCACCTCAAGGAAGATTCTAGAGTTTCTCAAAGTGCACCTCCTCATCTTCAAGTCTCATCTTCTCCAACTTCTAGGGTTTCCATATTTTTTAGGTTTTGGGTTCAAAACCTAGATTGTGAGTTTACTAAACCTTTGTTAAGACTAGATACACGTCATAATCTCCTATTTGTTACCTTATCACTATATGTTCAATGTTTGGGTATTCCTTCATGAAAATAGTTGAAAGATGTATATATATGGGTGATATGCCATGGATGTTATTATATGTATCATTATTTGGGACTTGTTTCATGGATATACGATGTGGGTATCTTGATATGTTAAATGTATGCACATATGAGTATCATGATGATTCTAGATGGAGCACTATTGTGGTGACATGTTTATATGCATGACGAGCATGATTTACATTGAGTCATTTGTTAGACATCATGAGGATAAGGTGGTAACATTATACCCGTAGTTGGTATTGAATTATGTGGGGTGAAATATACCCAAAGGACCCCTTATAAATGTTATGTGGACGAACCAAGTCAGTACACTAGGAGGATGTAGTCTTGGGCGCCACTGTGATGGTATGTGCCTAGACCTCCGCCATTCGGAGAATTTTCTTAGCGATAGTCTTCGGATGTGTCGGGCCTTTCGGGTGTTCCTTGTTAAGGGCATCAAGGTATATCGACTCTTGGGTGGGACTTGATTGGTGCTATGGGTCTCCCCTATTGACTCCACACTTGTTGAACTATAGTTAACTGCTGATAAGAAATGTGACTGTTCATGCATGCTTATTATTGTTCAACTCACTAGGCTTTTTGGCCTAACACTTGTTTGGTGTCGATGTGTATCTCAGGTTCTAGCGGCGGCGGTCCTAAGCAGGTTTAGTTGCTTTGGGGTGAGAGCTTGGGGAATTGCACATGGACGCGTTATACTTTTGGATATAGACCGTTTGGGTTTATAGATGACAACCCTTTTTGTAATCTCTTTTCTAGATGTAGAAATTAGATTAGTTGGTTGTTGTTTATTGTCCGTTAAATTACAATTGTGATTAAACAAGTTATTTATATTTATATATTCCCCATTTTTGGGAGGCTCTTGCTATGGCAATTTTAGTATACCTCATGTCCGTTTTCCGGATTTTTGTTATCCCTATTTTTAGGGTGTTACACATAATGACCGTATCTCGTTCGGAAAGCCGTATTCGGAATGTCCTCCTTCTTCACTCTCACTTGATGATAACCGGATCGAAGATCAATCTTTGAGAAACATCCCACACCTTGAAGTTGATCAAAAAGATCGTCGATGCGAGGTAAAGGATACTTGTTCTTCACCGTGACTTTGTTTAGCTCCCGATAATCTATACACATCCGCATGGATCCATCCTTCTTCTTCACGAACAGTACCGGTGCTCCTCAAAGTTACGAACTTGGTCGAATGAAGCCATTCTCCAACAATTCTTGAAGTTGCGTCATCATCTCTTTCATTTCCGTCGGAGCCAAACGATATGGAGCACGGGCTATCGGAGCCGCTCCCGGAGTGAGGTCGATCTGAAACTCTACTTGCCGCTTCGGCGACAACCCGGGTAAGTCTTCCGGAAAGACGTCCGGAAAATCTCGCACTACCTTCACATCTTCTATCGACTTCTTCTCTTTCTTTGCGTCCACCACATAGGCCAAATATGAAGGCTAACCCTTCGCTAGAAACTTGCGAGCCTTAAGAGATGAAATAATGGGATTTTCCGGCAATGGCACTTGGATCATCTTTTTGGAGCAAAAGATGTCAGCCATATGCCTTACTAACCAATCCATACCTATGACCACATCGAACCCTCCTATAGTCATAGGTAATAATTTTACTCCGAAATAATTCCCATCAATCTCTAGAGTGCAATCACAAAAAACGGTCTCGAATGATCACTTGATCCCCATTAGCTATTTCTACTACTAACGCATCGGGAAGGACACTAATAGGAGTGGTGAATTGCTTACAGAAGATATTCGACACAAAAGAACATGTAGCACCCGAATCAAACAAAACACGAGCTGGCAAGGAGTTTACTAGAAACGTACCCGAAACAACATCAGCGGTCTCCTTTGCCTCCTCGGTAGTCATCCGGAAAGCTCGACTTGGCGCCCTTCGTGGTTGTTCGACTCTAGCCGCCGAACTCACAGAATTTCCACCACTTTCTCCTACTAGCTTTGGGCAATCCCTCTTCATATGCCCCGGTTCTCTGCACTCGTAGCATACCGGCCCCCGGATGGGACACTCCCTCGTCGTGTGACCCTTCTTGCTACACTTAGCACATCCTACCGGACCCGAGTAGGTTCTTGTAGCACATGGGCCCGAGTTCTTGGACTTGCACTTGTGGAACCATCGATCCTCCCGACGATGATCACCCGCTCTCCCTCTTACAAACGGTCTTGATTGACGAACTGGCCCAGACGGCCCTTCCCACTTTCGTTTCTCACCAACTAGCCTTCTTTCTTCCTTCTCTGCATTGATGTCATCCTCGATGAGCAAAGACACTTCAATGACCTCTTGCAAGGTCGAGCCCTTAGCATTTCTTACCGCCGTTCGCATCTCGGTCGGTGATAACTCTAAAATATTGAGAGTTAATTCCTCTCTTTTTATATTCGTTTTACCACATTTTCACCCTTTTTGTCTCTCATCTCCTTCATTTGGTCTTAATTGTTCAAACATGATGATGAAGTCTCAAGAATGCAAAAATTTCGGTTTCACTAACTTTTGTGCAGAAAGTGGCCACCTTGCTGGCACCTTGTCACCACGTTGAACAATGGCTGAAAATTTGTTGATAAGTTCCAGCCATTTTCGGAAAGGTTGACTTCTGGAGATATGTAAAGAGTCTTCTGATCTTTCACTAGAATATTCAAGGAAGAGGACAAAAAGTGGAGGTCCAAGGAAAGTTCAACACTCTTTCTTAAAAGCTACTTTTGAGGAATAGTCACATCACCACTTTTCTCTTCCTTGGGCTATAAATGAGGGCTTGGAGGAACCATTTGGACACACAACAACTTCCAGGAGCATTAAACACTTCTGGAGCTGAGCATTTAAGTTTTAGTCTCTCTTTAAAGCTTGTAGTTTAATTGCATTTAATTTTTGTAAGTTTTAATTTCCTTGTAAAAGTTGTTGCCAAGTGGCCACCTTGTCATCACCTTGGCAGCAACTCTTTAGTTATTTATGCAAGTTATGTTGATGTTTTCTCCTTCTTCTCCCATGTCTTTTACTGTTATTATGAGCTAAACACCCCCTTGGGTGTGGGTATGAGCCAAAGCTAAGACTAGTAGGCAACACTTGGGTGTTGTTATCGTTGCTAACTCTTAGACTTGGTCACTTGAGTCGGGACTTCAACTCAACGCGGACAAGTCGATCACTTGTTAGTGTTAATATTAGATCTTAGACCTCGAGAGGGGCAGATCTGAAATACGGCTTGGGTGATGCAAAGAAGATTTGAGAAAGTCTTTTATAACCACGTAGAGATACGGGTTTTTGCATGACTTTAACTAAGGTTCAAATGTCGGTTGATATGGTGTCACAAAGAGATTTGGGCGTTCATATCTATACTGGTGGAACTGAAATCCTTAGAGGTTTACTTAGTTAAGTCGGCAAGTCTGGAGTTGGCCAACGTAGTGACAAAGTGGGGACAAGGTGGCCACGTTCCGAGGAAGCTCATTTTCGAGAGAAAAAGGTTTTACGGCTGTCGTGTGTCATTTTGTTTCTAACCAAGTTGTTACTACATCAGTCTTAGTCAATGCTTGTACCCACATCCTATCTTTAATACTGTTAATTCCGTTAATCGTTGTTTAATTCGCTTAAAACCCACAAAATATTGATATTGTTCTCAAAAATCAACCAAGCACTAGAAGTTCATGAAAAGTTCTCTGATTCTTAGTTGACTAGTCCCTGTGGAAACGATCTCGGTACTCTACCACTTTATTACTTGTAGCGATCATAGTGTCCGGTGTGCACTTGCACCGCCACTGTGGCAACATAGTGGCCACTTTGTGGACCTATACGATTTTCCGCTATCAGTCGGTAAACCTTGTTGATATGCCTTAATCTTCAACCTCTCATCGGGGAACAGGTGTCCCACCAAATTCAGTTTCTCCAAAAAGAGTTTGGAGTATCCCACAATGGTCAGAGTCCCCTTCCTCATATTTTGGAACTCCCGCTCTAACTTGTCCAACGAACGCTCGCTACAGTATTTATCCATGATCTTCTCTTTGAACACCGACCAAGTTAACTTAGCCAAAACTTCCGGGGTGAGGGCGGATCGAGTAAGATTCCACCAAATCAGAGCCTCTCCCCGAAGTAACTGGGAAGCAAACTTGACCCGTTGAGAGGGATCACACTCACTTGACTCGAAGGCCATTTCTACCTCCTTGAGCCAATACATACAAACCACCGGGTTATCTGAACCCGCAAACTCCTTAGGGTGGTACCCCATAAACGCCTTGTAGGTGCACCCCTTAGTCTTCGTCTTGTTCCCATCATCAGATGGGTCTTCAACAGATACCACATTTGGTCCACCCGACCCCACAACAATGTTTTCCGCCATTGTCTCAGGTTGTCGATTACTGGCGTCTCGATCTTCTAAGAGTTTCATGAAGAACTCTTGTTGTTGGGCCATGGCGGAGTTCATGGCCAACATCATGCTATCCCGAATCCGGGTCTCCATGGTCACTTCCTCCATGATGGCATTATCCGCGTTGAGGTTCCGGCGTGGAATATGTTCAGGTCCTCCTCCCAAGATTATGGGTATGGGAGGTCCCTCGGCAGTTACGCCCACAGGAGGCCGATTAGCTGTAGACTCCACTTCCAAGTGACCCTCCGGTGTATTTGGTAACCTACTTCGATTGTTTACCATTTCAATCTGCCATACATGTACGAGAAATAGATTGAGAAAAGACTAAACGAGTCGAACTCATTGTACGTACTAATACCTTCATCAATTATCATAATAATAGTAAACCAAGTATGCTCACGTAACAATGCATTCATAATAGCAGTAGTTAAGTGGAATTATGAACGAACCATACACAAGAATTCTTATCACCATCATCACAACTTTTAATTAAAGTAATTCCATAATCCTAACGCTCTCCCCACCTAAGATTTCTACCCAATTGGACAGTTAAACTATAAAGTCTAAAGCTTAAGTCTAGATATGCTAAAACAATACCTAGTTCACTTAAACTAAAACTTTGATACCAACTTGTAACACCCTAAAAATAAGGATAACAAAAATCCGAAAAACGGACATGAGGTATACAAAAATTGCCATAGCAAGAGCCTCCCAAAGATGGGGAATATATAGATAACCTGTTTAATTACAGTTGTAATTTAACGGACGATAAATAACAACCAACTAATCTAATTTCTACAACTAGAAAATAGATTACAAAAGGGTTGTTATCTATAAATCCAACGGTTCGTTCCCAAAAGTATAATGCGTCCATGTGCAAAATCCCCAAGCTCTCACCCCAAAGCAACTAAGCCTGCTTAGGACCGGCGCCGCTAGAACCTGAGATACACATCGACACCAAACAAGTCTTAGGCCAAAAAGCCTAGTGAGTTGAACAATAATAAGCATGCATGAACAGTTACAGTTCTTATCAGCAGTTAACCAGGGATCAACGTATGTGGAGTCAATAGGGGAGACCCATAGCACCAATCAAGTTCCACCCAAAGAGTCAATGTACTTTGATGCCCTCTAACAAGGAACACCCGAAAGGCCTGGCACACCCGGGGACTACAACTGAGGAAATTCCCCAACGGCGGAGGTCTAGGCACATACCATCACAGTGGCGCCCAAGACTACATCCTCCTAGTGTCTACTGACTTGGTTCGTCCAACATAACGCATATAGGAGGTCCTTTAGGTGTATTTCAACCCATCGTACTTCAATACCAACTACAGGTACAATATTACCATCCTAATCTCAAGAAGTCTAACAAGAGACCCAAATGACAATTATGCTCATCACGCATATGAATATATCACCAAAATGGTATTTCAGCTAGAATCATCTTAATACCAAGGCATGCATATATTTATCACATCAAAGTACCCACACTATGTATCCAAGAGAAAAGCTCCAAATAATGGTACATATAACATAAATCATGGCATATTACCAATATCTCCATTTCCAACTATTTTCCTAAAAACATCCCAAACATTTGAACATATAGAGATAAATAATGACAAATAGAAGATCATGATGTGTATCTAGTTTTAACAAAGGTTTAGTAAACTCACAATCTAGGTTTTGAACCAAAACCTAGAAAATATGGAAACCCTAGAAGTTGCCCAAGGAGACTTGATGTAGGAGAGGAGTAGCTTGATGAGGATCTTCAATAAATGCACTTGGTTGAGGTTTGAAGAACAAGGAATCACCCCAACAACCCAAAACCCTAGCAATAAATGTGTTTGTGTTTGAAATCCCCAAAAATCGCCCAAATAAGAGTTCTACCGTTTTATCAAAGTGAAATGTGATGGAACGAAGCAATTTAGGTCAAAAATCTCATTTAACTCAAAATACCCGTCGGCGACAGTGCCCGGGGACAATGCCATGGGCACTGTCGCGTGTCACAGTCGCGAGTCACCCCTAAGCCTCGGTACACCTCCAGCGACTTTGACACCGCGATAGTGACAATGTCACAATCGCGTGTCATTGTCGCGAGCTCCACCCTACTCACGGTACACTCCCCGCGAGAGTGACACGGCGAGAGTGACCATGTCACAATCGCGTGTCACTGTCGCACTAGACCCCCAACATCCCGAAACTTGACCAAATTCAATAACGAGCGTGAGGTTTGAACAATTAAAGACGGTATATCAATTTACACAATTATCAACATAGTAATGATCATTAAATGCATACAAAGGTTCATAATTTCAAATAGACACAATTAATTTATTTAAGGGAACAAATACTTACCTTGAGAATTTTCGGGTGTTACAAGTGAGGAGACTTTCATTTGTTTACTTCAGTAATGAAACTAATATGTGGTTATAAACGTAGAGGACTAGAGGCAGAAGCTTTTGAATGGTCATATGGAACAATTATCGAATAAATCAACGTCCACCGGAAAGAAATCAAACATCCCCTTCAACCCATGACCCATCAAAACCACTAAAAAGTAGAAAATGAAAAACTAGACGGAAACAAATGAAAGCCATTGTCTATGCTTAACAAATGCATGGAGAGAGTGCATGTGTCAGGGAGATGAATGGGAATGGAGGTATACGACTATGGTGTGGATATGATTGTCGACGAGGTGGGTGACATAGATATGACCAACGACGATTGGAATATACCATAGGTTTGAGGCGCTGTTGTAACACCCCGACTTTCGAAAGGTATCATTTCAGGTTGATACAGAAACTGTTATATCAAGGAAAAATAAGATATTTAATCTTGGACTTGAATCCTAGATTTTATAGTCTATATGGATGAAGGATTCATTTACGAGTCCAACGGTTCTTTCCGGAGCGAAAACGGAGCTATAACGAAGAAGTTATGGTCAAAACAGTGTCGAGGAGAAAACCAGGGGAAGCGGACGACTTATGCCGCGACCCAAGGTCGCGAGACAAGTCGCGAAACCCCCTGGATGAGCTTAAAACCGATTTTCAGCACCCAAACTTCATCTCTTCATATCTCCTTCATCCTAACTCCGATTTGGGTGATTCAAAGTGCTACGGTTTCGTTTTTGAGAGCTCTTCAAGGATCTAGCAAGATATTGGAGGTCTATTGGAGTATACAAGAGTATTTTTTGGTGGTAAGCTCCTCATCTCTCCTATTTCATCTTCTTCACCAAGTTTTCTAGGGTTTCATCCACCCTTTGTGCTTCCTTTCATAAATTGGAGATTTGTGGTTATTTTGGTGAACTATAAGTGTTTTGGTTGGTGGATTCAAGCTTGGGTTAAGGTAATCTTTTATTCTCTTCGGTTATGGAAGTTAGGGTTTTGGTATTAGTTGAGGTATTGATGTTTATGGTTTGGGAAACGTTTCTTTGTGGTTGATTATGTTTATTTGCGGTTGAATATGTATGGATTTAGGTTTTGGAAGTTTTGTCTTGAGAATCCAAGTGTTCTTCAAAGGAGCTCTAGTTGGGGGAAAAATCTAAATTTAGCCTAAATCTAGCAAGGTGAGTTCAAGTTGATTTGTGAAAACGGTGTACATGCCAAAATGGTTATTTTAAAGTGTTTTATACGAAATGGTTAACTGCTGATAAGTTTGGAATATTTTGAAGTAAATTATGTTTTACTTGGTTATTTGTCAAAGGGTGATTTTGATAAGTTTTCATATTTGGTGAACTTGAGTTGTGTTAACCTCATAAAATGCTCATATTTGGGTTTTGAATGTTCTAACGAGTAAATAGCATGGTTTTCACATTCATGGTGATTTTGTATAAATGAAGTCTATTTCATGTTATATGTATTTCGGGTTCATTTGCATTCATAAACCCTTTGGAAAACCTTTGGTCCCATTATGTGTTGAGTTTTGGGTTAATCTCTTCTTTGAGGTATGTGTCTTCGTAAACGTTGTTTCCAAACATTTTATTACTCGGGGAACCGATAATTATTTGATCAAATGGATTTTGAGCATTTTAGCTCGGTGTTGGCTTAAAAGAGTCTTGTGGACAATTGTTCGGATTTAATAGCTCGATGTAGAGTCCCATTTCATGGCTTACATCTAAATGCATTTTTATCGCATATTTATAATTACAGGCTCGAGTGTTGTTGTCATTCAGGTATAGTCGTGTAATCTTAGACTGTGTTGCATTGGATCCATAGGCACATGAGTCAGTCTTATTTGATAGTCATTTGGGTGGTACGGGGTTGAACTCCGGGACACATGTTTTATGACCTTGTCCGTTCAAGGAATACACTAGGAGGACTGAGTCCGAGTGGTGCTATCATGGCGTGGAGTAGCCATTGGATGGGCGTTTTGGACCTCTGCCAGGTGGGGTAATGTCTTGGTTGTATCCCCCTTGGGCCGGGCCTTGGAGCGGTATTCTCGTTGTTATATCGCTAAGGTCAGTTGACCCTTTGGTGTAGCTTGAAGGGAGTCGTAGGGACACTCGGGCTTGTGTGTTGTGAAGTGTCATACGATTAACGTTGTATGAGTGGCATACTTTTGTGTTCCTCCACTCTCAACAGATACGGGAAGCCCCCGTCGTCGGCCCGTCGTATTTTGGATATTTAATTGTCCATGTTTTAATATTGGGATTTCATTCTACTTTATGGTCGCGTGAGTATTAAATTGGGTTACATGTTTTCAATGACGTACCATATTATTTAAGAATTGTTTTCCTTTTACTTAAGGGTCGAGTATTATGTTCCGTCCGTGTTTTGGGTGTTTTGGGTTATAAGGTATTATTTACATTTCCATGAATTGGAATGTCGAACTATGATCCCATATTGGGTGAGTTCCGGATTGCATCATTTTATATGAAACGTACGTTTGGGAGCATTGTCTTTAAAGGTGCATATTTTGGGAAAATGTGTCGTTTCCATGTTAAAGTATATTATTTCGAAGGATCTCGCTTTAAACTGGTTTCCTTGCTTTTAAAAATTTATTCATTCATGCTAAAACTCTTGAGTTCACTAGGCGTTAAGCCTAACCCTTTTTATTTGTCGGCATGTGCATCAGGTCTCAGTTTGGAGATAGTGGTTATGCATGGGTATTAAGTCTTCCGCGAGTTGGAGATAGAGACTAAGCATGAGCATTAAGTCCTCCGCAGGATTGAAGATAGTATTTGTTATTGGGTTTAGTAACACCCGTCCTGTTCATAGAATGCATGTATAAGGTGAATGGGAATATTGAGGTTGATTCTCAATTTATGTTTGTAGTTCAAGGTATTAGTTGATGTATTTAGAAATTTTAATTAAATTGCTATTTTCAGATTTGAGGGTGTTACAGCTGTAATATATATATATATATATATATATATATATATATATATATATATATGGGGTCTTTCAAGGGAGATCCTAGTATTTTGTGGTAATTATGAGATCCAAGCTCATCCATCCATCTATCTAAATAGTCAAGGGTTTAAAATAATTAAGAGAAATATTAATTAAAAAACAAAATTTTAGGCCACTAAAATAGGTAAAAAGGGTAAAAATGTCATAACACATTGAAATCTAGTGTTATCTAATTTAGGCACGTACCGATAATTTATACAATGAATCAAATGTGATAACCTCACAATATTGAAACATATCAATCAAATTCGATTACACTATTTCGACTAGACTATATATCACAACAATCTACAACGATTTTAACCCTAGTTACACATTGTATCACCTAAGATAAAACAATGTATCACATTGTGTGACACTGCGTGACACCTTCTATCACGAAAGAGGTAAGTCTTTCGGTTACACATTGTATCACGTAAGATAACACAATGTATCACATTGTGTGACATTGTGTGACACCTTGTATCACGAAGGAGGTAAGTCTTTCGGTTACACATTGTATCACGTAAGATAACACAATGTATCACATTGTGTGACACTGTGTATCACGCAGATAACAACGAGATGAAACAAGGATGGTGAAAGCATGCAGACTTCGGTACAAAAGAAAATGATGGAGCAAGGATGCAGGCTTCGACATCAAGAATGAAGATTTCATACGATTGAATTTCAAACCCAAACATGAATAATATCTCAAAATCAATTTGTTGAGATATTCAAGGAAACTCACTATTTAATTGATAAGGGATTGATATTTTCAGTTACAGCTTTTTTTAATATTATTTAATTTATCAAATGACTAAAATAACCTCTTTATTAATTAATAAAAAAAATTAATAAATTAAGATGGATGTATAAGATTAGATCTCATATGATTAGGCTCATATATATATATATATATATAGGGTTGGGTTCATTTGTTAACCCTGTATTTTGTAATAACTTTGTGACCCCAAATATCATCCATTGGTATTAAAATGGAGGGTTGATATCAAAACCAAATAAACAATAATTATGATTTACGAGCCTTTGTAATAATTTATGGTATTGAACATATGTGTTAGGGGCGTTTGAGAAAATTACATCACAATCTTGTTTCACAAATGAACCCAAGTGAACACTAAAGTTTACCGATTATGATATCATGAACCCCTAAGACATGTTCATGAGTGACCGCATGACAGGTACAATATTTGGCAAATGCATGATATTGGAGATATGATCATTCAAATTTATTTAACACTTTAGTGTTTACACGAGTAATCTATGAACCACGTATATCTGCTTGGTTTGCATGTTCATGAGCACTAAAGGTTGCATGTTCTTGTTGTTCAATTATGAATGCGTACGAACCATGAACAATCATTATCATATGAACGCTCCCGACTCTATGAACCACGGTAATTTTATTGGGTTGCTGTCACACCCCGCTAAAGCGGAAACACGGAACATGACAGTTCGATAGACATAGCTTTAGGATACAGAAAGAAATACCACCATACATTCAACCATTGTTTACAATATGTTCCCAAAAGTTTACAATCCTATTACATCATCAAAAGTTGAAGTACAAAAGTCTCTATTTTAAAAGTATTGCATGCGGTTTACACACGAGATAAACTTTAATCGTTTCCATGTACCTTCTTGTGTCCCTGAAAAGCATGTTCAAAATATGGTCAACTACGAGAGTTGGTGAGTTCACAGGTTTTTAAATATGCACAAGCCAAGTTTATATGCAAGCTGTCTTTGAAAATCATACGCATAAACCAAACTTCAATCCATTGATTCATGAGTATCATAATTTAGCTTATATGACAAAAGGTATGCATTGATATAACCACGTTGAGCCACTACTAAACCTTTCCGGACCAAATCAACGCCCCATGATCTACCTCAGAGGTGGGCTTTAACCACATGTGTAGTCATATTTCTCTAGTACAGTGCACCCCTACTCGTCAGTATAAGGTGGGCTTGTCAGACCAAATAGCGCTATCCACTAATACTATAGGCCCATTTCTGGGTTAACTAGTAGTGTACCCGGGGACTTAACTATTTTTAAAACTCAACATATCATTGGCATACATGTCATATAACTTCTACACCAACCGCTTTACAACAAAGCCTCATAAATTTCAATACATAATGCTTTATATCAAAGTCTCATGAATCTTTAAATATTCCATTTTTAACATGCTTTTCACCCCAAGTTCAATCAAAACAATAAAAGTGGGGCTGTGAATACTCACCTCGAATAATAACGCAAGCTAAGCAATAGCAAAATCCCTTATCCCAGAGCTTCTAAATTCCTATAGAGAAAGATGCACAAAGAGTGCTAAATGTCAAATCCAGCCCTTAAGCCTAACCAACCAATCCCACGTCTTATAAAATGCCAATGTATGTATTTTTATTGTCAAAATAAGAATTGATGATCATTATAACATTCTTATACCAAAATACATAAATTTGAGGTTTTTAGAACCATCTTTCTGAATTTCAGCACTTGCTGTCCAGCAATTGTAACCACATAATGGCTTTCAAAATACAACCTCCCAATTGACAATCCTAACCATTTTTTTATAAGAGATAAAATACTGAATTAAGAACTATAAGGTAAAATTTCATAAATTTTGGAAGTGTATTGATGCCCCAAATAATTTCTACAAAACAGTAGGTTACTGATTTTTGAATCAGTTGCGCACTTCTGTTGTGGCATGCTTTTGGAGGATCAAAACTCAACATAATTCAGGGATCCATATATGGATGCAAAGATAACTCAAAAATATACTATATAAAAAAGAATTCACCTCATTTAGATGATTTATGAGGGATTTATGGTCGTTAGAAGTAGGGTGTACAAATCTGTCAGCTCGGGACAGATTGCACAATTTTCTTCTAAAATACATTTGAATGACCAAAACCTCATAATTTTTAGTGATTATTGATTCATTTGAAAACTAACTCATCAAATTAGTGTATAAAATCAAAATGCCCAAATTTCATGGAGTAAATATTGAGATACACAGCTTGGAAGTGGAAGTTCCATTCTTGACAGCAAGCTGTGTAGAACAAGGTTTTTGTATTAAGCAATAAGAGGTCCATTTTCCATATTTTCTTGTGAAACCAATTGGATTTAAACCCTTTTTCACTAAATAATGATATATGAATGAAAACATACACCTTGGACACATTTAACTACAAAATTTCATCCAAAGTGACTTGCATGAGACAAAGAACACTAAATAAGTGATTTTTCATCACTTATCAATTTTCAAGACTCTTAATCACACAAGATTGAATAATCTTATCATAAGAGTTTGTTTAAACTTGAAATTACTACTAAAATGTTGATTATAAACCAACTAAAACATCAAGATTTTCGTACACAAAGTTGCACCCATGATAAAATTGACATAATCAACAAGAGACTCAAATATTTCACTCTTTAACTTGGTTTTTCATGGAAGATCATGAAATGGACATCATTCAAAATTTATGAAATTTTACCTTAGAGTTCTTAATTCAGTATTTTATCTCTTATAAAAAAATGGTTAGGATTGTCAATTGGGAGGTTGTATTTTGAAAGCCATTATGTGGTTACAATTTCTGGACAGCAAGTGCTGAAATTCAGAAAGATGGTTCTAAAAACCTCAAATTTATGTATTTTGGTATAAGAATGTTATAATGATCATCAATTCTTATTTTGACAATAAAAATACATACATTGGCATTTTATAAGACGTGGGATTGGTTGGTTAGGCTTAAGGGCTGGATTTGACATTTAGCACTCTTTGTGCATCTTTCTCTATAGGAATTTAGAAGCTCTGGGATAAGGGATTTTGCTATTGCTTAGCTTGCGTTATTATTCGAGGTGAGTATTCACAGCCCCACTTTTATTGTTTTGATTGAACTTGGGGTGAAAAGCATGTTAAAAATGGAATATTTAAAGATTCATGAGACTTTGATATAAAGCATTATGTATTGAAATTTATGAGGCTTTGTTGTAAAGCGGTTGGTGTAGAAGTTATATGACATGTATGCCAATGATATGTTGAGTTTTAAAAATAGTTAAGTCCCCGGGTACACTACTAGTTAACCCAGAAATGGGCCTATAGTATTAGTGGATAGCGCTATTTGGTCTGACAAGCCCACCTTATACTGACGAGTAGGGGTGCACTGTACTAGAGAAATATGACTACACATGTGGTTAAAGCCCACCTTTGAGGTAGATCATGGGGCGTTGATTTGGTCCGGAAAGGTTTAGTAGTGGCTCAACGTGGTTATATCAATGCATACCTTTTGTCATATAAGCTAAATTATGATACTCATGAATCAATGGATTGAAGTTTGGTTTATGCGTATGATTTTCAAAGACAGCTTGCATATAAACTTGGCTTGTGCATATTTAAAAACCTGTGAACTCACCAACTCTCGTAGTTGACCATATTTTGAACATGCTTTTCAGGGACACAAGAAGGTACATGGAAACGATTAAAGTTTATCTCGTGTGTAAACCGCATGCAATACTTTTAAAATAGAGACTTTTGTACTTCAACTTTTGATGATGTAATAGGATTGTAAACTTTTGGGAACATATTGTAAACAATGGTTGAATGTATGGTGGTATTTCTTTCTGTATCCTAAAGCTATGTCTATCGAACTGTCATGTTCCGTGTTTCCGCTTTAGCGGGGTGTGACAGATTTGGTATCAGAGCCATAGGTTATAGAGAATACTGGTTTTACTATAAAACCATACACTATAGCCACTATTTTCAAAATTACTTTTGTAAAAAATAAAAAAAATAAAAAGTTTCGAGTTTGAACATATTACTAGTATAACTAAGATGGGTGTCGGCTTAGCATATTACAATTAGGCAAAGCCTGATCACCTATGTCTAATTTAGTATGCATAAGAAGAGACTCTAAATGGTTATATTAAGAATTACTAAAAATAGAAACTTTTTGTTCAAAAATGAAGAGCATGAGTCAGTATGTGAGTTCGCATAAGTATTTTGTGATTTCAACGTTTATCTAGCATGCTAATGTTTAAAAAAAAACTTATTATTTACCGCAGATATCATGCCTCATTCGTCGTCACACTCTGAGTCGTCCCCAGACGAGTCCGGATATATCACAGGCCGACCTAGGAGGGCACGTGTTAGTGAAGACTACGACCCATCCGAGCATAGTTACTCGGGGTCCGGACATTCACCAGCTAGGTCGTCTACTCCCATGTTTGCGCCCTCACTGCAGTCGGTGCCCCGACCTAGAGTCCGGGCGACTGCGCGGATCAGTGTTCCGATACCGGTCAGGGAGACCTTCATCATTCCACCTAGGAATGAGGCGGGGCCCTCCCGACTGAGGGTTAGACGAGTTATGCCACCACCACAGGTTGAGGAGCCGGCAGGACAGCCGACTGGTATGACATCACTTGAGAGTTTATGGGTCTCAGGTTTGTCCTATGATGCAGAGATGTTTAGGGCTAGACTAGACCATTTTGGTCAGTCTCTCGACGGGTTGATGGGGATTTTGAGCACACACGATCAGACCATGAACGGAGTCTTGGCTATGCTTGCGAACACTAGAAGGGAGGTTCAGAGGCTATACATAGGTTTAGCCTTGATGTTGGGAGCGATGGTAGTTGTTATGGGATGGTTTATCTTGTACCTCATGCGTTAGGTGTTGGTTATCCGATGATATTTTGGGAACTTTAAAACTTGTTACTTTTGGGGCATGTAGCCCATGAAATTGAAAATATGTTATGCTTGATGGTAAACTTATGAAATTAATGGTTGATATTTTGAAATTATTAAGTTTGGTAGTTATGATGAAATTTGAGCTGCAATATTTAACGTTTTATATAATTGAAAAATATGTTATCATTGTATGGTATGTTGAATGTATGTTTAATTATTAGATAAGTATTGTATGATGCGCGATGCATAAATAGATTGTTGGTTCAGACAAATAATTAGATTTCGATTTGGAAATTTTGTAGTGGAGTTATGCCTCCAAGAAGGGAAGACCCAGAAATTGCACGATTAGTGTCCGAGCAAGTTCTTGCTGCCCTCCCCAATATAGTTAGTCAGGTAGCAGCAGGCCTGAATGCTAACCAAACTAACAATCCTAGAGTCGGTGTGAATGAGAACAGAGAATGTACGTATAAGACTTTTAGATCTTGCAACCCGAAGGAGTTCCATGGTACCGAGGGAGCCGTTGGGTTATTGACTTGGTTAGAAGGAATGGAGTCCGTCCTGCATATTAGTAAGTGTATAGAAGCAAACAAGGTGGAGTTTGCAGCCTGTTTACTGCAAGGGCGAGCGTTAACATGGTGGAATACTCAAGTACAAACGCGAGGACGGGAAGCAGTTAGTAGACTCACGTGGGACGAGTTCAAAGAGATGCTTAAGGAGGAGTACTGTCCGAGGAGTGAGATTCAGAAACTTCAAGCAGAATTGTGGAATCATGAGATGAAGGGAAATGATATAGACTCTTACACTGCCCGATTTCATGAGTTGGCAAAGTTAGTACCCCATTTAGTGACACCGGAGGAAAACAGAATTGACAAGTACATTTGGGGTTTAGCTTCCGAAATACGGGGAGATGTGACTTCGGGAAATCCAAAAACGATGCAGGAAGCAGTGAGTTTAGCAACCAAACTTACTGACAATGCAAACCGTTCAGGGTTGTTTTTAAATGACAAAGCCAAGGGCAAGAGAAGGATGGAGGAACCCAGGAGAAGACATTTTGATGGGAGGAAGGGTAAGGAGCAAAGAGTGGCGGGTAATTATGGAATCCAGGCACAGAATGTGGGTAAGGGGAAAGAGGTACGCCCTAAATGTGACAAGTGCAACTACTATCATCAGGGGCGATGCGTCATATGTTATAAATGCAACAAAGGAGGACATTTTGCAAGGGATTGCAAGGAGGCACCAAGAAGAGTGTGTTACGAATGTGGAAGCCCGGATCACGTAAGGAGCTCTTGTCCTAGATTTAATAAGAGGGTGAATGCTAATCAAGGCCGACCAGTTAATCAGGGGAATCCAGGGAGACCAGCACGAGGGCGAGTGTTTGAGATCGGGGCAGAAGAAGCAAGACAGAACCCGGATGTAATTACAGGTACGTTTCTCTTGAACAAGCATTATGCATCTGTATTGTTTGATTCTGGAGCAGATAGGAGTTTTATATCGTTAGACTTCAGGACTAAATTTTGCTTAAAGTCTCAAAAACTAAAAGAAGACTATGTTGTCCAATTTGCTAATGGGCAAGAGGTTAGGGCCAAGGACGTAATTTCAAACTGTACTTTAGAATTGGCTGAAAGGGAATTCAATATAGATCTAATTCCAATCAGATTAGGAAGCTTTGATATAGTAGTGGGCATGGATTGGTTATTTGTAAACCGAGCAAAAATATGTTGCTCCGAGAAAATTCTCCGAATTCCATTACCGGAAGGAGGGATACTTCTAGTACAAGGAGAAAAGTCAAGGAGGAATTTAAAAATGGTGTCGTGCATGAAAATGCGGAAATATTTGAGGAAGGAGTGTGATGCGTTTATGGCTCATGTGGTAAATAAGAAGATCAAAGGGAAGCGCATTCAGGACATTCCAATAGTTCGAGATTTTCCAGAAGTATTCCCAGATGATTTACCAGGATTACCCCCACCGAGGCAGGTTGAATTCCACATTGATTTAATTCCTGGAGCTGCACCAGTAGCTAAAGCACCATACCGTTTAGCACCGTCGGAAATGCAGGAATTGTCCGAACAACTTCAAGAACTTCTCGACAAGGGATTCATCAGACCTAGTTCATCGCCGTGGGGAGCTCCAGTTCTCTTTGTCAAGAAGAAGGATGGAACCTTTCGAATGTGTATCGATTATAGAGAGCTTAATAAACTAACTCTCAAGAATCGATATCCACTACCCCGAATTAATGATTTGTTTGATCAATTACAAGGAGCAACGTATTTTTCAAAGATCGATCTCCGATCCGGATACCATCAGATGAGAGTATCTGAAGAAGATGTTCACAAAACGGCATTTAGAACTCGATATGGACACTACGAGTTTCTAGTTATGCCCTTTGGACTGACAAATGCACCAGCGGTTTTCATGGATTTGATGAATAGAGTTTGCAGACCATACTTGGACAAGTTTGTAATCGTATTCATCGATGATATATTGATATACTCCCGAAACAAAGAAGATCATGAGCGACATCTAAAGTTGATACTAGAATTGCTCAAGGACCAAAAATTGTACGCCAAATTTTCTAAATGCGAATTTTGGATTCGTGAAGTACATTTTCTTGGTCATGTGGTCAACGAGAAGGGAATTCATGTTGACCCGGCGAAGGTCGAGGCCATTAAAAAGTGGGAAACTCCGAAGACACCAACTGAAATTCGTCAATTTCTCGGCTTAGCAGGATATTATCGACGATTTATCGCCAATTTTTCCAAGATTGCGCAACCTCTAACAACTCTGACACGAAAAGATGAGAAGTTCACATGGGGAGAGAAACAGGAGGAAGCATTTCAGTTACTCAAGCATAAGCTTTGTAATGCACCAGTTTTAGCTCTGCCAGAAGGAATTGAAAACTTCGTGGTCTATTGCGATGCATCACGTCAAGGCTTGGGATGTGTATTAATGCAGAAGGATAAAGTCATCGCATATGCGTCCAGACAACTTAAAACCCACGAGAGAAATTACACCACTCATGATTTGGAGTTGGGAGCTGTAATTTTTGCTCTAAAAATCTGGAGACATTATCTTTACGGCACAAAATGTACAATCTTCACCGATCACAAAAGTCTTCAGCACATTCTTGATCAGAAAATGTTCAATATGAGGCAACGAAGATGGGTCGAGTTGCTTAACGACTATGACTGTGAGATAAAGTACCACCCAGGAAAAGCTAATGTGGTAGCGGATGCGTTAAGCAGAAAAGAAAGAATAAAGCCCATAAGGACACGAGCTATGGGAGTAATAGTCCAGACAAGCCTTAAGACGCAAATTCTCAAAGCTCAAAAAGAAGCATTAAAGGCGGAAAATTTGATTGGCGAAACTTTACATCATCTGGAAAAGGAATTTGAAATAAGATCTGATGGAGTGTGTTATTTTAAGAATAAGGTTTGGATACCAAAGGTTGACAACCTGAGGTCCACAATTATGGAAGAAGCACACAAATCAAGGTACTCGATTCACCCAGGAGCAGACAAGATGTATCAAGATTTAAAAGAGCATTATTGGTGGCCAGGAATGAAGCGGGACGTTGCCTTGTACGTAAGCAAGTGTTTGACTTGTGCAAAAGTCAAAGCGGAGCATCAGAAACCTTCAGGACTTCTTCAACAACCTGAAATACCCCAATGGAAATGGGAGCAAATATCAATGGACTTTATAACCAAGCTACCCAGGACTAGAAAAGGTCATGATGCAATCTGGGTCATTGTAGATCGACTCACAAAGTCCGCACATTTCCTACCAATTCGAGAAGATTATAAGATGGAAAGATTAGCACAGATGTATATTGATGAGATCGTTTCCCGACACGGAGTACCCGTTTCTATCATCTCCGATAGAGATAGCCGTTTCACCTCCAGATTTTGGCAGTCACTTCAGAAGGCTTTGGGCACTAGGCTGGATTTGAGCACAGCTTATCATCCACAAAAAGATGGACAGACGGAGAGAACTATTCAAACGTTGGAAGATATGTTGCGCGCATGCGCAATAGACTTTGGCGGTAGTTGGGATCAGCACTTACCGTTAGTCGAATTTTCGTACAACAATAGCTATCACGCCAGTATTCGATGTGCTCCATACGAAGCTTTATATGGACGTAAGTGTAGGTCACCACTTGGATGGATAGAAGTTGGAGATAATCAATTGATCGGGCCGGACATCGTTTAGGAGACCACGGATAAGATATCAACCATTCGGGATAGACTCAAGACAACAAGAGATCGTCAGAAGAGTTATGCTGATAATCGAAGGAAGCCATTAGAATTTCAAGTGGGTGATAAGGTACTTTTAAAAGTATCACCCTGGAAGGGAATACTACGTTTTGGGAAGCAAGGCAAACTGAGTCCAAGGTATATTGGCCCATTTGAAGTGTTGGAAAGAATTGGATCAGTCGCATATAAACTCAAGTTACCTCAGGAGTTGAGTGCTATCCACGACACTTTCCATGTGTCGAATTTGAAGAAGTGTCTGACCGATGAATCACTAGTCGTATCACCGGAAGAAGTCAAAGTTGATGAACGTTTGTGTTTCAGGGAAGAACCGATCGAAATACTCGATCGAGATGTCAAACAATTAAGAAGATGCAAAATTCCAATTGTGAAAGTCCGATGGAACTCGAGGCACGGTCCGGAATACACTTGGGAGCGAGAGGATTATATGAGAAATAAGTATCCTCAGCTGCTTGTATAGAATTCATCTGAGGAAAGCAAAATGTGAATTTCGGGACGAAATTCCTTAAACGGGGGGAAACTGTGACATCCGTCAGAAATTAAAATCTTCAAGATTAGAATCCTTTAAGATATTAGAGAATAGTTCATAGAATTTACTTTTCTAGAATCTAATTAGATTGGTTAGATTATAATTTTTCCCGAAATATTTCGGTAGTCGTTTAGAAAGCCCGGTTCGGATCAGTAACTGACTAAAACGTCCCATAAAATGCCAAATATTATGTCACATGTCTAAAATACCAAAAATAATGAGGTTTATATTATTTAGGTAAAAATATATCTATTTGTAAAAAATTTACTCAATTTAGAGAGAATTGAGAATTTATAAATTGTCGGTTCTCAATTTATCTGTTTTATTTGAGAATTTATGTTGTAATTCATTTTAAAAAAATATATATTTTTGAAATGGGCTTGGAAGAGGCCAAGGCCGGCCCTCCTCCCTCCCCCTCTCTTTTTAAATTTTTTTTTCATTTGAAAGTTCATTTTCAACTCAAAAATTTAGATATCAACTTTTCATCTCCTCATTCTCTCTCTCTTTCTCTCATTTTCGATTTCATCATCCAAAACACCATCAAGAACACAAATGTTTCCAGCAAATTAAGGATTTTTAAGATCAAATCATCAAGATTATTGAAGATTTCCAAGTATACTTCATCATCTACACAAGGTACAAACCCTATTTCTTCATTTCTTCAAGTTTTATTCAAGTTTATTGTTTTGAACTTTATAAAAATCCTCATGCATGTGTAGAAATATTTCATTTATGGTTTTAGAAGTGAAATGGACATATATTCATAAAATGATGTCCATTTCACTTCTAAAACCATAAATGAAATATTTCTACACATGCATGAGGATTTTTATAAAGTTCAAAACAATAAACTTGAATAAAACTTGAAGAAATGAAGAAATAGGGTTTGTACCTTGTGTAGATGATGAAGTATACTTGGAAATCTTCAATAATCTTGATGATTTGATCTTAAAAATCCTTAATTTGCTGGAAACATTTGTGTTCTTGATGGTGTTCTTGATGGTGTTTTTGGATGATGAAATCTTGGTTATGTTCCAAGCCCTCGGGTTCGTAACAGCCTTTGTCAAATATTCTTGGTTATGTTCGTGTTGAAAACTATTTTACCAAACATGAATCTTAAAATGAATGTTATAAATCTTTTTGGCTATGTTCGTCAATCCTTGTTGGCTAATTGTGTAGAGCCTAAGCATGTATCTTACCACATTTTTTAAAATTAAAACTATGGCTAAAATTAAGAATCATATACTAATTGTAACTCCTCATTAAATGAATCTTACATGTAACAAAATAAAAACTTCCAATCATATCCCCATATATTTATTACACATATCTGTCAAATCAATACTCAAAATGACTTCCTATTGGTTGAAAGAGGTTAATAAAGTTAATAAGAACGAGATGGTTGACAAAATAACTTCCCTCTATATAGTAATTAAGAGTTGTTTTTTTCTTTTGTGGAGGATATTGTTTAATGTGAGGAGGGCACATGTGGAATAATTATTGTTGAATGCGTAGGAATTTTGATTGACTGAATAAGCACTTGGGTGAAGCATGAGCCACAAGCCCACAACCAAACATGACTCTATGGCTTACTAAATAAGCCATAGCTTATGAAATCCTTTAAACCATAACCCAATAACCCCTAAGCCATGTTTTGCCCTTTTTTTTTCTTTTTTCTGAAACTTAAACTCCAGGCTTGTTTGACAACAAACTGCCTTGTTTTTTAAATTTATTAAAAAGTTTAAGTTAATTTAGTCATAAACTAGCTTATAAGAACCAAAGGGCTTTTGGCTAAGCGGTATCAGAGCCTTTGGCCTCTTAAGAGGTCAGGGGTCCAAATCTCACAAAATGTGAGAAGGATGTGTGAGTTTATTTGTTGCACTTGTCATATATAAATATTATATACTTCTGGAAAAAAGCTAGCTTATAGATAATTTGTATTTATCTACGATAAGCTATATTCTCTTCCACCCTTTCAAGTATGACTCTTATATTTTATTAATAGCTTGTCAAACATGTCATTTTACTCCAGTATTAAATTTATCAACTACTTCGTATCAAACATGATTAATTAAAAACACCAATAAAATAAGATTTCATATAAAATTCAATGTAATAATTAGTATTCGTTTACAATAACTCAAGATGCAAGTAACTTATAAAACTCTTCAAAGTGATAGTGACTTATAAAAACTACGCTTTTTTACATATATAACAACCTACCGTTGAAGATGCTCCTAAAAAACTTTTACAAATATACAAATTATGTCACACCCCGCTAAAGCTGAAACACGAGGCATAACAGCTCCGATGTCATAGCGCAAGATTATAAACATACCAACATTTACTTAACATTCAAAATACATTACATTTTTATGAACATAGTATCGTCATTGTTTACAAACTCCAAATCTTTTAAATATAACGATACGCATAAAGCAAAAATAGTCTTGCTTCAAAATATGAGGTGCACTGCTAAAACATCATGGAATTACCTTCTCGATTCCTGAAAAGCATGAGTAAAACCAAGGTCAACTACAAAGAGTTGGTGAGTTCACAGGTTTTGAATATGCACAAATCATTTTTATATGCAAGTTGTCATTTGTAAAACATACGTATAAACCAACTTCAATTCTTTGATTCATGAGCACCACAATTTAATCTCTTTATGATAAGTGTATGCAAAGACAATATTACGTTGAGCCACTACTAAGCCGTCCCTGACCAATTTCAACGCCCCCGATGAACTAACTCAGCGGTGGTTCAAGCCACATGTTTAGTCATCTTCTCTAGTATAGTGCACCCCTGCTCGTCAGCATTAAGGTGGGCTTGTCACACCAAATAGCGCTATCCACTAATACTATAGGCCCGATTTTCTTCGAGTTAATAGTAGTGTCACGGGGTCTTAACATTAAAAACTCAACACATCAATTGCATACTTATCATATAGCTTATAATTCCAAATGCTTTTAACAAAGCCTTATAAATTGCCAATTCGCAATACTTTCAAACAATTCTCATGAATCTTTAAATACGCAATTTAAACATGCTTTCCACCCCAAAATCAATTAAAACGATAAAAGTGGGGCTGTGAATACTCACCTTAACGAATGTAACGGGTGAAGCTTTACTTTAATACTTATTGAATTTTGTCACGCCCTTAATTTCCCTATACAAGAGTTGCCATAAATAAACACATTAATGCCCTATTCCGATGTCCAACCAATATGTCCAATTGTCCCATGAAATGCCATCAAATAAATTTCTTAGTTCATATCCAATTTTAAATATACAAGGTTCCAAAATACAATAAAACAAAAATTAAGCTTGATAAAATTACCTTTCTGGATTCAGCACATGCTGTCCAGAAAGTTATCCGGTAAATTCAACACGGAAGCTTAACTTCCCAAGAGAATTATTAAATCACAAATTTTTTGATGATACTATAATATGTTTAGAGTAAATCTGCATTTTTTTATAATTTTTGAATAACTTTTGATACTTCAAATAATTTTTACAAAATAGAGTGTCACTGATTTTCGGATCAGTGACATACCTCACTTGTAACAGGCTTTTGAGGTATCAATTCTTGGAATTAGATAGTGATCCATATATGGATGCAAACCTAACTCAAAATACTAACATTTGGAAAAAGATTCACTTATTTTGGATGAGTAATGAGGGAGTTATGGTCTCTACAAGATAGGTGTATGAATCTGTCTTCACTGGACAGATTACACCATTTTCTTGTAAAATCTATTTAAGTGCCCAAATCAACTTCAAATTCAGTGTTTTCGGACTTTTTAGAAAGCTAACACTCTAAATTAAAGTTTAGAAGCAAAAACCCCAAATTTGGACATGTGGTTTGTGAGTTGTACAAGCTAGAAGTGAAGTCCATTTTCTGGACAGATTCTATAATGAAGTTAATACTATTTTAAACCACAAAATAATGATCATTAGACATGGTTTTTGGATATAAACCATGTCTTCACTCCTCATTACATAATAAACTAACTTATGCATCATGGATTCATTGCAATCAAAATGCTCATCCACATGCATGCATGAACATAACACCAATTAAAATGACATTAACACTATTGTTAAGTTCTTAATCATGTGGAACTTGGGAAATTCCTTCATAAGAACATTTTTATACTAACATTTCATTGTAACAAGAGTCAAAAACTCACATTATATACATCAAAGATAATCCATCTCATCATCAAAATTTCAATCACATGCAAGACAAAATAAACGCTAAATTTATGATTTAACACTATTTAAAAACTCTTTAATCATATGAGATTGAACAATCTCATCCTAAGAGTTTATTTATACTCAAAATTGATGTAAATGCATATATTTCAATCCAACATTATTAAAATTTTGTGGACCAAAAACCATATTTCATAAAATTATCCTTTCTTGATAAAATCCCAAAATAATACACTTGGAAACCCTAGTTTCATTGGAAGATCACTCAATGGTTCATTAGCAAATATATTGATACTAATGTATCCCATTTCACTTCCAAAACTTGGGTTGTACATCATTTACATGAAAAGATATAAAATATACAAACTTTTTGATAATAAACTTGAAAAATGAGAGTGTTAAGTGATTACCTTCACAAAGGAGATGAAGACTTGAATTCTAACTTCAAATTGGTGATGGATTATTGATTGGATTTTGATTCTTAGCAAAGAGAAGAAAAAAAAATGGTGTGGTGGTGGTGGTGGTGGCTTTCGGCCGAAAACAAGAGAGAAGAGAGGGAGAGGAGGTGATAAGTTGATCTTGAAAATGAAGAGTAGTTTTAGTTTTTAATTTGGTTTTTAATTATTAAAAATAAATAAAATATGGTAGAATTAGGACAAGTGTCCTAATGACTCACCAACATAAAAAAAAATTAATTTTATATCATTAATTGAATTACTAGTTTAAACTTTAAAATATCAGATATATTTGAGAACCGAAATACCCGATTCTCAATATTTGCTAAATAAATGACAAATTTGAAAATTTTGCAATGCAAGAGAAATTAACATTCTGATTTTTATAATTTAAGGATTTTGGACATTTTATTCACTTATTTGGTATTTCTGGACAGTGACGGTCAGATGCGGAACTGTTCCGGGTTTTTAACGCAACTTCTAAATTTTTCGGGAAACTTTTTATCTTAAAGGCTTTTAATAAAAATTTAAAAGTGACAAAACTTATAAATTAATCTGAGGGTGCTAACCTCAATATTCAGCATTTGATAGGTGTCACAAATTATTCTATCAAACTATGAAGTTCCAATATACGATATTATAATTAAAAATTGCAAAGGGATCATATAATTGAAAATACAACTATGAACTTACTTTTATTAAAGCAAATTTTAATCTATATAAAAAGAAATTAGAAGCGTACTCGCGCAATGCAGCGAGATACATCACGATTTTAATGTTTCATTTTATTTTTTTGTCGATTTACAGTACAATTTTGGATGGTTTTGAGAAAGTGATAATGCTTTTTTTATAAATTTGTTTAATTTAGGCTTAATAATATAATGTTTTTTATATAAAAAAAATTAAGTATTTTGTTAGAATTAAATGGTTATCTTATATATTTTAATGACATCTAGAAAAAATAACCAATTACATATTTAATAATATAATTAAAACAAATTTATCTATACTATATTATAAAACACGGATAAAAACTCTCAAAAACAACTGTTAAAGCTTAATGTAATGCTATTTAATGCTAATTATTTAAAATTTAAATAAAGAATGAAAACTTAAAATATTTTCCTATTTAATCCTTATCTCTAACAAGTTTAACTTTCCTAAAATCACTCCTTATTTCAATTACCCTAAAATCACTCACTGCATAATTAAATACAAGATAAAAATTAAAATTAAAATATAAAAAATCTAAAGTATAATAAAAAAGATATAACAAAATATTTAATGTTAATTTTATATAAAAAACATTATATTATTAAGCCTAAATTAAACAAATGTATATAAAAAAAACATTATCACTTTCTTAAAACCATATAATTTCGTACTGTAAATCGATAAAAAACAAAAAAATAAAAGAAAACATTAAAACCGTGATGTATTTCGCTGCATTGCACGAGTATGTTTCTAGTAGTAATATAATATATTAATTAATAGTTGTAACATCCCGTCTGCCTCGACAACAATATTGTCCGCTTTGCCTCTGAATTTAACCAACGTGTAGCGCACGGATTTGTTTCTGGCGACCTGGTGAGAAACTTCCCAGGGGGTCACCCATCCTGGGACTACTCCCACCCAAGCACGCTTAACCTCAGAGTTCCCAGAACCTGACGTGCTTGTGGCCCCAAAACGCGTTGTTGTTAGGAAGGCCAAGATATTACTTTATAACACCCAGCATCACTCCTGTCCACGGCCGATATGGGATATGCCTAAGGTGTTACAATAGTGATACATGAAAATATCTGCATAAAAGGAAGACCCTGCACATACCAAATTGGTGAGTGTTGGAAACTTGTAGTAGTAATATGTATCTTGTGCTTTGATACTTGTAAATTAAGAGATTTTTAAAATATTGCATAAAATGATGGTACCTCATGCATAATAATTTGTATTTAAGAATTTTTTATCCGTGCTTTATAATATAGTATAGATTGACAACAACAAAACATCCTTTACAAAGTTAAGAGTTGCTATGAAGACCTTTTTATTTTACAACGAGACCGGGATTTTTAAGACGAGAAGTGTTACGACTAATTTATTATGGGATTCCAACTGTGAGCACATGACCATTGGAATGCTTATGACAAATCCTCAACTGTTAAGGAGAGGAGGGGAGAGTTCGACTTCAATCTCCTCTAAGCATATGACATTATCTGTTATTAATCGAACATTTTCCCTTTCTAAACTCCAGAATAATTAAACATGTTGAAAGACAATAACAACGACAAGAAAACTAATCCCGATATTCTTTGTTATTAAGCAATAGTTTTCTTACATATACAAAAATTCAATAGGATAAAAATAAGAATAATTATATTTTTGAATAAAGAAAGTTATAGAATGTTAATATTTGTTTTTGTTTTGGTAAATTTGTGTTAGATTGAAAAAAATATAAAAATTATAGGGTGTATTTATTTCGTTCGGCAATGCAACATTTGAAACTGGTAGCATCAGACGATTCAAGAAAGGCCAGTCTACCTGACTCGACCCTTCTTCGCCTCTCACAAATCTCACCGTTCCCGGCCTAGTTTAACTCCGATCTCCGGATATTAACACCTTCCAAACTCCGATCAGAGATAAACTGTTCCAAGTTGGACAAAAATGGTGGTAGACGATGTTCCGATGGATGACAAGGTGAAGAGAACGAGAGACCTGCTATCGAGTTTCTATTCACAGGATGCTTCTCATACTTCTGCTCCCGCCAATACTACATCAAGATTTGCCACTCTCGACACTATCAATACGACTTCCTTCGATGCCGATCAGTACATGAATCTTCTTGTACGCCTTCTGATCTCAGATCCCTAAAATATCTCATAACCCTGTTCTTTTAGCACTTCATATTGCATCACATATCTAGGTTATATAAACTACGGCGTTATTCTATTACTCCAAACAAAAGGACTGAAATCTAATTTTGAATTCAGACCCAATTCTATGCAATGTAAAAATATCATGGACTATGTACTAAGTTAAGACCCCCAATATTTTTCATGCGTGGTATCTGTCATTCAGTTTATGTAGTCATTAATAAAATACGGCAATGCTTTAGAGCTCATCTTTTAATTTCTCCATTTCATATAAAAGGTAAACTGTAGTTCTCTTTTTCACTCTGAGGGAACATAAGGAGTATCAAATGTATATACAGATGATCATGCTACACAAAACATGTGTAGGAATGTGCTATTATTTTAATTTTTAAATCTTAGAGCTAAGCACAATCATTATTGAGTGGAACCCTAAAACTGATGTTACCAAATCACCTTAGTATAAATCCCAAACAACTAAGTTGAGACCATTCTTTGACATATATATGATTGGACGATAACACTTCCAAGTGCGAAAGAGTGGTCCATAAGAGAATCATTGATGTATGTGGAGGACTGAGACGAGTGTGTTGAATTGTAGAAGAGCTGTCAGAAAACATGGGATGCTAGGGACCCAGTGCCTCATTGATCTTGAGATAAAGACATTCACTTATACATGTACGCTATGTGTATGCACACACACCCAAGTAAGAGAATATGGCTCTACTTGAAACATTATTGGTCCATATCACTATATAGGTACCTTAGTAATGTACTTGCTTCATCTCTGCGTAGTTACACATAACATAGGGCAGTGGTATCCCATGGTAAATTGTGATGGATTTCAGTATCAAAATAACACCATAAAACAGTCATTTGATAATATAAAACTCAACAATTTTGCATAATGCTTTACATGATTAAGGTTTTCTAAAGTGCCCGTGGTTCCCTGTGGTGTTATGAAATTCCCAATCCACACTACGTATTTTTCTTTAAGATATCAAAATTGACACACACACACACACACACACATATATGTAAAACTAGCTTAAGCATATGACTATAAACCATGCAAAAAGGTGCTACAATTGTATGTATAAATTGTCTTAAAGATGAATATAATTGTGCAAAAAAGGTTCAGACCAATGTTAGCTCTTATGTCTGGCGACTTTTGTCTCAAATGTGTAAATTTTGTACTTCCAAGACCCACAAACATCTACCAAGCCTCCATTACATAAAAGCCAAACCAAACGTACCCCGTATATCTCACTCGGAGGTATGGTCCCAGGGGAGGGGGGGGGGGGTAGGATGTATGCAGATTTTTCCTCTATCTCAAGGGGTAGAGAGATTGTTTGAAGACCCCCCCCCCCCCCCCCCCCCCCCACCATTAATAGGCTTTACATGAACTCCAGAAAGTTGCCCTGTTTAACGGCAGGTAAAAATGTATTCGCTGGAGGCAAACATCATCATGATATCTTTTTTTGATATGTTTGGATATTCATATGTGATTATATATGGAGTCAGTTGATTTGAGGACTCTGTGGGTCTAAGGCACTGTGAATGATGAAGAGTGGTAAGGAAATCACCCTCCTTTTTTTTTTCCTGCATCGCATGCATATATCAAGTGCTTTTGTTTGGCTCATCTGGACCTCAGCTCTGAGCATCTTTAGTGTTTTAAACTCGAAACTTCAGAAGAGAAGTTACTTCACTTTTCTTGCAACTTCAGTTCTGAAGGTTCTCTTGTCTTTTAATGAATAAATCTGGTTGTCTGTCAAGAAGACTATGTTAAACACGGAATCATCCTTCATGCAAACACTTCTGGTCTTCTGATACAAGTTTGATGACGTTTCATTCACCTAATGTATCAGGTACAAAAGTCAAATCTGGAGGGCCTCCTTCAGAGGCATGTTGAAATGGCTGCTGAGATCAAGAATCTGGACACTGACTTGCAAATGTTAGTATACGAAAATTATAACAAGTTTATCAGTGCTACAGATACAATTAAAAGGTAAGACATTGTCTCTTAGTTACTAACTGCGATTTTCTCTCCACCTGCTTTAGCAGTCCCCTGCGCAATAACATTGATTTAGTGGCCACTTATGTTGGTCTTTGAAATCCTTTGTTTCTATGAGCTGCTAATGGCAGTTTCACTTGACGGCATTTGGTAGAATTTTTTTGAGCCCTCATAGAAGATACATGTATGACATGTGTTAATAATATATTTTTTGTGCCAGAATGAAGAATAATATTGTCGGCATGGAAGTAAATATGGAGCAACTCCTTGAAAAGGTACATAAGGAACATGTTTTTTTTTTAATTTTTATTTATTTATGTCCTTGACATTGTTAATAAGGAAAATGCAAGAAGGTGAGAAGGAAGTTTTGAAATTTACCTCTCACTATCATTACTTTTTGTCAGATAATGTCAGTGCAGTCACGAAGTGATGGGGTCAACACTTCGCTTTTTGAAAAGAGAGAGCATATAGAGAAATTACATCGCACCCGTAATCTCTTGCGCAAAGTTCAGGTATCGAAATGAACCTTCAAACTTCTCTTGTATGAGCCCTGGTTGTTTTCCATTGGGTGACATATAGCCTGTTCTACATGCATATTCAACACTTTTTCTGTCAATGTGTAGATCTATTATTAATTGTTCACTATTGTCTTGTTGATGTACACCCTGTTTTTCATGGAACATGGGTGTTAAATAAATAGAAGCTTCATCTTTGTAAAACAGAATCATTCCATTTTGCTGTGCAGCCTGTGCTACCTATATGGCTTTGATCTTATGTCAAGTTCTATACATTGTGCAAATTATGGTCTTTGGCCGTGTAAGTTACACAGATTTCATCCTGTGTTGAGCAGTTTATATATGATCTCCCTACTACACTTGGAAAATGTATAAAATCTGAAGCATATGGTGATGCAGTGAGGTTCTACACTGGAGCTATGCCGATATTTAAGGTTAATTTACTGGCCATATGGTTATTATATCAACTATTATTTGTTCTATCAGACTCATGAGATGTCACTTGTGCTTTATCAAGGGCATTCATTTTTTTTGCTTCTTATCTTGAACTTCACTAGGCATATGGGGACTCCTCATTCCAGGACTGTAAGAAAGCATCTGAAGAAGTTATGTCAGTTATTATCAACAAGCTCCAGGTACATTATTTGTTAATTTAGTTTTTCTTGTAGGCTTGTAACATTTTAACCAATGAGAAGTATTCAAATGCTTATGTATCTGTTAGCGTCAGTTCCCATTTGGGAGGGGGGGAGGTGGATGATTTCAAATGCAATCGAGTAAAAATGACTTATGAGTTATGACTGAGGTGGTGATGCAACATGTAACAGTGAACTTGCACAAAGAAAAGGTTTGAGGAGAGGTAAGATGTTGGCCAAGATTTATATGGGAGGAAGTACCAAAGAGAGATCTACATTAGTGGTGTGTACCTACAGAGTTGGCCAAAAATACGATTTTGTGAAAAAACACCATTTATGCTCCGGAACCCTAGGGGGACACCTCTTTATGTTTGTTTTGGAATGCACCCTTGTATGATTTTCTTCTGTTTTAGTTTTAGCGTACCCAACTAGTTTGAGATAAAAGGCTTGATGTTGTGTTGCTACTTCCACCTTTTGACTATAAGCACTACATGCTACTTAAGATGCTCCTACATTTGATGCATGATTAGGAAGCACTGATTACTTTCTTAGGAAATACTGCACCTCGAAGAAGATATAGTTTTTTCAGAATCACAGTTGTAAGATCTCTAAGTGACCATGCAGGGGCATATGAACTCTACAATGTTTCATGCTTAGAGAACTTACTGTTGTTGTTGATGTTTTAGACTTTTAGTAGTGTCTGTTGGTATACATGTCATCTAATACTCATAATAGCATAAAAAGGGGAAACAAAAAGATCTCATATCGTGCAAATTTTCTTTCAGGACAAAGTTTCTTCTGACTCTGAATCAATACAAGCAAGAGCAGAGGCTGTAATGCTTCTTAAGCAGTTGGACTTTCCGGTTTGTAACTCTGATTTTAGCAACCATTTACTTTATGAGCTTTGTCCTGCAATACTTTTGATCATTTATCATGTGGACGTGGTATAAGTGATGGATTTTAGCTTATACATTCAATAGAACAAAACATAGTCACCCCATGAGTCACGATGTGCATATATGCATCCAACCATTAGCTGAAACATGCAATGCAAGGAAACATGGAAAGCAAGACAGCCAGAAGTTGCATTTCATGTGCCCTCCAAGTGTAACATATCCTCTGTTATGTATGATTAAACTAGTTCCATAGTAAACCAAACCACTATCCCAGTAAAAAGGAAGCATGCCCATAAAATCTGAAGAATTAGAAATCGGAAAGAAATTTACAGCAAAAGTTTGAAAGAACTAAGGCTAATTAAAAGCAAACAACACCACAAAACATATGCTAGTACAAGGAAACAAAGCTATACAACCCACAATTTAACTTACGACACCGGTAACCTAATTGCTAATTCCCTAACCTACCACCCCCACCTTCTGCATTGCCATCTCCTTTCCTCCCGTCTAAGCTAACTACAGGTCCCCATCCCTAGTCTACTACCCTCGTCCTACACCTCCAAGAGCTCCTTTCAGAGTGCTTAGTCAGGTGCCATATTGGTTACCTATAATTTTTAAAATTAAATAGCGTTGTTCTTTAGAAAATGGTTTGAGCCCTCGAAAATGATGCTTCATATTTTGACGTGGAAATCCTTTAGACCGGTGCATATGCCTCATGTTGGTAATACATGCTGAGTACCTATTGAATAGAAAAGCAGAAAGCCAAAGAAGAATAAATATACGATTTCGCAGGATTCTAGAGTACGCTTATATGAAACATTTGATATATCTGTAATAAGAGAAGAACATGTATATAAATATAATTACATTTGTCACCTCATATGCTGACTATATTGCTGTATCCCAAAAAAAGAAAAAAAAGAAATAATGCTTTTCAAAGGAATATAAATTACTTTTTAGAGGATTTTAAACATATTTTGAAGTTCTACAAACATGAAATCTGTATATTATTAAGTTCTTATGCTTCTTTTGCTTTTAAATTTGTACTGTTGTGGGAACAACAGATTATAAAAAAAACTGTTTTCTTTTTGCAAGACAAAAAATGTTTACTTAATGTAGCCTGTGGATTGTAATATTTAGTTCCAAGTCTTTAACGTGATGTGCAGAGAAAGTATTTTATTAACTACCTATATTGTTTCACTTTGGCAGGTCGAAAACTTGAAATCAAAGCTGCTTGAAAAGTTAGAGCAGTTCCTTGGGGAACTTGATCTCTCTAAAGAGATAAGCATCGGTTCAGCAATTCCTCATGAATCTACCAATGAAGGAAGTGAATCTGATCCCATTACTCCTCTTTCTGAGGTAATTTCATAGATGATCATCTCTTATAAGTTATAATTTCTTAGCTTCTTTTGGCATACCCCAACTGGCTTTGAATAAGAAATTGTTTCGTCGAGTCCCTGAAAATATCTAGAAAACTTGGTTGTTTAGATATAATTGAGTTGAGTCAAAGCATGGGTCATGTTTCTTGGACCTTTCTTTTCCTTTCTATTACTGTGAGAGCACTGCTTCAGCTTTAGCCACTTGAATCCATACAGGATACAACAAGAGTGATTAGTTTATTTTCAGCAATTTACGCACGACTAGTTTATTTTCTCTGGAACAGTCTCTCCGCAGCCTTGCCAATTGATTAAAAGGTATTTCTTTAAATACATTTCTACCACATTGTCTGTCAAGTGCAAACACTAAATTTTTTTGGAATGAGAGTTGTGTGTCCAACGAGCTCATGCATCTGAACATGGTTATCTTCGTTGCCGGTTCAACTGCTTTCCTAATGGATGCACACTGGGATGGTAACAAAAAACCAGAGGAAGAACAATAAAAATAATTCTCACACCTGCTTTAGAGCTTTAACTGTTTAACATATTTCAGTTTGAGTCAAATCGAATTTCTTCATTTCATTTTGTGATCTGGAGCATTTTCAATCAACGGCCTTCCTTTGCGTTTATCTATTATTATTATTATTATTATTATTATTATTATTTCTAGTTTGATATACAATGTAAGAGCTGAGGATTGAAGTGCTGGCAGCAAAGTTGTATTATAATGCCAAGGCATCCATATTAAAGTAAAAACTATTAATAGTGTGTCTATTTCCAAAATTGATTTCGTTGGTATTTTGTGAGGCTTTGAAGGACCTTCACCTTTTACTGAACGCAAAGCATATCCGGTTACAGTTTGGGAAGCTTATACATTTGACACTTCAGATTTCTGATTCCTCAGGTCATGGATGATGCAAGGGATTCTCTAATTCCTTTGTTGATTTATGTTTTCCTTATCATGGAACACTGGTTTTATGTTTTTCTTGTTATTGTCTTTTTCTTTCTTCTTGTTTCTTTTCTTTTCCTCGGGGCAAGTTAATGAATCTCTCTATTCAAATTCTATGTCAGCTTGTTCTCTAAACATGTATGAAAGAGATTGAGCTTGTGAAGCATTGGTATCATTGTTGGATATATTTATAAGCACACTGAAAACTGCATTTTGATGATAGAAAGAAAGAATCTCCATCCTATAAGGAGTTGCTTGTTAGATATTTGGAAGCTATCACAAGTATGTAGCTTATTGTAGCATATGTGAGCCAATACACAGTTCAGACCTTTATTTCCCAAAGACATTTGGTTTTACCTAAATCCTCTCTTTGTTCATGCACTCAACAACATATTTAGATGTGTAAATATATTGCATATATGATATTTTGTGCCTTTTGTTTGTTAAGATACATCATTGTTTTCAGTTGTCGCTTGATCATAAATATGAGCTCTTTCAGCTGTCCACTTTGTTGAATAGGTTCCCACTCGTGAATTTGTGGAAGCTGTTCACGCTTATCACGTCATTTTCCCTGATTCAGAGCAGCAACTGGTCAAACTCGTGCAAGATCTAACCACAAGGTATGCATGTGCATCTTGTTAGTTCTCCCAGTTAGTCCCAGTACTTCTGACCAGATTTTGATGTCGATACCTAATTGACATTTGCTTTGTTAGGCACTTCGAAGCTGCCAAACAACAAATACGGGAACAGATCTCTTCGGCAAAGCTAGCCAGCCGACTTCGTATGTAACAAGCCTACTAATACTATCATGTACTATAGATCTTTATATTACCAATATCTTCTCAAACAGATCTCTGAAAACAGTCTTTGGTCTAATACTGTAAATCTGTTATATACTTATGTATGAGGGTTTGCACTTTTGGTCATTAGTGCTGTTTCTTGCATGGACCTTCAAGTAGGAATGAGTTACCAGTTTAGTTATATACAATTGAAAGCAGTGATGAGCTTATACAGTAGTTTATTCAGCGTCTCAGGTTTTCTAGATTGGACTACAATCTTTAGGCGTTAACAACGCGTCAATACTTGTTTTCAGTATTTCCATGTACCATGTGACCATGTCTGAGTAATTAATTGTCTTCCTGGTTGTCCCCTTTTTTACAGGGTTTATTTGGACTGATGTCCTCCAGATCAATGAAGTGTTACCAGAGGCTGCTCTTCAAGATTTTGCTTTCGAGGTTGTCACTCTTTTCTCTTCTCATTAATGGTTATTTTGTCTGCATCAACCTAATTTGTTTAGCTGAAAACTTACCTATCCTGTTTGAATGTTCATGGTTTCAGGCTGCTTGTGTTGCTGTCAAGCAGTATGTTGCTAGTGCATTTTTTCATCTTCTTCATGAAATATCTGGTTAGTCTTTCACTCTTTTCTAAAACAAAACAAGAAAAATATAGACCTTCATTGACATAAATGCCATCTAGTAGGTAAGAAGAGTTCTAAAAGCAGACCATTAAAAATATGAACAAGGATAAAGTAGTAAGGACAAAGAGGGTACACGATTTTCTTCTTCTGCATGCTTGTTGGCTGGTTCATCTGAGTCGTAATGTTGACTTTCTGATTCGAATTTGTTTGAACTGTCAGACACTCTTCTGCAAATTCAAAAGGATGGAATAGGAGAAGAGTATCCTTTGCGGGCTGCCCTGGAGGCCAGCAAAAATGCTGTGATTCAAGGCAGTACAAAAGTCCTATCGGTAAATCATGACAGCTTGATTCCTGGTCCATTCACTTTCAGTTTGATCATATAAGTAATTTTGGATCTATATTAGTTCATCATTTGTAAATGGCTAGTCAAAAGAATTCCACATGAAGTTAGTGTGTACTTTCTATGGACCCTGCACAGAAACCACTCTAGTTGGAAGTTTGCTGAACCTGTGCTTTTGTTATTGAAACTACAATAGCAGCGATTTCAAAATGGATCTATATGTCCAGTCACTCGTACCCAGCAGTCAGCCACCCAATTGGTGTCCATAAATCCTATGATCAAAAGCAAAACACGGGCTTAGAACGTAAATAGCTGGGCTTCCATATGAAAACGGGTCTCTCTAACGATGGACTTCTCTGTCAGATGTAAGATTTGTTTCGGTGATCTCTCATATAAAATGAAACTCCTGGCGACCTAAACCTTTGTCTGACTGTTACCTCATTTATTGGTATAAGCATGTGCACTTCTTATCTATTGATCACCGATCATGAATATCGTTGCAATATAATTTTTTACGTTACTTTCATCAAACTGAGTATTGCTTAATCTTCTGAGTTTCATGTTGATTTCTTTCATTGGAGTTCCACTTTCTAACCACTGTATGTAGTTGCATAATCTACGCCTTCCAAATTCATATTTCTTTCTTGTTTCTACTTGAGCGCTTCTATAACTTTTTTCTATAGGATATCCGTTGTCTTCTTGATGAAGACTTGGGGTTGATATTGAAGTTAAGAGACATGATTATTAGTTGGGTACAAGAAGGGTTTCAAACCTTCTTTAAACAACTTAATGATCAGTTACTCTTGCTTTCTGGAAAAAATGTTCCGATGGCACATGAGCAGCTTTTGGCAGAGAGGTTACAAGCTGACAAGGTTCCTGCTGGGCTTGTTCTTGTGATATCCCAACTATCTGTTTTCATTGAACGAGATGCCATTTCAAGAATTACTGAGGCAAGAACTGATGTTCTGTTTCTATCTTGCATTTATTTTCCAAGCTCGATCACACATCACTGTGATCATTTCCCTCTCCATGACATGGGAGGCATGCCTTTAATTTTTTTTGTTACTTCTCAGGAAATTGGCTCTTCATTATCAGCTGGTGGTGTTCCGCTCTACGAGCATGGTCCTGCTTTTGTTCCTGCTGAAGTCCGTCGCACCTTTAGATCAGCTGGAGAAAAGTTCTTGCAGCATGTATGTGTTTTATATTCAAGCCTCCTAACTTGTTTGTACTGAACTATTGCGGAATTTTATTACAATTGATCCAAAGTGATGCACTCATTGGTGGCTAACTGTAGTTCCATGCTATAAGTACTATGGATGTATACCTAGGGAAGCAAGCAATACAAAAATCTCCAGTAAGGCATTTAATATCCCGGTCTAGAAGGAAAACCTTATTGGGTGCTTGAATGCCTGCTTTAGACACTTGGAATTGAGTTTCTTATCCTTTCCAAATTCCCTTCGAGATGCTCATAAAAAAACACATCTGGCTGCATTCCATCACAAAAAAATGCTTATTAACCTCTCCCTTCTTAGATAAACCAAACCTCTTCCTCCTTAGATAATGACTCGAGATGTGAAATATCTCCTTCTTGGGCACCCCACATGACCTGAAGCCATCGCCATTCACCAGCCTGTTACTTACAAATTAATGTTGAGCTCCTTGTACCTCAATTTAGTAGGTTTAATCTAAAACCTATGGAGCACTTTTCAGACACTGTAGTTCTGTATTGATGGCTAGAATAGTCTTCTCCTGATTTCATAGGATGCCAAGTTCTTATGCTGGCTCACAAGTACTGCTGCAATCCTCTTTCATCCTTGCATGGGATGGGATACTCTACATAATACTACAAAAGCAACAAATGGAGATATTTGGCAATTTTGTTGGTCCTGATTTGACTTGTCCATATCTATGTATTGTGTTGAGATGTCAATTCCTGATATATTATATTTTTATCTGGTTTTATATATTGATTGGAGTTTCCTTTACAGTATATCAACATGAGAACCCAAAGAATTTCTGTTCTTTTGAGGAAGAGGCTCACAACGCCAAATTGGATCAAGGTTTGTACAATTTCACACCTTGTTTAATATGCATAACCATGTATGGTTTGGATGTGATTTGATATTCATTATTTTTTATTCTGGCAAACACTTGTATTTTTTCAGCATAAAGAACCGAGAGAAGTTCATATGTTTGTTGATTTGTTTCTTCAAGAGGTATGGATTTTTACTTGGTCTTTAACGTCTTTTACACATTACAACGAGTGATATTGGTCACTTAAAACGGCTGCTTATATTTGTTGGATTCTTCTTGTTCCTTCCTGTTTTTGTTTAAACTTGTGTCTATCACATGTCATGGAACTCATTCTTCCAACCTAACTAGTATGTAGCCGAAGAGCATAGCTGAATAGAGTCCCTCGTTTTATGACATGCTTAGCATGTTTGCACCTTGGTACCAATTTTTGGTGACATAATAGTTTGTTTTGCAGGGATCTGATAATTTGATTTATAAAATACGTATTAAAGGCTTGGCTTATATATACACACACCAATATTGGATGAAAATCACATACCATTGTAAAAGTTGAGTTATTTATGTTGTGGCAGTTGGGAGCAGTAGGAACTGAAGTGAAACAAATTTTACCTCAAGGCCTTCCTCGTAAACATTCTCGCACTGAGAGCAATGGAAGTACAAGCTCTTCACGCAGCAATACATTAAGAGATGATAAACTTGGGCGTTCAACCACCAACAGGGCACGGAGTCAGCTTCTGGAAACCCATCTAGCAAAGTTGTTTAAACAAAAAATGGAAATCTTCACAAAAGTTGAACATACACAGGTGTGATTCCATTCCAGTCCATTTCATTCCTTTTGCAAGTAAGTAATATGTGAACCAAGAATGGGTTTTGTGTTGCAGGAATCTGTTGTGATGACTATTATAAAACTCTGCCTGAAAAGTTTGCAAGAGTTTGTTAGGCTGCAGACATTTAACCGGAGTGGATTCCAGCAAATTCAGTTGGACATGCAGTACCTGAGACCTACGCTCAAAGGCACTGCTGAAGATGAAGCCGCGGTTGAATTCCTGCTTGATGAGGTAAACAACAGATAAATTTTTTTTTTTTTTTTTTTTAACGTTGGGTATGAGTATTATGGGGTTGTGTGAAGTAGTAATAAGGTTATGGTTGAGTGCAGGTGATAGTTGCTGCGGCAGAACGTTGTCTTGATCCTAGTCCTCTGGAACCTGCAATCCTAGACAGACTTGTACATGCGAAATTGGCTAGGACCACAGACCAAGAACAAGTTGCTTCTTAAGTTTTTTGGAAGTGAAAAAAGGTCCCTCTGCATAGGTGTTGTATTATTGTGTTACGTATAGATAGTAGTACCGTAACTTGAAAAGTGTCGTTTGTTTGGAAGGAACTGGAATTGTTGTTTTCATATTAGAGATTGAAAATAAAATCAAGCTGTTGATTTGGATCAATATTTAATTTATTTGGATAATCAATGATCAGTTTTCTTACATATTAGTATTAATTAGGATGTATGTCTTGTTGCTCTACAATACCACATAAGAATAGAGGATGTTTGTGGCTTCTTTCTTGACGGAGAAGAAAAATACGAAGAAACATATTTTGGTGTATTTTTTGTTATTAAAAAAAGCTAAAACATAAAAAAACTCAAGTTATAGATTCTCCGTGAATTTTTATTTTGGGAACCATTCATTCCTTATCATTCAAAAGGGAGTCAATGAGCAGCAAATTCATGCACCAACAAATATAAATATAAATTAATGTAATGTTGGTTTCTAGAAATATAAAATTTTGAATTTATGATACATGGGTTTGGGAATCATTGAATGGGCTCTGGGATTAAAACGGATCTTGATCCACTTATATTTGGGCTTTGCGCTCCACTATTATTCCTCAATTTTCCCGCCAAAAGGCTACCCTCCACTCCCATTTAGGCGCCAAATCTCATCTCCGTTTCTCCCACAACCTCTTCTTTCTCTCTCTCTCTCAAATTTTCACTTCGTGGACTGCTACAACCGGCGGCACAATGAAGGACGTCGATTTCAGCCGAGACAAAGGTATGTTTTCTTACCCGTCTTCCCTAAATAAACTCTGTAGATCATATCTTCAAGTGTTAATCGGCCGCTAATTTTTCTTATACGACAGATCTGGCCAAGGATTTTCTTCAAAACTTTGCAGATGCAGAAGGGGAAGCCAAATATATTAGCATTCTTGTAGGTTCATATAACTCTTTTTGTTAATTTCTCTTGATTAGGGCATTGTAGATATTTACTTATCATTTTATATATTTTTACTTGCACTAACTCTTTTTCTACACAGCAAGATGTTGCGAACCGTAAAATCAAAGCAATTCAAATTGACCTTGAAGATCTATTTGACGTATATTTCCCTTCCTTGTCCATGAGTTTCAGTTTGTACTTTATTACCGCTTTAGTCGTAAGATTTAATGCTGAAAAACCTCTTTATATTTTATTCGATTAGTACAAAGATTTGGACGAGGAGTTTGTGGGACGAGTTACAGAAAATACCCGGAGATATATTGGAATTTTCGCCGATGCCATTGACGAGCTAATCCCTGAGCCAACAGAGGCTCTCCCGGACGACGATCATGACATATTAATGACACAAAGAGCTGAGGAAGGCAACGAGGATGCTGATGGTACCGACCCAAAACAGAAGATGCCTTCAGAAATCAAGCGTTTTTAGTACGTATAAAATGGAGCTCTTTTTTGTTGCTTAAACTGGTTCTGGTTTTCATTAAAACACGTTACCTGTTTAAGAATACTAATTTGATTTTCGACACCTTTCCTCAAGTTGCTGCAACTAGACAAGTAAATTTGAAATGGGTCCATTACGGATAGTTTAATTCATAATCCATGTCCATGTTGTAGCTGTATATCCATTTATCCATACATCGTGAAAACATGGCCAGAATTTTTTAATGTTAAGTTAATGGAATAAACCGATGGATCTATATTATATTTTTACTGCTGCTGCTTGAGACAAATTGTGTTGATAGGCTAGTTGCTTGAAAAAATTATGTTAATGAGCAAATTACAGTTTATTCAAGTTTCTAATGTTCATATCTGTAAACCAGTGAGGTTTACATCAGAGCTTCTTCCAAGAGTCAGCCATTTACTATAAGGGAGGTTAGGGCTTCCCATATTGGTCAACTTGTCAAGATATCTGGTATTGTGACTCGTTGTTCAGATGTAAAACCATTGATGAAGGTTGCTGTTTACACATGTGAAGAGTGTGGTTTTGAAATATATCAGGTATGTGATCATGTCTACTTTACACTCACTTCAGATTTATATTTGTTTATGTTATGGACTTGATGCTTTAATTTTGCTAGTATGTTACTATCTATTCCTTTTTTGAGTCTGTGAGCTATATTTGTATGTAATAGTAACTTGTATAAATAATGGATAGTTGGGATTCCAATATCCTTTGTGGAATCTCGTGCAATGAAAGCTATATCCACGAATAATCCCTGCAGGTCCATGAAGTGGGACATATACTTGTGTGTTTGGCTAGTTAGCATGTGGGATTCTTTAAACTAGACTACCTATTTATACATTTCTTAGCACTGGACATTCTTGATTATATGACATTCTAATTCTATGAAACAGGAGGTAACTGCTCGAGTGTTCATGCCTCTGTTTGAATGCCCATCCAAGCGCTGTAATGTTAACCGGGCAAAAGGAAATCTTATCCTCCAACTCAGAGCTTCAAAGTTTTTGAAATTTCAGGAGGTTCTGGTTTTGCCGTCTTAGTAGTTTAAATGCTTGTTAGCAGGATTTTCACGTTTTGTGCAATACAAGATGTTTTCAAATCGGCTTTCTTACATGAGATGTTCACATGAAAAATTCAGGCCAAACTTCAAGAGCTTGCTGAACATGTTCCGAAAGGTCATATTCCTCGTTCAATGACTGTTCACTTCCGAGGCGAACTTACAAGAAAGGTTGAGTGTTATGAAGTTGTCTAATCTTAGAGATAACAGAAGATAAATTGTTTAACTGCATATTAAAGCCTACTTAAAATTTTCAGGTATCCCCAGGTGACGTTGTTGATCTATCTGGAATATTTCTTCCTATTCCTTATACTGGATTTAGAGCAATGCGGGCAGGCTTAGTGGCAGATACTTACTTGGAGGCTATGTCTGTTTCTCATTTTAAGAAAAAATACGAGGAGTAAGCAACTGCTAGATTTTTCTGATCACATGTATCTTTTATTTAAGCACTCCCTTCACCCAAAAAATAATGCAACATTTGGCTTTAGTAAAAGTCTTTGATTAATGATTAAATACCTTTTAACAAAAACAAAATTCAGAAAACAATCAAAGTCACTAGTATTTTGTAATGATTGTTAATGGACAATTAGGTAAATCTGAATGAGAATTTTCGAAGAGAGGAAATGTTGCATGTTTGGGATAACCTAAAAAAGAAAGTTTTTGCATCTCTTTTTGGGGGGTGAAAACAGTTATTGTATACTTGTACATGTTAACCTATTATTCCTGCATTCTGTCTTTGAGAAATTAGAAGATTGTCCTTTTTATGCCTGCCATCTGGTCCTAAGATATTTTTTTTTTCATTGAGAAAAGTTTCAAACATGAAAGGAACGGAGGCGGCAAGAAGAGAGTGTAATCACAACTATGTAGATAAATTTAGCATTGTCTCTTAACATCTGTAATCACCTCCTTTGAATATGGCCATCAACATAAAGCTTTCCTTCATTTTTGCCTATCAACTCTGGAGTGTTTCACCTTAGTGTTTTTTTTTTCTGCCATATCATTCTAGCTTCTTCAGATTTTTTCTGCATACATTAGAGTTCTCTTACATTGCCTTGGGCAAAAAAAGCCTGCAAATATTGCTAAGATTGGTCTATTGGTACTCAGAATGAAATTTTAGAGCTGTCGGTACCTAGGAGACACAATCGCAATGTGTAAGAGTAAAACGCTCCAAATTGACACCTCATTTGTACATAATATCTCAACAATCGAATTGATCGGGTCATGTAGGAACAAGGTTCAAGTCTACCGGTCTGTTAGGATGCCTGTAAGGTAGACAAAAAAATCCTTCTTTTTCCACCCAATCAAAAATCCTCTAGAAAGTTCATAGGCAAAAACAGAAACAAAAGCTAAAACTTCATGGGTTTGAAGAGGTGTTTTCCCTTACCGCCTTGTATATTCTACTTGGGGGACTCTTTTAGTACTTATGGCATTTTTGTATTTACTAAGATACAAATATAAGAAATATGTTCATTTGTTTTAGGGTTTGCCACTACTTGTCCCCTGACTATGCTATTTATTTTTCTCCAGGTATGAACTCAAAGGGGATGAGGAAGAACAAATTGCACGCCTAGCTGAGGATGGTGATATATACAACAAGCTGGCTCGCTCATTGGCGCCTGAGATTTTTGGACATGAAGACATCAAGAAAGCTCTTCTCCTCCTCTTGGTTGGAGCTCCTCATCGGAAACTGAAGGATGGGATGAAGGTAATGCGTGGTTGAGAGTCATGTTCAGATCCCGACAAACAAGATTTCTGCATGATAATGTGGCCTATTTCCTGCCTTTACTGTCTTCATCTTATTGCCATCTACGTATCAGTACTTGCGCAATTTGAATTAGATCTATATCAGCTAAAAGTTGGGTTTTTAATATCTCATGCATGAGCAGTCCCACTATATATTTGTTTGTCATTCTAATATGGTACGCTGCATGTTGTGCAGATAAGAGGGGATCTACACATATGTTTGATGGGTGATCCTGGAGTTGCAAAAAGTCAACTTCTTAAGCACATAATTAATGTTGCACCAAGGGGTGTGTATACCACTGGCAAAGGAAGCAGTGGAGTTGGTCTTACGGCAGCTGTTCAGAAGGACCCAGTGACGAACGAGATGGTCCTGGAAGGGGGAGCATTGGTGAGTATAACTTTCTTCCGACAAGTCATTTTCTTTTTCATGGGGATTCTCATTGCTGGCATACAACCACTATCTTTACCATTCATGTATAGTCAGTATAGAAGAAATCTTCCATCAAGGAACTTGTGTTACTATTACACTTTAGCTCTAAGGACTTATACCTCCGTTCTTGACTAGGTGCTCGCGGATATGGGCATATGTGCAATTGATGAGTTTGATAAGATGGACGAGTCAGATAGGACAGCCATACACGAAGTCATGGAGCAGCAAACAGTTAGCATTGCGAAGGCTGGTATCACAACATCCTTGAACGCAAGAACTGCAGTCCTTGCTGCTGCCAATCCTGCCTGGTACATATGAAACATTGTTTCTCTTTCTCATCTATATCTAGTCCATGTGGCTCATAGGAGTCCTTGTCTTTGCCTAATTTGAATAATTTCTTTTCTGGGTTTCTATCTTGAAGGGGAAGATATGATCTACGTAGAACTCCAGCTGAAAATATCAACCTCCCTCCAGCACTTCTATCAAGATTTGATTTTTTGTGGTTGATCCTTGATCGAGCAGATATGGACAACGATCTTGAAATGGCTAGGCATGTTGTTTATGTCCATCAGAACAGAGAATCTCCTGCCCTTGGGTTTGCCCCACTTGAAGCTTCTGTTCTTAGGTATTTTTTTACGGGTCTTTTTTGTAAATATACTGTGTGGTCTTGTTGATTATTGAAAACTGAATCTTAGAAACTAGTTCTTTCTTAATCAACCATGGTGAAATAGTTACTTGGTGCTGCTTTATGACGTGAATTTTGGTAAATGGTACCTTGCTTGAATCGCCACCATACATCTTTATAAAGGTTGTTCCCTTAGTTCAAGAATAATCTCTAGGTCACAGACAGCAAAGCAACATGAGGATGAATGCAAGGAAGTGACACAATTGTTCTGTTTGTGGCCCTTGGTTTGTAAATTTAAATTCTTTTTTTTGTTTTTGTTGATAGGGCATACATATCAGCTGCGAGAAAGCTGTCTCCTTCAATTCCAAGAGAGCTGGAGGAGTATATAGCTACTGCATACTCGAGCATGAGGCAAGAAGAAGCAAAATCAAACAGCCCACACTCGTACACGACTATCAGAACTCTTCTCAGCATTCTGCGGATATCTGCTGTGAGTTTTCTTGAATAAGTGTATATATATTGTAATAAAAAGTAGAAGAATGTAGTAGCATTGGATGATGATGATGTTGTTTGTACAAACAGGCACTTGCTCGGCTGAGGTTCTCAGATAGTGTTGGTCAGAGTGATGTTGATGAGGCACTTAGGTTGATGCAGATGTCAAAGTTTTCTCTGTACTCAGAAGATCGGCAGCGGTCTGGTCTTGATGCTATCTCAGATATCTATTCAATTTTACGTGATGAAGCTGCAAGGTCGAACAAGATGGATGTAAGCTATGCACAAGCTCTCAACAGGATTTCAAGAATGGTTAGTAGTATCTTGCACTCTTTTTAAGGATTACTAGTAGATTTAGATGAGAATGTTTTGGTGATGGTGTGGTTGTTGTGAATAGGGATACACTGAAGCTCAGCTGAAAGAATGCTTGGAGGAATATGCAGCATTGAATGTGTGGCAGATCCATCCAAATACCTTTGATATTCGATTTATTGATGCTTGAACATGTTGTTGTATTTGATTGATATTTGGCAATGTATTTGTCTCAAAACTTGATAACAAAACACTGGAGGAGGGTAGATTAGGAGTTTGTGTATTGTCATTTTATTTATATGAAGAAAAATCTACATGATTCGTAAAAGAATCCTATATTTATATTTATATTTATATTCATATTCATCTGCGTAGTGAGAGTAGTAGGACAGAAAAACAAGTGAACAAAGGGCTGTGGAGAGAAGCAAGCATTTGCAACAAATGTTGCTTGAAGCTTTGATTTGGGTTACAAGATATATATATCATGCCATATTGGCTGGCTTGTTATGACCAAGAGTGGAGGTTATCGTGGCTGCAATTATAATATATAATAAGCCTAACCCCAACCCAGTCCTTATCCATCACACCAATTTTTTTAACATTATTTATACATGAGAGTCCTAATAACATAATCCCATATTTATTTACAATTAGAAAAATAATCATATTTTGTTTTATTTTTAAGCAAAGAAGTTTGAACATGATATTGTTTTACTTAGAGGTAGTTTGTTTTTTTTTAAAAACCTCTTAATGGCTGAATCATTCGGACCTTTTTACACATCATCTCTTATTAATCGTAACTAAAATAAGACTTTAGACCTCTTAAAAAACAAACAACACCTTAGTATTTGATGTTTAAAATGACACCAACCAAAATGGACTTTATTACGAAAATAGTACTTGGTTGTATTTTTTAATCGGACAAAAAATCATAATCCAAAACATATAAGAAATAAAATATAGAATTGAAAGACTAATACTGACACACATACATATGTATAATTTAGCTAAAGTTACAATAGAGAGAAGAGGAAAGGTTGAATAGAAAACCTAGCAAGCGAGGAAAGGATCCCTTCCCTTGCACCAAGAAAGAGGGATTCCCGCCAAACATTCCGTAGGATTTTCTTTCTCGTGTAATTCCCGCTTTATAAACAAACACATTTACATACACAATTCTCCTTCTTCTCTAATCTCTTCTCCTTCCTTGGTGTGTGTTAGTAATGGCATTCCGTCGCCCCACCAACGGCCGATCACCCCTCGTCAATCCGCAGCGTCAGATCACCTCTTTCTTCTCCAAATCTCCCTCTCCTTCCCCTATTCTTTCTAACTCTAACTCAAACCCTAAACCTAAACCTACAACTCCATCTCCTCTCCTAACCAAGCCTTCCGATTCCCCAAAACCTATTCATGGTGACGAACTAGTTGATCGAAGGATTAAGGTTTACTGGCCACTGGACAAGACCTGGTATGAAGGTCGTGTCGCATCTTTTCACAAGAGTTCGGGTAAGCATATGGTACAGTATGATGATGCTGAAGAGGAGCTTTTGGATTTATCCAAGGAGAAGATCGAGTTGCTCAACGACCCCCCCAAAAGCTTTCGCAGGTTGAGGCGATTTTCCATTGAAGACGAAGACGATGATGATGCTGGAGGACCTGCCCAGGGAAATGTGGATAAGAATCTACAAAGTGGAGGAGATGATTCCGCCGATGAAGATTGGGGAGTCAATGTTGAAAAGGAAGTGATTGATGATGAAATGGAGGATCTAGATTTGGTAGACGAGGACCAGGAAAATACTAAGGCAGTAAAACCGGACCTCAAAAAGCGCAAGAGCTCTGGAAAGAAATCGGATTCTGCTAAGAAGATCAAGACTGAATCTGTCATGGATTTAAGCCGGGGCAGTTTGGAGCCTACAAACAACAACAACAATAATAATAATAATTGTAAGTAAGAGGTGTTTTGTCATTCGCTACTATGTTTTAGGTTTAGTCAATGAAGAGACTAATGAAGGCAGAACAACTAAATTGGAAAACTCATCTGCTCCATATATGTCATAAACGCTTTTTGCGTTTTTCAAAATTTAGTTGTTGGTGAATTGTGTACTCTAGTTCCTTTAAACAAGTGTATTAGAACCATCATATGCCTTTTTTAAATAATAAGGTGATCACTATTCAGTTGCAAGTGGGAAGACGTCTGCTTTTGTTGACAATGCTCTAGTTGGTGATAAAGCTGAAAGATTTACCACAAGAGAAGAAGAGAAATTCAAATTTCTTGGGAAGTAAGTACTTGAGCATTTCGTTGGGTTCTTGATTTTTTCATTCTAAGTCGTTATTGCTTGCTTTGTTAAAAAATGAGTTGCTATACACAATCTGGTGTTATATTGCTACATATACTTTACTGAAGCTTCTTTTTGAGCAGAAACCGGAGGGATGCCAAGAAGAGATCCCCTGGAGACGAAAATTATGACCCAAGAACTCTGTACTTGCCTCCTGACTTCCTGAAGAATTTAACAGGTGGCCAGGTAATTGGTTTTTTGTCTATGATTGACAAATAACAAGTGATTAAATTGTTTTGCAATATGCTAGTAATTGAAGTGATCTGCCTTTTTATTAAATTAGAGGCAATGGTGGGAGTTCAAGTCGAAACATATGGATAAAGTTCTATTTTTTAAGGTAATTAATCTATCTAACATAGAATGAAGATCAGCAATCATCAAATATTTCTCTCATAGATGTTGTTGCCTTGGTTGCTAACCTTGTGTTACTAATCAGATGGGAAAGTTCTATGAGCTCTTTGAAATGGACGCTCATGTTGGAGCAAAAGAACTTGATTTGCAATATATGAAGGTAAAACATCTCTTTATAATGTGTTTACTATTTGACTTTTGGTCTAGCATACTTTATTTTGATACTTTTAATTGTTTCATGGTTTCTTTTCATCTTTTGATGATAAGCGCCCCACTTGATGTGTGCTTTGATGTGGTTTAATGGAAATGGAAACTCTGGCCCTTGGCGAGTGTAATATTGATTTGAGTTTTTCCTCTCATTTGATGAGGGTCTAAATCAATATCTGGAAAACCATGTCTTATATATCTTGGCGTTTATTAGTTTTCTTCTCATTCTTTATGGTATTATTTTAGGAAACAAGTTGCTTTAAGTTTGAAGAAATGCATGGTTTCAAGTGAAAAAAACAATGTATATTTACAAGTTAAAACAAACAGACACCTCAGTAGTGGAGGGTGGACAGGGTTAGAGTACTTGATTAATTATTTCACCTCAACAATTTGAGGCTAAATATAAATTGTCTGCTGTGATCTCATGGAGTAATCAACTAGTTTAGAGCATAATTGCGAAGTAGGAGTTACATCCTAATTCAGGCGTAAACTAGGCCTATGCTAAAATTAGGAAAGCGTGCACATCTTGTGGTTGATAAGAATTATCCAAAATGAACACTCAATGTAGTTGCCAAGGCTTGGACACCCTCTGTATTTGGTAGTTGGAATTAAAACTCTTGACATTATCATTGGCTTGTTTGGATCCCCCCCCCCCCCCCCAATTATTTGTGCATTTCACAGAGGTTACTGTTTCTCAGGGAGACCAGCCTCATTGTGGATTCCCAGAAAAGAACTTTGCTTTGAACGTCGAGAAGTTGGCTCGCAAGGTTATTTCTTTAAGTTCTTGATTTCTTACATTGGACCACTTCTATTTTCCTCAAGTCATGATATCTTATATCATTGTGGAGAATATTTATTTCAACTTTCATGAACGAGCAGGGTTACCGTGTTCTAGTCATTGAGCAGACAGAGACACCTGACCAGCTTGAGAGGCGTAACAAAGAGCATGGTTCTAAAGATAAGGTTAGTTAAAACTTAAACATGAGCACACAACTTTTTGAAGGTGTAACTATAGATCTCTTGTTTTTGACATTTTGTACCTGTTTTTAGGTTGTGAAACGTGAAATATGTGCAGTAATCACCAAAGGGACATTGACTGATGGAGAAATGTTGTCAGCCAATCCTGATGCTTCTTACCTGTTTGCAGTTTCTGAATGCTATCAAGCATCAGGAAAGCAACATGACGATAGAGTCTATGGTGTTTGTGTTGTTGATGTTGCTACAGGCAAGATCATCATTGGACAGGTGTGAACTAAATGCAGAATTGGAATTCATTGTGTTAGCCTTTTCTGCTTCTGTTATATTTTCACTTTCTCGACTTTTTGGGGCTTTGTTGTCATTTATTACAAGAGATTGTTAATCGCTACCGTCTACTGAAGAAATGAACTAATGTGACACATTTTACAGTTTGGAGATGATTCAGAGTGCAGTGTGTTGAGCTGTCTATTGTCTCAACTAAGACCAGTGGAAATCATAAAACCTATTAAATTGCTCAGCCCTGAAACAGAAAGAGTACTTCTGAGACAAACAAGAAGTCCTGTCATAAATGAGTTGGTACCACTTGAAGAATTTTGGGATGCTGAGAAAACTATATGTGAAATCAAGGAGATTTATCAGCGCATCAGTAATCAATCAGTTTCATCGTCTTCGAATGAATCCATACCATGTGCTAGTAAGGATTGCCTACCCGAAGGTCTCTCTGAGCTAATGGCTGCAGGGAAAGTTGGTAGCTATGCTCTCTCGGCCCTTGGGGGTACTCTATTCTACCTGAAAAAGGCCTTCCTGGACGAGGCATTGCTCCGATTTGCGAAGTTTGAGCTACTTCCATGTTCTGGATCCAGTGAGTTCACGACAAAACCATATATGATTCTTGATGCAGCTGCTTTAGAGAACCTTGAGGTTTTTGAGAACAGTGGAAATGGAGACACTAAGGGGTACCTTCTGCAACATCTTATTCACATTTACTAGTTGATTAGTCCTTCTAATTTTCTATATTCATCTATGCAGGACATTGTATGACCAACTAAACCGTTGCGTGACAGCATTTGGAAAGAGGTTGCTTAAAGCATGGCTTGCTAGACCTTTATATCACATAGACTCAATCTGGGAACGCCAGGAAGCTGTAGCTGGTGTGAAGGTTCTCTGAATTCTTATTTTACATCATTATTAAATATTTCATTTATCCAATCTTTTAAATCACATATATGTACCAGTATTGCAATCTTTGAAACTCCTCCCTCCGGGTATCTGCTTAACCATGTTTCATATCTTGCTTTTGTCGACTTTACTTTTGAGATTTTATGTCTTTGAGTATGGCTGTAGATAAGATGTACTTCCTTTGTCCCATGGAAATTGCGTACTTTGATTGGGCACATACTTTAAGAAAAATATTTACTAGTATGAAGTTCTATAGATACCCTCTAATGACAATATAGGGAACCTTAATCAATGCCTTCTTTTTGATAAAGACAACGGGTAGACTTGTCAATTTGGTTCAAGAAGTTACCCCTAAAGGAAAGTTGTTGGAAATAATCTTGCTATGATGAACAAATCACAGGTAATAGTATGAATACACTTGCTAATTTTATTGATACTTGCAATTTTTGTTCATACAATTTACAATACATTGACCCTATTTATAAACACTGAAAAGGTGCCATCGAACCATCGCAATGGTTCGGTAAAGGTTGTGTTGTTTCATGAAGCATCATACCTCTTCATGAATGGTCACACCCTTTCACTAAGCATCATATCTCTTCATGAATTGTCACACCCTTTCACTAAGCATCATACCTCTTCATGAATTGTCACACCCTTTCACTAAGCATCATACCTCTTCATGAATGGTCACACCCTTTCACTAAAATAACTACCTATAAATATATATATATACTGACTTGATTATATTTAACCTACAAGTTTAGGTTAACTATCAACACTCCCCCTTAAACTAAACTTTGGTTTAAGGTAGGTCTTTTAACTTGCTTTTATCTTGCTCTTCACAGCAGCGTTGGTCCTTCGTCATCATTAATGAGATAAGACTCTTCTTGCTTGTCTTTATTTTGTTTCCACTTCGAACATTCCCTCGCAAAGTGGCCGAAGTCACCACATTCATAACATCTGAAAGTGCTCTTGTTTTTAGTTCCTTGATTCGTACTTCTTCCACGTGCATTTGGACTATTCTTCCATTTCATGCTTTCCTTGCCTTCGTTGTTGAAATTTTTACCTTGCCCTTTACCACGATTTTGGTTGTTTGAACTTGCCATCAGAAGTTTGTCTTGATCATTTACCTCTGGTGTGTCTTGACTTTTGATTCGTTCTTCAAAGGCTGTTAATCTTCCAACGACTTCTTCAAACGACATTTTGTCCAAATCTTGATATTGTTCAATAGTTGCCACGATCGATAAAAACTTCTTTGGAACCGAATTGAGTAGTTTCCTCACAATTATCTTGCTTTCGAGTGTAGTTCCAAGATTTCTAAATATTGCCCTCATGTTGCTCAATTTGCTTGCAAAACTACTTACAGTTTCATTTTCTTTCATCTTTAAAGACTCTAGTTCACTCCTCAAAGTTTGCGAGCGTGCCTTTTGAACTAAGTCTACTCCAATGAAACGAACTTTGATTGAGTCCCAAACTTCCTTTGTAGTCGAACACTGTGCTACCTGCATTAGGACATCTTCGGACAAAGTTTGAAAGATCATTCCTATTGATGTATGTGCTTTCTTCTCATCCACCGCATTTTTAACATCAATAGTTTCCCACAGACCATGGGCCTTCAATATTGTTTCCATCAACAATGCCCACGTAGTGTAGTTTGTTTCAGTCAATTTTGGACATTGTAGTAAAACGTTTCCTTGCTCTCGAACTGATGTACTGCTTGATGCGTTATCATGTTTATCACCTTTTCCTGTCATGCTTGCTTGCTTTTAACTTGCTTACTTCTTACAAATCAGAACCGAGATGGTTTCTGGTTTTCTTGCTCTTGTGTTTGATCGAAAGATAAAAAACCCTTACTTACTACTGGCCAACTTGCTAACCAGTTTTTCTTGCTAAACTTGCTCAATATTGATCAACTTGCTAATCAATATTGTGTTTCCAGACCCACTTGCTAATCTGGCTCTTGCTGCACGTATCTGACCTACTTGCTAATCAGTTCGTGCCTCCTGACCCACTTGCTAATCAGGTTCTTACTTGCTTTGATCAAAATAATTGATCCTTTCTTGCTGATATTAAACCCAATGATTCTAATTTCTTGCTGGTTTGAATCAAGGGTTCTACTTGCTATTTGAACCTAAGAAAAGGCTCGAAACTTGCTATTTGAATCTTAAGGTTCGGAACTTGCTATGAACCTAAGGATTCGTTTTTTTTTATTTTTTTTTAACTTTGCCGATGGTGTGGTTGTCTGGTTCTTTTCCAAGTATGGCGGTGGTGGTTTGGTATCTGCTTTCCAATCGATCGCCCCTTGCACTTGTTTTTCCCTGGATCGATTAACGTGCTCTGATACCAAATGTTGGAAATAATCTTGCTATGATGAACAAATCACAGGTAATAGTATGAATACACTTGCTAATTTTATTGATACTTGCAATTTTTGTTCATACAATTTACAATACATTGACCCTATTTATAAACACTGAAAAGGTGCCATCGAACCATCGCAATGGTTCGGTAAAGGTTGTGTTGTTTCATGAAGCATCATACCTCTTCATGAATGGTCACACCCTTTCACTAAGCATCATACCTCTTCATGAATTGTCACACCCTTTCACTAAGCATCATACCTCTTCATGAATGGTCACACCCTTTCACTAAAATAACTACCTATAAATATATATATATATATACTAACTTGATTATATTTAACCCACAAGTTTAGGTTAACTATCAACACTCCCCCTTAAACTAAACTTTGGTTTAAGGTAGGTCTTTAACTTGCTTTTATCTTGCTCTTCACAGCAGCGTAGGTCCTTCGTCATCATTAATGAGATAAGACTCTTCTTGCTTGTCTTTATTGTGTTTCCACTTCGAACATTCCCTCGCAAAGTGGTCGAAGTAACCACATTCATAACATCTGAAAGTGTTCTTGTTTTTAGTTCCTTGATTCGTACTTCTTCCACGTGCATTTGGACTATTCTTCCATTTCATGCTTTCCTTGGCTTCGTTGTTGAAATTTTTACCTTGCCCTTTACCACGACTTTGGTTGTTTGGACTTGCCATTAGAAGTTTGTCTTCATCATTTTCCTCTGGCATGTCTTGACTTTTGATTCGTTCTTCAAAGGCTGTTAATCTTCCAACGGCTTCTTCAAACGACATTTTGTCCAAATCTTGATATTGTTCAATAGTTGCCACGATCGGTAAAAACTTCTTTGGAACCGAATTGAGTAGTTTCCTCACAATTATCTTGCTTTCGAGTGTAGTTCCAAGATTTCTAAATATTGCCCTCATGTTGCTCAATTTGCTTGCAAAACTACTTACAGTTTCATTTTCTTTCATCTTTAAAGACTCTAGTTCACTCCTCAAAGTTTGCGAGCGTGCCTTTTGAATAAGTCTACTCCAATGAAACGAACTTTGATTGAGTCCCAAACTTCCTTTGTAGTCGAGCACTGTGCTACCTGCATTAGGACATCTTCGGACAAAGTTTGAAAGATCATTGCCTTTGATGTATGTGCTTTCTTCTCATCCACCGCATTTTTAATATCAATTGTTTCCCACAGACCATGGGCCTTCAATATTGTTTCCATCAACAATGCCCACGTAGTGTAGTTTGTTTCAGTCAATTTTGGACATTGTAGTAAAACGTTTCCTTGCTCTCGAACTGATGTACTGCTTGATGCGTTATCATGTTTATCACCTTTTCCTGTCATACTTGCTTGCTTTTAACTTGCTTACTTCTTACAAATCAGAACCGAGATGGTTTCTGGTTTTCTTGCTCTTGTGTTTGATCGAAAGATAAAAAAAAACCCTTACTTACTACTGGCCAACTTGCTAACCAGTTTTTCTTGCTAAACTTGCTCAATATTGATCAACTTGCTAATCAATATTGTGTTTCCAGACCCACTTGCTAATCTGGCTCTTGCTGCACGTATCTGACCTACTTGCTAATCAGTTCGTGCCTCCTGACCCACTTGCTAATCAGGTTCTTACTTGCTTTGATCAAAATAATTGATCCTTTCTTGCTGATATTAAACCCAATGATTCTAATTTCTTGCTGGTTTGAATCAAGGGTTCTACTTGCTATTTGAACCTAAGAAAAGGCTCGAAACTTGCTATTTGAATCTTAAGGTTCGGAACTTGCTATGAACCTAAGGATTCGTTTTTTTTATTTTTTTTTTGACTTTGCCGATGGTGTGGTTGTCTGGTTCTTTTCCAAGTATGGCGGTGGTGGTTTGGTATCTGCTTTCCAATCGATCGCCCCTTGCACTTGTTCTTCCCTGGATCGATTAACGTGCTCTGATACCAAATGTTGGAAAATAAAATAACTACCTATAAATATATATATATATATATATATATACTAACTTGATTATATTTAACCCACAAGTTTAGGTTAACTATCAACACTAAAATAAAGACAACGGGTAGACTTTTCAATTTGGTTCAAGAAGTTACCCCTAAAGGAAAGTTGCAATTTCCATGGGACTTGCAAATGATTGCTTGAAGGTTTCTAATAAACAAGCTTAGAAGAACAATTACTACAAGTGACCAATTACATTGGAACACATATGAAACTTAGTTGAATAGATTTCAACACCAGAGTTACTCCAGGAAGGCCACTGGTCTTTAGGACAAAATTTTGCCAACCTCACACATGAGATTAAGTAGATCGATAGTCCACCCCTTAATCTTTTTATCACATTATTCAGGAACAACCCTTTGTCCGGAGGCAGGAGGCAGGTCGTGTCTATTGTATTGTGTCTTCATTACTTATAAAAGCAAAAAAGAAAAACAGTATATGTTGATTCTGTAAGGGGTAAACCCTGCTTGATTACAAGATTGACGTCAAAGCTCTAGCTGGAAAGCCCGGTCTTTGGTAGGTTTGTTGACAGGAGAGGAGAGCTCTTAAACAGAGTGCCAATACTTGACCTTTTGTTTTAAGATTTTCATTCCTTTATGATGGGAACAAAATTTTCTTGGTGAAGATTGTTTTGCCAACTGAACTCCCCGCCCCCCCTCCCCCCTTCCGGGAAAAAAAAAGCATTTTTATTTACTCTGGCTGTAGAATGAGTTTTAAGTTAAAATTGTTTGATCTGCAATGCTGCATTGCTAAGTCAAAGTTTTTATATTTATATGATGAAATGGAGATGAATGTCCACGTTCTGATACAGTTTATTCCAGGGAGTTAATCTGCCTCATGCACTTGAATTTCGTAAAGAATTGTCAATGCTTCCAGACATGGAGCGGCTACTTGCACACATCTTTTCTTGCAGGTAAAGACCAGAATGGTGATGAATTCACTATCTACCTATATGTTGATTCTATTAGTAATATTCACTAATTTGATGTGAAGCAGTGAAGCTAATGGTAGGAACTCGAGTAAAGTGGTTCTCTATGAGGATGCAGCAAAGAAACAGCTTCAAGAGTTCATAATGGTTCTTAGTGGCTGTGAATTAATCATAAAAGCATGCTCTTCACTAGGTGTCATTATGGAAAATTCTGATTCTAGGCTGCTGCATCACTTACTAACACCTGGTACAATTGTGATTGATTGCTTTATCATTGTCATGCATGCTCTACTTTATCTAACTTGAATAGTCGTTAACTATATGCAGGCAAAGGTCTTCCAGATGTTTATGCAGTCCTTAGGCATTTCAAGGATGCTTTTGATTGGATGGAGGCAAAAAATTCAGGGCGTATAATCCCTCGGGATGGGGTTGATAAAGAATATGACACAGCCTGCAGAATGGTTACAGATATCGAATTCAGTCTGACAAAGCACTTGAAGGAACAGAGAAAACTACTTGGAGATCCATCAGTGAGATTACTTGACTCAGTGTTCTGAATAATTTTTCCGATTTACCATACTAATTATGTTTGTATGATGTTGTATAGATCAATTATGTTACTGTTGGAAAGGTATCATATCTTATTGAAGTACCTGACAGTTTGTGTGGGAGTGTCCCTGGTGATTATGAGCTACAATCATCCAAAAAGGTACATATTATAGCTTGAGATTGTATGCTTCTGTCAGTAGGTATGTTAAAGTTTATACGATGTCATCTAGGGATGGATATTCTAATGTAAAGAAAGTTACCTAAATTCAATGAACTTGAATTAAATTCTTGGTTAAGATTTTACATATTGAGTTGATGCTGTTGCTACCAATATGCTTTTTACTTTTTGATGAAAAGAAAATACCGTGGGTATGTTTTTGTGATATACATATTACCTTTACTTGTTTATCCTACACTGAATATATGGATCTTTAGAAGTTATTTAATAATTATATTACAATGGTTATGGTGTATAAATTCATATCTCAACGAAACGTGAGTGTAGTGTAAATAATACACCAACTGGTGTTATATGAACATACACGCTCATTGTCATCAGTAGCTATGTTTTCTGCCATTGATGCTGGCCTTAAAATATGTCCTGCATTAAATATTTAATTACAAGAAAGTTTACACCATATTTTTCATCCAAAAATTATACAACAGAGTGGGTGGCTCTGATTCTTTCCAATATCACAATTGCCTTCTACAACAGTTCATTGTTTGTTCTTCCCGGTTCCCTGTCTTGTGCATATACCTGGACCAAGTTTGTGCATCATGTTGGAACAAGCGTGTCTTTTGCTGTGAACTTATGGACAATTGCCTGGTTTAGACTTGGTTAGTTTGTTACGTATCTTACATATCTATATGTTCATTCTCGTTGTTGATGCCTAGGGTTTCTCTCGTTACTGGACTCCTGCTATTAAGAATTATATTCGGAAGCTTTCAGAAGCTGAATCTGAGAAGGAGTCCAAGTTTAAAAGCATCATGCAGAGGTTGATTGAGCGCTTCTGTGAGCATCATGTTAGCTGGAGACAATTGATTTCTACAGCTGCAGGTCTTTATCTTTTGGCTAGTTCGTGCTTCTGCTGTCGTTGTTTGATTTTGCTTGTAAAAATATGATTTATCTTTATCCTCTGCATCGTCATCCAGTTGCCTGTGTAAATGTGAACCGAAGAACCGTCCATTGTAGAGCATCTCTTGAGTACCCTGTCTTTATATTTAATATGCTAACAACCTCTTATACGTCTTTGCTTTACATTTATATTTTCCAGAACTCGATGTCCTGATCAGCATAGCAATTGCAAGTGACCTCTATGAAGGACCGACATGTCGTCCCCTTATTGTGGATCCATCAATCGAGGATGAAGCACCATTTCTTGCTGCTAAAAATTTAGGGCATCCTGTGCTTCGAAATGATTCTCTAGGGGATGCCACCTTTGTCCCAAATGATGTTTGTATTGGTGGTTCCAATCATGCCAGATTTATCCTGCTTACTGGTCCCAACATGGGTGGGAAGTCTACTCTTCTACGTCAAGTTTGTTTAGCAGTGATTTTGGCCCAGGTGAGTTCATGTTGTCATGTAAGGTCTCTAATTCATGTTTCTTAGTGATACTTACCCTAGTTATGTTCCAGGTGGGAGCAGATGTGCCAGCAGAAAGCTTTAAGATGTCTCCAGTTGATCGTATCTTTGTTCGGATGGGTGCTAAGGACCACATAATGGCAGGCCAGAGTACATTTCTAACCGAGCTTCTGGAAACTGCCTCTATGCTGGTGTGTAATTTATTATTTGCATATAAAGAATCCTGTGGCAGAATTTCTTTTCTTCAATTCTTGATTTGAAAAAGTAGCATACAATTAAGTCGATTACTCTCTACAAACTTATAGTCTGAGTGACTGAAAATGGAGATAGACATTGTCATCACAGTAGTAAATGGTCATTCTCACCTGCTTTCATTTCAAATAAAAGCTTTATTCAATATAACGGGCTGACATTTTCCCTTGGTAACTTCATTGTTGCTACATTGGCAAAGAATGAAGGAACTGTTTATTCCAACTTTTCATGTAAATTTCTTCAAATATGTCACATCCGGAGACAACTTATCTTTTCAAATATCCTAGTTTCCCATATTGTCCTTTTGATATCTAGTGAATGTTGGTGTTTATGAAGATCTTTTCATGTTTGATGCAGTCATCAGCAACCCATAACTCACTTGTGGCATTAGATGAACTTGGACGAGGGACGGCAACGTCAGATGGACAAGCTATAGCGTATGTTCCATATAGATAAGCGAAGCATCGACAGCTTTCATACAACACTATATGTTCTTGTTATCTTTTGCCAGTCAACAGTTTTTCATGTTGATTTCACTGATGAGCATGTTGATGAGGGGTTGTCTTTTCTGACTATTTGGTTGCAGTGCATCTGTTCTTGAACACCTTGTCAATAAGGTCCAGTGTCGGGGGTTGTTTTCTACTCACTATCACCACTTAGCTTTGGACTATCAGCGAATTCCCAAGGTATGGTCCCTTGCTTCTTTTCCCAGTTTTTTGGAGCTATAAAACAACATTTAATTTGGGAATTTTTTTTATTCATATTTTCAATAATCTAGTTAATCATGATTTATTTTGACAGTTTTCTTATTTTAGTGAACGCAATATAAAAGCATGTTGCAAAATTTCAACTAAAACCCTGTACTGTGCAGTTCACAAAACAATCCTGTAATGCCTGTTTCTCCTTGTGTCATAGGTTTCCCTCTGTCATATGGCATGCCAGGTTGGAAATGGAGTTGGAGGTCTAGAGGAGGTAACATTTCTCTACAAATTGACACTCGGTGCATGCCCCAAAAGCTATGGTGTCAACGTTGCACGACTAGCAGGCAAATTCCTCTCTCCCTCTGAATTTGTGTATTTTTTGGGCGGCTCTTCTCTACATAGACTATAAATAAGCGACCAATTCTGGCACGAGCACTCACCCAACATCTAGCTTACATTTTTGCTTTTGTTATACTTTTGCTTCTGGTTGGATACAACTACTTTTTCAAATGAGGCAGGCTGTCGCAAACAGTAGTATCCTTGTTTGAATTGCCAGGGAACATAGGCCAGTTTTTTAATTTCTTTGTGTTTTTGGTTATCTAGTTGTCTATATAATGATTCAATGTAACACGATGAAGTGTGGGTTCAGGACTTCCTGATGGTGTGCTTCAAAAGGCTGCAACCAAGTCGGAAGAGTTTGAGGCGATGTATGGTAAGAAGAGAAAACAGTCCAAGGGCTGGGAAGAGGAGATGGTGGTGATCATGCAGAGCTTACGGAATTGTCATTGCGGTTCTTCAGCTGATGCCATATTTGAATTGCAGAATAGAGCAAAGATACTTTTGGAGCAAAAGTAGAACAATCTTCCTCTACTTTCCAGTAGTATGGTATGCAACGTGAGATGTTTGTGTACAGTGGAATGCAAGTTTTATGTTCAAATGTGTAGTTGGTAGTTGAAACAGAGTTGGGCATTGTACAAGCATTGCAACAAGGCTTGGATACACAATTTTGAATTGAAATTTGCAGCAAGGCCCGTTTTTGTAAGCCTCAGTTTCTCTAATCCACGTATAGTAACGAATGCAAATGTAAATGTCATGTTTATTTCTCAAGCATAAATTAATACGTAGACCGATTATGCTACACTGATTTGTACCTCAAAGCTCAGTTTTGGTTTGTTGTTTAATAAACCGATTCTCTTTCTCTTTTGAATTCTCTCTCATCTTCCACAAAGAAAGGAAGATCTTAATATACATAATACAGGCAGCTAGCTATCAGCTAGTAGTCCAAACAATTAAAAAATATATCTATATATCTATACCAACTTTGTATTTTTCTTGTTTTTGAAATGGTATCTGTACGTGGAAGGAACAAAATGAAGTGTTTATAGTTAGGTTATAATATCAACTGTGATGCCCCTCCTCTAAGCTGGATGTGGTATTGTTAGGTTCCTGCTGATAGAAACAACACAAAATCATAGTACAAGTTATATAAAATGTCTCAATCAGATCGGATAGACTAGTTAACTTAAAAGCATCTTGGACAAACCTGATATTGACATGTGATGATGTTATGGACCACGTCGATGATCCGCATTATTATGTACATTGGAAGTAATATCCCGCTAGCCTTTATAACTAGCACCTGCAAATCATAATCACGATCATCATCATCATAATCAGATGGAATGACAAGTAAGTAAGCAATGTTTATGTAATGGCACTTACTGTTAGGAGCGTAAATGGGTAATCCCCTGTTTCGCCCATTAGGACTCCAATCAAATGTCTGGCTAGTAGAAGTATGGTAAACTGCAGGCAGGTTTTATTCAATAATTAGATTTAGAACAAGAAGAAGGTAGCAACAGCAGTCACGTGGTCTCATAATAACTTTGCCTTGTTTGGGAATCATTTTATTTATAGCTTTCATGGCATTTAACAAGTATTTTGTATTCGGACCAACAAACCATCATTTGTCTTTAAAATACCAATATGCTCAAATGAAGGTGTGGGAATTTTAATTTTAAATTTAATTTTTTTAAAAAGAACATAGTTGGCCACCTTGAATTGATACTTTTTAAACCTCAAGGACCAAAACTTGACGTGCATCTTATCTTACCTTCTTATGAAACTACAATTCCCTAGACTCTTATGTTATACACAAAAATTCAAAATCAAACACGTTCTTTGACTTTTAAAGCTCATTGGTATTACTTATTTTAGGACCAAAAAATATTTATATTAATATTTGTATTTAAGTACAAGTTATTCTATATATAGGTTTAGTACTAATTAATTATCTCTTAGAGTAAAACTTACGATGAGAGCCAAAGTTCTGCACATAGAAGCAGCTGTATCCGCAGCCGACGAGCACTCTGCATATTCTCTCTCAATCAAGCTTTCTTCTTCACCACCAATACCAATAGCAACAGCAACGTTAACCGTTTCTAGATTTTCATCTGTTCTTGGAACTTCCAAGCTTTCTCTATTATTATTATAATTAAAACAATTAGCAACATTACAAAATTTTGTCCCTAGGCTAGACTATAAAGTTTCCTACAATAGGGGACTGCATCTTGAATCATTGTTTTTGTACTTTTTGGGTCTATGATTAAAAAAAAGGAAGCATGTCTGGGTTATTGCAATTTAAGAATATTTGCGGTGAATTAAAAAACCTACACATATGGAGTATAAGATATTGGTATTTGGAGATGGATTATCAAAGATAAGGAAGACTTTCTAGTTTTCACATTAAGGCAGCCAACCCATAATTAACCAAATATATAAACAAATTTATTATTGAAAAGAAAATCATGAGCTGTTAATTTAAATGCAAACAGCTAATGTGGATGATACTTTCTTCAGTCACATAATTTTCTAAATATATCTTTGATATTTTCGTTTCAAGAATTTTGATAGAAGCTAGCGAGTAGAAAATGACAAACAAATGAAATCTAAACATTAACATGTTTATTTATGTCAAGAAATAAAGGTACCATATCTTTTATTTCTATTCATTTTTGTTTTACATGGGTGACGAACAAGGGTAATTATTAATCATTACCGAACGGTGAGATGCGTATCGTACATGTGTTGAGGGGCCTTCTTGAGGGGTGTGACCGAGTATCCGGGTTCAAATTTCTGCAACGTTAAACAAAAGTACATGTCCTTTTTAGTTTGGTATGGGATTTCCTTTCTGGTACATGTTTCTCATTTCCAAAACAAAATTGTAATCAAAGCAACCACAATATATAACAACCAAATAATTCATCCTACATCTTTATACTTCGAATGTAGTTTAATCACGACTGTTAATTTCCATTGTATACTTTAAAACAAATATCACATAATTTGTTTTAATTAAACAGTTTCTTGAACAAAAAGAAAAAGATCGTCCATCTAGGAGATATTTTAGCCTCTTGAGACGAGTTTAATGCTTCATTTTTGTTCGGTTTCAAAGATATATATTTCGCTAAAAAGGGCTTGCTAAAGCAGAACTTGTTGGGTCTTTTTCTTTGAAATTATGAGGAGAGAAAAGGTTTTAAAATTTGAAATTAATTGCTTGAAGAGAAAAGTAGTTTTGTGTAGCTTTAATTGTTGACAAGGAATATGAATATGATGAATATACAGATTTCATTTCTTAATATAAAAGTTGAGTATATCCCACCCATATATTTGACCTTCCTTCCTTCATTCATTAAATATTCTTTTTTTTTTTTCTTCCCTCAAATAAATTAATTTTCAAATTTTAGTTATAAAAATCAAATAAGGTAAATTCTGCAACAGATAATATCATCAAGAGAAAAATCGACAGTATTTATGATCGTAAAAAAAATAATTAATAGAAAAGTAGAATTTCCATCCAGATGAAGATGGTGATACATTTGAAAAGCAGAAGAAAGCAAAGTTGAATTTGATCATAGAAGTAATCTGTATTTGTTTTAAAAGAAGACACATGTACGGACACACTTCAATTTTGGTCCATGTTTATAGACCTTTTTCCTTGAATAATTCAGAAAGGAAAAACGAGGAGCAGCATTGTTTCACAATTTAGCTTGTACGACAACAAACAGGACAAAGTAAAGGCCGATCAAATAGCGGAAGAGATGAAAACGACAACAACAACAAATCGTAATTCGAATTGAAACAATAAACCTAACCTGGAGGCAAATTTCACAAACTGTGTTTCCCTTCTCATCACACCATCGCTGAACACAATCTCTGTGAGCGAACTAATGATCAATCAAATCAAATCAAAACAGAAGAGATCATATAAAGGCTCCAAAACTGAATTCATAATAAATACATAAATAAAAGGGAAAGGGAAAGGGAAAGAGAAAAGATATATATATATATATATATACCTTGACGGTTCCAGAACAAGAACATGGAGTTTCCAATGATTTAGAGCTTTCGAACTCTGCTTCATGACAAATTCTGCAACATATGATCTCAGATGCTGAATACAAAAAATCTTCATCATCAACAACATTCAATCTCACTTCCTCCATATCCTTCTTTTTTACACAAATCTCTCTCTCTCTCTCTCTCTACTCTGTTTGTGTTTGTTTTTGTTTTTGTGTTTGTGTTTGTAGGAGGGAAGAGAGCTTTATTTATAAGGGATGAAGCCAGCAGCAGCAGCTAAATTCCAATAATACCCTTCTTTCTTTCTTAATTCACTACTAGTCGACTCCTTTTAAACCACAACAAACAAATAAAAAAATCTAACTTATCTATTTTAATCCTTATGAAATCATTTATATTTTATTAAAATTAAATCAATAATTATTAAGACACTTATATTTTAATCCTTATATTCACTTGAATCTATCTGTATATGAGAAAGTCCATATGAAACCGACTATTCATGATGAATATATATTTATTATAAATATTATATATATGTATTATAATAATAAAGGAATGACCATGTGAGAAATTAAACATTTTACGATAATACGAGAAGTGTGATATCATATACGATTACACGACTTGTTGGTGTGTTTAATCATATATGATTAAGCTTGTGTAACATATATGATATCACACTTCTCACAAAATATTTAGCTTCTCTTTTAAATCTGCCCCTATAATAATAATAATAATTGATTTTCAAAATATTTATGACTCTTAAATAAATATATCCATATAAAGTATTTCTTCTCTCTTAATCCAAAAACTTCACACCATTAATTTCTTTTCTTGAGATTTAATCTTATTTAATTTGCCAAACCAAATCCTTTTAACAATTGTTATTATGAGACCACTAAAACAATTACTTAATCAATCATTAAACATTGATCTTAATGAATGAATGTATCATCAAAGATGGTATTTTTAAGAGTTTGAAATTCTACTATCTTGTTGTAAGTAAGTACTCACTAAAGATTATAGGGAGTAGTACACTACTTTTACCCTCAAATAAATGATTTTGGGTTTAGGATAACAAGAAGATATTTAGGAATGGATTTATGTCATTTTCTTTTTAATATTATATATAAAAAGAAGCAATATAGTAAAAATGATGACTCAACATATTGTATATGACAACTTGAGCTTATCGTGTACAAAGGAAAGGACCCACAACAAAACAATTGGAAAAGTGATGTTATGCTAATCTGTCTTAGAAAGAACACACAAACAAAGAATGATATACATGATCCTGACATCATAATCAACCTATATAATATTAGAACTTTTGGTAAAAATTGTCGATATATTTTTTATTAAGACTTAAAAAGATTGGATTAAAATCGATTATTTTTATATAAATTTTAGTGGAGGACAAGGACCGTTAAAAAATAGAGTGATTGTTTATTGAGGATGTGTATGGAATTATAAATAAATAAATGAATGAAATAGTAGTAATTGCTAATTGGTGGTAAGCTTGGAGTTGGATCAGAATGGAATGCAATGCAGCAGTAGTGGTGTTATGGTAGGTGTTGAGTTGACAAAGTCAACACGCTTCTAATTTGCCACCAACGTCTACGATTTTGCCACAAACCCAAAATTTATATAATTCAACTTTCAACAATACATACCCTAATAATTATTTAACATATTATTTTAGAAATATTATTTATAATAAATATAATGGTTAATCCTATGAACCCGGTCGTCATCTTGTATAGTTTTATGCTAATAACAATCATTACTTTTTGAGTTCTCATGTTGTTATGAATTGTTTTGGATAAAAAGGAATCTGGTATGAAATGATTTAAGTTATAGATTTTTATATTAAAAAATAAAAGACTTTAGAAAAACAACTTTTTTGAGTTTGGTAACCTCAACCACCTAATTTTACCTCTATCGAATATTTTATCAAATACTTAAAAAAAGATATTAATTTATTTAGTTGTTAATGTATTCGTGGTAATATTAAAGATTGAATTCAATTTTATAAATTCTAAATTGTTATAAGCTTATTTTATTCAAATCAATGATTGTATTTAAAAAACTATTACTAAAAGTTATAATATGTTTGAAAAAATATTAGTAAAAAAGTAAAGATTTTCTATTCTTTTCTACTTGGCTAGGTAATAAATACATAAAATAAAATAAAAAAGTTAAAAGCAAACTATTTTAAGAGTATGGGTGATGTTGAGCATACTTGATGGGATAAAAAGGTTAGAAAAATATAACCTAGTAGTAATATATAAGTAAGTAAGTAAGAAGTGACAATCAATTAATGAAATGGACATTACAAACAATCAATTAGGAAATGACTTGCTTCACGTTGTATATATTTTGAAAAAGGCGTACCAAATTACCGTTAACAGAAGTTGGGGGATCAATATCAGAGTTTGGTACAGAAAAGTGCCTGCCATATGTTATGAGAGAGAGGACCTATCTTATCCATAATAATTATGTTATGCTAGCCTTTTTCACAATTATTAGGAGGATTATACTTTTGAAATGAAACCCTTTCTATTCATTATTAGTATTATTTTAAACACCTCTTTCTTTTACATCCATCAATCTAAAGAAATCAAAACACCCAGCCCATGACTCAAACAAAATCAGGTCCACAGATTCTTGTGCTGGTATGGGTCATCAGACATCATCTAGAAAATAGCAAGTGAACCGAAACTAATCAATTTCAAACTGGTCTAAGCGGGCTACAATTTAAATTTTACAAATAACAGTTCCACACAGCCACATCAAACAAAATCCCACTTACAGAATCAAAATCTAATTGGGGAATCCAAATGTTCTTCCTTACCTTTTATTTTTTTTTGTTTTTGTTTTTCTCTTGTTCAAGAGGTTATGTCCCGCCAAATGTCTCTCGATGGCAACCCTACTTGATGTATTGAGAGACCCATTTGAATCCATCACCATAACCCATTTTGCGAACAATGCTGCACATAAATACCTCCAACGGGCGCACGCTTGAATCTTGGAGATTCACCTTCCCTTTCCCAGTGGTTACGCCAGTCAGTCCAAGGTGGTAGCGCAATTCATCCTCTGAGGCAGCATAAGGTATGTCAATCTTGTTTCCCAGTATCAGGAATGGGACAGCAGACAGGTTCTCATCAGAAAGAAGTGCGTCCAATTCCTTCTTTGACTCTGCAAACCGTTCCTTATCATAGGCATCCACTAGATACACCACCGCATCAACCTGCAAATATACAAAGCAGTAACCTAAAACCATGGGAGAAATGGATGACAAGGAAAAGATGAACATGTTCCACAAAGGTTTACAGTGCCGTATGACAGTGGTATAGTGTATGGTGAAACTTTAGAAGTACAATTTACACCTCCTTTGGACAATTTCAGAGTTCATTGTTAAGACAGAAAATTAAATAAACATTTCATGTTGTATTTTGTTGTGCAATGACGCTACTGTAAATCTATGTACTACTGTCAAAGCACATAGAATATGAATATTCAACCAACTTCTTTCTAAAGCATGGATTGTGATTAAGGTGGTGTTAATCTCGTAAGTCCCTGTAAAAGCAAATGGCATGTGGTTTGGAACATAAGTTTTGACCATGGTGTTGGACTAGGAAGCAGGGATGCTTCTTCCCCTGCCTGAATCCCCATGTCGGGTTCTTTGGATCAGCAGTGAGGTGCACACCACATTCAGTATTGAGCATATCCCCAAATTATTGACTATGAATTCATGGGATATGAAAATCGGGATACACAAGGGCAAGTTTGGTCCATTTTTACCAAAAAAGAAACGAGGATTTACTTATACTTCTATTGATTATCTTGTGTAGCAGTTCTGTGGTTATATGTTGATATTTTTCTACAATAGCAAGTTGCTTGGTAACAAAACGATGCAATACCTAGAATCTTGTTCTAAAAGGTTTCCATCAACCACTTTACAAATGTCAATCATAGCGATATATTTCTTTTACAAATGTGTTATACATGACCATTAACGTTGATCCTCTGAGCAGTGATGATTGCAAGACTATCATTCTAGGCATGATGACCCAATCCAGGTTTTAGCTGGAGTGATATTACATGCTAATTACGTCTGCTCCTTATGATTTCACAAATATTGTGTTGGTTTCAGATGGGAATTACAAGTATAGAACAACATGAGCAACAGAGCAAGCATTGTGGATGACCTATAATCATACCATAGATGTTATAGTTTGTCATGGAAGGACGCTGCCATACTATCATATCATGGAATACAAGAAATTTGAACATTTTTTCATATCACGACATGGTCAAAGTCCTTTGAGCAAATATGTTTTAAATATCCAACATCGTGTGGCCATACGTATGCAGATTTGACATATGGCAGGTCCAAGAGTCTTGATTTACCGATCAGAAATCAGAATGTAACATTTTGTCATTCGATCTCCATCTCATATCTACCCAGTTTGACACTACTCAATCCCTCCATATCTGTTAAGTCTCTTCATGAATACCAGGACTAGTTAGGTTGATAAATCCAACAATTTTTCCAATCATCTGCGATCTAACAAGCCTCAACATGATATCAAGCTTGGTCGTTCAGCTTCTAGACAACAAAAAAAGAAATAAAACACATCTAGTATTTCCCATCAAACTGTTTTATGGTAGGGGGCAGGGGCTATTGAACCCTTCAGGATGAGAATTCCGTGTAGTCCTCTATACATGTTCGATGTTTTGCAGCTATTATTGTAGTCCATCCTCTTCAAAAATATTCTCAAAATGATCAAGGTTCCAATGGCACACAACAAGGACATTTTTCTATGAACATGAATGTTATTATTATGACAATTTGATTATATTAATGAATGTAGTCTTACAATGAGTGATTTCTCTTTGATTCCTTATGGTCGTATTTGTTCAAAGAAACAACTCAACCTGCAACGCTATGTCGCTATGTGACTTAATTGTCATGCCGCCTGTGTTTTATCAATCCCATTTCCAAATTATGTTATATATTTTGATAATGCTGCTTGTATCTATCATTTCAACCCTCAGACTCTAAGTAACCCCTAGCAAACCATCTTATGCAGTTATGCTGGTAACCATTGATATCTTAAGGACAGTTTTTGGTGTTGTCCTGTATACATGTTCTATGTTCTAAAATTGCTGTTGTTGCCAACCTTCCCCTCGAAAATTTCCCGACACCATGTACTATAGACATCAAACTTGTGGGCAGATGCAAATCAATATCATCTCCTTTGCCAAAACTTTCACCAAATGCAAATAACAAGCAGTAAAAAACCTGATACCATGTACTGACAGAACGATTCCAGCAAATTCAATTAATATCTCAGACTAGATCTATATACACACACATTTCAGGATCGTCCGAGAAGCAGAAAACAAAACCTGCCATCAAATTTTATGCAATAATGACATTTCCAATTACATACACTAGAAAGGTAGGGAATTATAAGAAAACATCTTTCAGGGCAAATACAGATTGCAGTCTGCATCTTAAGATCGGACAATTTGGAACACGCAGACGCATATGTATATCCCTCGATGTGCAAAAAAAAAATCAAAATCAAAGAAACATTTTAGAAGATGTGGTGATTAGATAAGAGCAAGATGCAGATTAACACATACCTTGGCGTAATAATCCTTCCAGACTCTACGAGCGATCTGATGACCACCTAAATCGAAGGCTTTGAACTTGATTTTCCCTATACTCAATTCTTCGGACGTCGGATGTTGCGTCGGTTGATGTTGAACTAATCTCTGGGCGATTAAATAAAATAAAACCAAAACAGTGGAAACTGAGATCGACAAAAATTATTAAATTGGTAAACAACAAACAATTGAGGCGTTACAAAAAACATACCTCATCTTTAAGCATGTGAAGCAAAGTAGTTTTACCGGCATTATCGAGGCCAAGGAACAAGATCTTGGCTTCTTTCTGCCATAAACCGAGGGAGGCCAAGATGCCATAGAACCAATCAAAGAGAAACATTGTTGAGGAGAGGAGAGAATGAGAAAAAATCAGGTTCCTACAGATCTGGAGTGGCACAATTGGTAGTGTTGATGGATCGGATCTGCCCTTTTTCTCTCACTGTCCCTGACCCTAGATAGAACACAACAAACAGTTGAAGTTGATGCCTTTGGCTAATGAATGCGACAAATTTCCATGGTTCACGTGCTTCGGCTTATTTCCCGCACATAAATTGGAAAAATGGACACTACATATGGGCCCAAATGTTTATTTGCTTTGGGCCTATTCATTAAAAAACCAAATCTAATGGGCCAAATAACAACAAGACTTTGTGTATGTGAATTTTGAATTTGTGATTTGTGAATGTGATGTCTTTATTTCTTCTACACTTAGAAACCCACATGGATCGATTTATTATCATGCCGTACAGATCCATGTATGTATATAATACAAGATAAAGCTCTCATTACTACATATATTTTAGCATTGTTTTTTAAGCATCAAATTGATTTTCATGATAGAAACATATATGGTTTTGACCTTACCATTGAATCATATTATGAATTGTTACTATGTTTATGCTATAGGTGACAACCTAGAAAAGTGGGTGTCACACTGAGTCATAAAGTGGAATGGTTTTAAAAGCTTATATCGCACCCTACATAATTTATTGGATATCCCAAGATATGTGTTCAAAGGGACAAACGAATCTTGTTGCATCTACTAGAGCATATAGAGATTAATTCTCCAGCCCATTCTTTAGATGATGAAGAGTGTTACCTGCATAGTGAGGATAAACTGTTTTTTTGTTCTCGTAGCTTTGAAATATAATTGGGGTATATCATGATACACCTAACAAGCAATCACCTAATGAGTGTGGAATGAGGTCATTTGTAGGGGAATTAAGATAGGTTGTATTCTCTAAGTTCACTCATGATTAACTAGGGTTGTTCAAGGCCAAAATGAACACAACAATATAACTCAATATGTGAGAAATTGTTAATGTGTGATAAAAGTTGTGAAAGATTTAGATTTAAGCTTGTTGGAACTTGGTTTACTACGGAAACCAATATAACTCACTTAATAAAGCCTAGTGATTGGGCTTTAAATGAATTAAGGAGTCATATGAGTTTGGGCTTTAAATGAATTAAGGAGTCATATGAGTTTGGGCTTGAGGTGTGATTGGGCTTTGAAGGCGACATTTACATATTAAGGTGTCGTTTGTTTTTTAAGAGGTCTGAAGTCTTATTTTAGTTATGATTAATAAGAGGTGGTGTGTAAAAATGTCTGAACGATTCAGACTTAAGAGTCATTAAGAGAGTTTTTTAAAAAAACAAACAACCCCTAAATGTCAAAGATAGGACTTTTGGACACTATATCGGCGATAGTTCAATACATCATGTTCATGACCTAGCCGAGTAAATTTGATAGTCATTCACTAGGATTGGTTCAAGGCTGAAAATTTGCTACTACCATTTCTAATACATAATTTCTCCAGTGTGCTCTCCTTTTGAGTGTCTATCTTCTTTATTTGGAATTTTCAGTTATGTGAGGGACTATTGGATATTATTTTTTAAAAGGAAATTTCTTTTCTACACCTACAATGTAGTTTCTCCGTAGTTGAAATTGGTATTTCTTTTGTAACGTAGATAAAAACTGTGAAACTATTCCGAAATGGACATAAAAATTATAGATTTTAATAGAGGAGATAACGATGTGGAAAACAAGACAGAAATTCTATCTATAAGATCATTATCTAATTATTTGAAGTTTTTTTTTTCGTTTATATTCCATACGCATTTGTTATGTCATGTTTTCCTTTCGTTTTGCATTTCTAAAACCAAACAAAAGATATACATTCATTCATTGAATTTGATTTACAAAGATATATGTTGTATCTTAAAAGACATAATGTCATCTCACACAGTCAATATATACATAACTATCTTACCTTTACAAAATGTTACTATGATCTCAATTAATTATTGTTGATGGTATATATACATAACATGTGGAAGTGTTTGATTTTGTAATATATAGTTAGTTGACACACAGTGATTATTTCTTCCGATAATATATGAGAACACATACAGATGGAGGCCACTAATAAGGAAGCACGTGAAGGGTGATCCACAAAAGCACGTGCCTGGCGTTTACATTGGTTTTAGTTTATCAAAAACTCCACAGTCCTCATATCATATCCTGTTTTGTTTTGTTTTGTTTGCCCATCCATTTTACCACATGCCTTCCCACATCATTATTATTATTATCTTTTATTTTATTTTATTTTATTTTCTTTGAATTAATTAATTAATTCATTGTTGATTACAGTTTTTGTTTTCAATCATATCGAAAACAAAACAAACGACTACTACTGATCTACAGAGAGAGAGGATAACAAATATATCCTTGTTTAAATTACATATACATTTATTGGATACTAAAAAAAGAAAGAAAAAGGATATCATGTGCTTACTCAACAAATCATTGTTTTTTTTTGAAAATACAAACTTATTTTTTTTTTAAAAGCAAATATTATATATCACCAGGACCAGAGAAGCATCAGCAGTACGTACGTACATGAGGGAGAAACAGAAATAAAAACAGAAACAGAAAGATGAAGATAATGATAAAAGAAGAAGGTTATCTAAAACTCATCTCTTCCATAAGAAACAATTGTGAGGGCAGATGTGCAGACACACACATTATATATATATATATATATATATGTGATTAGTTTTACGAGACAGATGGTTTAATTTTGATCACAGAGAACCCAATGCTCCCTTCCCATATTCTATCTATCATATCAAATCCAATCTATTCTCTATTTATTACCAAATATTCCCACTTTCATTTTATCAAATACAAAATTAATCCAACACTATTACTAATTATTGCTAATAAATTAAAACCAAATGAAACACTACATTGAATATTATTGAAGGTATCTATCGTTATTATGATAGATTCATAATTATATATAATAACAAATAATTATAGGTAAATCATATTTAATGAATGATTACAATATTTTTAAGCTTTAATAAAAAGGATTCTGTTTTTCCTTCTCTCTATCTCGTTGACATTTTTTACTTTATTATTATGAGTTTACATATTCCAACTTATTGATTTAGGCCATGTTTGGCAAACTAACTGCTGGGAGCTTCAGGTCTCTCCTAAATAATCAATTAATAATATATTATAATTTATATATCAAGTAAAAGAGTAATAATATAGTTAAAATGTTTAAGTAATACCTTTAACTTTTTTTCCCACCATTCATCTGAACAATCAAGCTTCCCGGTTATGGAATTCCAACCTAAACCGGTTTCTCCTCGTTTTAAATACTTCCAAAGACGCCAATCTTTTTTCATTGAATCGTACTTATTTTTTAAGCTTTTGTGGTAACACGTTTTCTCCGTAAACTGATCTTGTATATCACGCCATCTAAAAGTTTGATTACGTCCATTTTTGGTGATGAAATTGATACAAACATCACAAAAGATTACAATAGATTCGTCGGTCCAGTTAATAGCTACCCCTTCGTCATTCTTGGTAGACATATTTTACCTCTATATTGAACAAAAAAAACACGTTTTTTACACCTTAAAAAACAGCAAATAACGAATAATAGATCAGCGAAAAAACGATCATTATATAAACAATGCAATTAAACATCAAAGGTGTTTCATGCATCAATTGAAAAAAAAATAGAAGACAACAATGACACATCAGGTTAGAAGCTGCATTGTTGATAAGTAATGTTACACCTGGTATTACATGACTTTTATTCTAAAATTAATATGAATCTGCAATTCTGCATAAGCTCAACAATAGGGCTGTCCATGGTGGTTTTGCATTGTATTTGGAACAAAAATTTTAGATAAAAGTTAAATCAAAAACTTATTCCACAGTGGATATGTTCTAATTTTACCTCATGATTGGTCCATGGTGGACACATTTTTTAATCCAGTTTATGACAAATATAATTTGTACCAACAGCTTGGATGGATTTCCACTGACATCTCTTTATTTACTCTCAACATTTCCCTAAAATAATTTATATTTGTGGATTCTTAAACAGGGAGTCCATGAACTAGAAAAGGGGTAAGTCATGTTTACTGTGAGCTATACAACCGAATCAAACATTATGATTTGGGAGGAAATGTTTGCATTTTGGTGATTATTGTTGTATGTTAAACTATAGCAATATCAATAGAGTGGTATTCCAATTCCAGATTAAAGCAAGAGTTGATTACAAATATTGTCCTTTTGGGGTTGGGGATTATTTGGAGTTTTGGTCCATTGGATTTCTTTACTACCAGTCACTTGCTTATTTCCTCTACAACTGCTGGTTAACATGGCTTCTGTGTCATCAGCATCCTTCTTGCATGCTACTTTCCCCTAGAAAAATCCTTATGCTACTGGTGGGGATACGACAAACATAAATAATACATCTATGAATGCTTATACTGGAAAATCTTAAAATTACTAAAACACCAATCTCCCAAAATGCAATATCTAAACCAATGAAATCATCAGATTTCCTAAACCACCAAGTAAATCAATGTAGAGAAAAAACGAGCACAAGAACAAAAAAAAAAAAAAAACAATGTAGAAACAAGAGCACAAGAACAACCCCAAACCCTAGAGCGATGTAGAAGACAAACCAGAGGAAGAAACCGATAATGGAGAAAATACAAACCAGAGGAAGAAGTCGATTATGGAGAAAAGAAGTTGATAATGGAGGAAAGAAGACATACCTGATTGATTCAGGTTCGAACTTGAATGAGGGAAGAAATCGACTGTGAAGAACAATCGACTGATTAATTCTGAGGAACAATCAATTTGTGAAGAACAATCGATTTCACGATAATCGATTATGTAACTTGAAATCAAAGAATCGCTATGAAGAAATCACGCCTTGAGAATATGGAACGATAGACTTCAGACTGGGTTATTTTTTAGGGAAATTGACCCAAATGGCCCAAACATTGAACTGGATTGGCCTCCTAGCCCATTCTCGCTATGCTTTACGGAAATAGCCCAAGGGACGAAATGAAACCCAGGGGCGCAATGGAGCCCTAGGGCGCAATTGCTCCCGGACGCAATTGCGCCCGGACGCAATTGCGCCCTAGGGCTCCATTGCGCCCCTGGGCACGTGTCAAGCCCAGGTTAACCCTAATTAGGGTTTCTCCTTGGAATTTTGTTTGTTTGCTATTTTTCACGATTTCCAGCTGCTTTTTCATGTTGATTTTTACTGTTTTTTTCAACAAAAAGTTGTGATATCAAATTTATTTTAACAGATAAATTGATTCCCTGTGTTTTTTGAAATTGATTCCCTAGATTATTGCTATAAAACCAACAACCACTGAAGTTGTAAATCACCATTTTCATCCACAAATTTCAGACAATTGTTTTGCTTGTGTATCTGTGCGTGTTTTTTTTGAAAATATGAGATCCGGAGATGATAAAGTCAAGTTACATCTCCTAAGCGGTGGTTCATGGCAGCAGGATGGTAACGGGTGGGAGTATGTTACCGATCAACCGATAACCCGTGTCAAGGTGGCACCTAACATTACGCATCTTTGGTTGGTTAATTGTATTCACAGAAAATTTCGTATCGATCCTGCTCTTGGTACGATTAGAATATCGTATAAGGTTAATGATGGTCTTTATGAGTTATGCAACAATGACGATGTTTTGTCTTTCATTCAATTTTTTGACGGTGAAAATAATCCACCAACACTCTGTGTGTTTGTCGATCCATCGATGTCCGGTGGAAGCGATCTCGGTGGTACTTCGAATGCCGGAGGCGGTGTGGATGAATCTGATGATACCCCATATGTTGTTCTCGAAACACAACAAGGAGGAGAAGCAGAACAACAAGAAGATGACGACGACGAAGTTTATAGACATGATGAGGAGTCTCATGTTTACCACTTGGGTTTATCTGATGTTGATACTGATGAAGACGACGACGAACCAGAAAGTAGTCCTATCAAATCATACGGTGGGATAAATGATTTCTTTGATATGCCCCCTCCACTTCCATCAGCGACCCCAGTCATCACACCCAACCTACCCCCACGTTATAGTCGTAGTAGAAGAGTAAGTTTGGGTCAAGTATTCCAGACGAAAGACGATAGGTTTGAAGTTTCTTGAAGAGGGTTTTGAGTTTGGAGTTCATCGATCAAACAAAACCAGATATGATGCCAGATGTAGGCAAGCCGGATGTTCTTGGCGTATCTATGCGACCTCTGTCGAAAATACCAATATGTTTCATGTTCGTATATTGGAAGACGTACACACTTGCTCGAGGACGCAGCTGCATCCCAACCACCATCAAGCAAACAGTAGAGTGTTGGGTAATTTTATTTACCCTAAAGTGAAGGATACCAGCAGGACATACCGTGGATCCGACATTGTCAACGACGTCAGATCGGATTTGAAAATAGATATTTCTTACTGGCAAGCCTGGCGCGCAAAAGCTTATGCACTCACGATGGTGCGTGGTACCCCTGAAGAATCGTTTACCCGACTCCCCTGCTTTCTCTATAATCTGGAGCTTCGGAATCCTGGTACCGTTACCTCCATAAGGATAGACAGTAGAGAACGTTTTGAGATGTGTTTCGCTGCCCTCGGTTGCGCGGTACGTGGTTATTTTAATAACTTTCGTGGTTATTTTAATTGAACTGCTATATTGAATAATGTTATAATATGAAAATGCCTTAAATATCTAGATTCGATCGTTTACCACACACTTGCGTCCGGTCATTATCATCGATGCGGCTCATTTGAAGGGTACTTACTTGGGCACAATGTTCTTAGCCGTTGCTATGGACGCAAATAACCAGATTGTGCCCATCGCTTTCGGAGTTGGTAGGTCTGAGAGTGGGGATGTGTGGACTTGGTTCTTAACCATGCTGAAGCGTTGTATCGGGGAACCCGAGGGGTTGGTTTTTGTATCCGACAGGGCTGCTTCAATTCACCAAGCAATTAATACGGTGTACCCGGGCGCCCATCATGCACTTTGTTGTCGCCATCTAATGATGAACGTAAAAACCAGGGACAACAGGGTCAGATACAGGAAGAAGTTATTTTGGAGGACGTGTAAAGCATATACGGTGGAGGAGTTTGAACTGAATATGACGGGTCTACGAGCTGCTTTACCTCTTGGAGCTCCGCTTATGGACCAGGTTGGACCGGAGAAATGGTCAAGGGCCCATTTCCCAGGAATGCGTTACAACATAATGACATCGAACAGTGCCGAGTCGGTGAATGCATTGTCTCGTTTTGCACGGAGCCTGCCTATTGTGGCCCTTATGGATTATTTCCGATGTTTTCAGCAAGAATGGTATTCGATTCGTCGGAGAAATGGAGGTTATCATCCTTGGATTTTTGACTGTTTGAATTTTATGTTTTCATTTTTGCAACACTAACGTAACAAATTTGTGTTATCGCAGAAGAAATGGTGAATCGTCTCACGCCTTGGGCGGAGGCCAAAATAGAAAAGAGAATTCACAAGTCGGCAACGTGGACTGTACATGAGATTGGTCGAGGTTACTGGGAAGTCCGCGATGGGGTTAGGGACGCAGAAGTTGACTTCAATAATCGTCTTTGCTCGTGCAGGAAATGGCAGCTATCAGGAATACCATGCGGCCATGTCATCGCCGTCGCAAGAAATCAACGGTGTACAGACGTCTCCCATCTGGCGACTGGTTACTACGCGTCGGATAATTTCCGACAAACTTACGCAGAGCTCATACATCCGGTCGGTCCAGGAGAAGGATGGGTTGTTCCAGACCACCCGCTTATGACCGTTAGACCACCGGTCGTAATAAGAAGGGCTGGTCGACCGAGTAACCATGACCGTATCCCGTCTCAGGGCGAGGATTCCATCCAGAGAAGATGTTCTCGTTGTGGACAAACAGGACACACTCGAGCAAACTGTCCATCTCTTGCACCAGTAAATGTGAGCCGACAAAGGGCATCTGGTAGTCGACAAACTGAAAGGGCATCCGGTAGTCAACAAACTCACAGGGCATCTGGTAGTCAACAAACACAACCAGTATCAACCCAAGAGAATTATGAAAGTTTTAGACATGGTACTTTTGATTTAAATGTTGATCTAAACGAGTAAACCATGTATGTAATAAACCTTTTATTAATATTATTATTACTCTATAAAGTTGACTTCCCTTTTATCCACCTTATCGTGTTTTTTAAGTTGGAAGATGTTATTTACTAAAGTATCCATCAAACCAAAATTTTATTGAAACCAAAGAAAACGGATGAAGTGCATCGATACAACAACCATCTTTGGAGGAGCCTACTACGGGTAGATTTCCTGGATCCTGATGATCCAGTCAGACTTTTCCTTAATCATGTCCTCCATGCCGGTGTAGCTGTCTTTGATTTCTATCACTTCATCTTCTAAGTAATTAATCTCTCGTTTCATCGCCCTAACCCTGCGCTTCATTTCTTCCAAGAACTCCTTCTTCTCCGCAATACACGCCTCTTTATCTTTCTGAATATCCATGTTGCTTAGCCACATCCTTCTTATGTTTTGTATATCTGCATTCGCCGCATCACATGACTCTCTCAACCTGGTAGGCAGTACTTGAGACATTGGTAGACCCGGCTGCTGGTGAGGTTGATACTCTGGTGGGGATTCTCCCCCATGAGCATGGTAGTATGCCTCTCGTGCATTGTTAAACTCTTCCCACTCCTGAGGCGTAATTGGACGATCGACCGCAGTTCTACCAAACTGTGCCCACTCCTCCGTTGTCTCGGGTGCCTTCCAGTTAATCCTTCTTGATCCATCATTTAATTGTTGGATATATGCGGAGCCTGAAGCACCATTCGCTGACCTTCTACCCATGGAACGTGAACCACCAGCCATTAAGTTATGAAAATGTAGAGAATGGTTGTAAACGGTGTGGAGGGTAGATAACAAGTTGTGAATTACTACTTCACCATAAAATCTACTTATGGTCGATGAGAAGATAGGGAGGGGCGCAATTGCGCCCGGGCGCAATTGCGCCCCACTACTCAACTGCAAAGTGCCTGACAGGATTCACTGCAAAGTTATGGAACGATTCCCCTGCAAAGCCTGTTGTCAGGATTCCCTTGTAAAGCATTAAACGACAACGATTCCCCTGCAAATGTAGAGGGGCGCAATTGCGCCCCCACGCCATTGCGCCCCTGTCCTTAGATTTTGGCTATAAATAACGTGGTTATACCAAAGTTATACTTCACACCATACAACATTTTCATAGCATAATAGTCCCCTCTTTGACCAAACAAATGGCTGGAAATGCATCATCGTCAAACCCACCGTCTTCACAAATAATGCCCTCCAGACTGAAAAAAGCGATAGAGAAAAGTGAAGCGGAGATCGAACAACTCACCGAAGAGTGGAAGGAAATGATGGCCAAGAAGGATGGCCACTTGCGAAGGATCGACGCGGACAAGGAGGAGATAAGAAGGTTGAAGAGGGAGATAAAAGAGAAAGAAGACCGTATTCGCCAGGACAACGTTCAAGTAAACAAGCTTATGCAAGATTTTGCAGTACTGCAAGCGCAGGTTACCCAGAAACAAAATTGGATTGATCAATGTAAAGCACTTTATCCTTAGCATTTTTGGATTTTCTATGTTGCTAGTTTGTACCCTTACTTGCTATCACTTTCTTTCATGGTGCTTGTGTTGTTGTATTTCTTTCGTTGGTTGTATAGTTCATATGCATTGTATCCGTTCAATGTTATTAGATATGTTCAATTTATTGAAATGATGCTTGTCTTGAAATTAACTAAAACTTCCAAAAAAATTATATACGTAGATAAATATACAAGGTCCTAAAAAGGTCCTAAAAGGAATCATACATTTCGATCTGTCTGTATCATGGACCAAAAGACATCCGTCATATGACACCTCAATGCTGCCGCCCTTGTCGACTCATCCTCCTGGGCTATTGGGACCTCGTTATTCGCTAAATGGGTGAGGAACATGCATGTCAAAGGACCACAATCGCCCAAAGAACCCTGCTGCTGTGGTACCCCATCTGCGTGTACCCAAGTGAACTCATGGCTTGCAGCTGCAAAGTGATTGGCAAACAGCTAGGGTAAGAAGTTCCGGTAGATCGTTGGCGAACTTCGTCATCATTTCATTAAAGGTGTCCACATATGACGGGCTCCTGAAGCTATCATATATAACCATCTTCATGGTTTCTAGGTTTAAGTCGCCAACAACCCAATGCTTTTGGTCGATGCAAATGGGAATAAATACCTGAAATATTTGTTAAAAAACAAACCAACAGTGAATAACATTAAACTATACAGAAAGTTATAAATAACAAGTTTTTTTAGAAATTGAAATTCATACATGTTCAACAGACCACCATGGTACACCATCCGGCTCCTTCAACATTTTGTAGACAGATTTCGGCCCCCCACCAAAGAGCAAGACATGCATGAAATCGGACGTCATCACCGTCCAAGTGGCACTGGGCGAATGCGACTCGCGGATAAACCGAACCCATCCATCGATGTGCTATATAAAAAATAAAAAAATGTTAAGACATAAATGGACATTATGATAGACAAACTGAAATGACGCTTTAGTACTAACATCATTTTCGAGCCACCCCGAGCCCTGCAGACCGAGTAATAATCCCCACCAGTCCCTACCGACAGCATGGGTGGGTATGCACCTAAGCCAATAATCCGGCAAATCATTATCATGCCACCTTTTGGCAATAGCGGATGAAGTGTAACTGGAAGCAGAAGAAGTGGTGGTGGCAGCAGTGGTGGCAGCATCTGCTTGCCGACGAGGATGAGGGACCTTCGATGGGCGGCGCTGGATAGGTGGGCGTGTAGTAGGAGGCAAAGCGGTGAAAGGAGGGCGCAATGATTTCCCGGGATATTTCTCGCGCTGCGGCCTCTGGATAACAACGCCCGACGGACGAACCTGTGTGTCCTGGGACACTGCAGGATGAGGCGTATCCTGGAACAAAGCCCCAACAAACCCCTCCAAACCCATCTGTTGCGCTCCACTATCATGGAGCAACGCCCCGAATGTGCCCTGCAAAATATGTTGGGTCCTCACAACTTTGTTCTATTAAATAAATAGCAAATGTAACAAACAAATCTCTTAACTTACATGCTGAGTATGTTGGCCTTGTGTAAGCCCCGTGTACGCTGCCCCAGAGCCCTGCAAAATAACATTGAGGATATTCAGTTTCCATTCATAATATAAAAATCAAATTACCCACCAAATTGAATAACTTACATGTATAATTTGTTGTGGTGGTGTAACGAACTGAGATCCTAATAGGTCATCAAACGTGCCTAAGCCTGATGAACTCTGCACATTAATCTAAGTGATGTCATATGTGGTTTAAAAATGATGTCATATGTGGTTTAAAAACGATTGAAATAACTAACATTATCCGTGTATTGGGACGGCCCTCCGAAGTACGGAGATCCGAACCCATGCGGTATGTCGTCGGGCTGGGAGGGCTGTCCACCCTGCTGCTGGGATGGAATCTGGCATCAAGCATATTAAACCACGTAAAGGTTCAAAAGATAACAATTAAAACCAGGTCCGATAATTTAAGTTAAACACTTACCTGCCAAGCGCTAAACTGCCTCTCCACCTCGGCAATGCGTCTCTCAAGACTTTCTTGGTATGCACGATCAGATGCCCATTTCTCGGCTTGCCGTCTCTCAAGATCTTCATGCTCAATGCGATGAGAAGTCCGAAAGTCATGGTAATCATCCTTCCACCGCGTAAACTCAGCCCACCGATCAGCATAGGGTTCAACATGCGGACTATGCTGATAGTGGCCTGCTGGACTATGCCCTGCACGGAATGGTGGCTCCTCGTAAGAGCTGGCCCCATGTGGCCTGCTGACGCCTTCGTCATCGTCAGTCTGGTCTCCCTCTGAATCAGTTTGAACTTCTATACCAACAATTAACAACATTATCATAAATATCAGATAATCTAGAACGACTTCTCTTTATAAAAAAATTATACATATCGGATAACTTAGAATGACTTCTCACCCTCGTCAACATCCTGCGTAACTCTATCCCTCTTCGTCTGTCGACGCCCCGCCGTACTACTAAACCAGCGATGGCTCTCCGTATACCATTCCTGACTCTCCTCCCACGGCGTCGGAACAAGGCGATCACGTGGCATCCTATCATCCTAATATATTGAAAAATAACCATGTTAGAAATCCACATGAGGGCCCCACTTATCACAATTTTTTGGTCGTAGTCAATGTAACTTACCGTCGAGACATCCATGAGATTATGGGCATGATAGCTACCAATAACTGTCGAAGACCTAGCCCAACGAACTGCACGTGGCATCTTGGTGGTCAATATATAATACGTGCTGGCCATAGGAAAGGTCTCCAAAATCCATATCTGTGAATTATAATACCCAGACAGTAGTAAATATTTTCTAGAAATAGGGAATTCGGGTAGGTTGTAAAAATATTAATTTGATATCAACTTACTAACCTTGAAGGCAAATAAAAAACCAGATAACGACATCCTATATTTATGGTCCGGTCGTTTCTGGATCGCTTTATTCATCTGATTGTAGGTGTGCGCCCATATATAGGATCCCCAGGGATACTGATTAAACACGCTCATATCATCAATTGCCCGAAGTACAGGGTCGGGAATATGCTGGGACAACTGATGACCGAGGAAGAACGTCTCAACCATCATCATCAGACAAATACGGACGGCAGAATCATCATCGATATGGGCCCGCCCCTCGTCAGTAGTGCCGATAATATTGAATAAATCTGTGATGTGTCGCACCGTCAACTGGCCTCGCGGGAACATCCGTCTAACAAACCCACCGGACCGATTCTTATGCAACTTCGGGTGCGGTCCGAAACGGAGTGCTGTGATAAGACAGAACTCCTCACGGCCGAACCGAAGCGCGTGCTCACCAACCTCATAAATCATCTCGTCATCCCGTATATTTTCCGGGAAGACCTGTGTCTGCAAGAATATGTGGACCAAGGTCGGGTCGGCAGATGTATCGGTCAATTGCAACCAATGACCGAAACATGTCTCCTTGAATAGCTCTAATCGCCGGGAGTTCAATTTCTGGCGAATCGAGTCCACCATGGACGTCTTACTCTTAATATTCAACTTTCCTGTGTAGAAAGTTCTTCCCTGCATAATAAGTGTCAACTTCTAATATTCAACTTTTCTATAGGGACCTAAATTGTCAGTTTCTAATGTAGAGGGACCTAAAGTGTAAATTTCAAATGTTAAGGGACCTAAAGTGTATGTTTCTAAAGTAAAGGGACCTAAAGTGTAAATTTCAAAATTTTAGGGACCTAAAGTGTCACTATCTAATTTTAAGGGACCAAAAGTCTCAGTTTCTAAATTTTTGGGACCTAAAGTGTCAATTCATAAATTTCAAGGGCCTAAAATGTAAATTTAAAAAGTTAAGGGACCTAAACTGAATGTTTCTAAAGTAAACGAACCTAAAGTGTAAATTCCTTAATTTATAGGACCTAAAGTGTATGTTTCTCAAGTAAAGGGCCCTAAAGTCTAAATTTTAAAATTAAAGGCACCAAAAATGTAAATTTCTAATATGTAATGTCTAATTTTTAAAAGTGTAATTTTTAAAAAAATTAAAGGATTATTGTATAATGTGTAAATTTTTACAATGTTCTATAATGTCAACATTAAATTTAAAACTAGGCTATTATTAACTATAAATTTAAACCATACATAACAACAAAACCTATCAATGGAAATAAAAATATACCAAAAAAATTCATCCAAAACTAGGCTTTTAACTATAACCATTTAAAAGTATAAACCATACATAACAACATAATCTATCCATGGAAATGAAAATATACCAAAAAAAGTCATCAAAAATAATGTTTTAACTACAACCATTTAAGACTATACAACATACACAATAACAAAATCTAACAATGGAGATGAAAATATACCAAAAAATCATCCAAAATAATGCTTTTAAGTACAACCATTTAAGACTATACAACATACACAATAACAAAATCTAACAATGGAGATGAAAATATACCAAAAAAATCATCCAAAATATTAAAATGATAACTACAACCATTTAATACTATAAACCATACATAACAACAAAATCTATTAATATAAGTGAAAAAGACACTAACCTCAGCCATTTGTGGATCGAGTAATTAAAAATGTGCAAAAATGTAGTTTGTCGGCGAGAGAAAATGTCAGCTCCGGCAAGGTGGGGTTGGATCGAGTAATTAAAAATGGGAGCTGGTCGGCGTACTTTCAGTATAAAGTGCCCAGGGGCGCAATGGAGCCCTAGGGCTATTTCCGTAAAGCATAGCGAGAATGGGCTAGGAGGCCAATCCAGTTCAATGTTTGGGCCATTTGGGTCAATTTCCCTATTTTTTATTGAGAAGGGTAGCTTTGTCATTTAAATAAAATAGCAAGGATAGATTTGGAAGAAAAAAATAAAAAGCTCCTTTGGTCAATGAAACGCTAGTGAGAGTAACGTTTTGAAAAGTTATAAGCTAGCTTTTGGTCATCCAAACATGTACTCCAAAAGCTAGCCTTTTTTTACCAAACAAAGCCTATATATTTACATTACTATTTTAATTATTAAACACTTGGTAATTAATCTTGTATTAAATACCAAAAATCAAAACCTTTATTTTCCAAACAGTGATATTGATATGTCTGTTGGACATAGGCCTACCTCGATAATAACATAAATTTTCTACAATCATTTGTAACAAAAGACTTTAACAATTAAAAAACTGGATAATATCATAAACTTTCGACAACCAATTGTAATATAAGATTTTACCAACTAACTTACGAGATAAAAACATAAACTTTAAAAGCATAATATTTTTAACAACTAAGTTATAGATAACGAAAATTTTTTCTACACCTATTTGCACCAAAAAAAGTTAAAAACTAATAGAAGCTTAAATATGTTTGAACACCCAATATTGAATACTAACACAACTATATAAACGAACAACAAATACATTTTATTCTAACGCATGATATACATGCTACTAGTATATCTTTACATTATTAAGTCATAAAATGACTATATACTGAGCAACAAGAACACGTTTCATTTTAATGCATGTCATCTAAATACCAAAGCATTTCAAAGCAACAAAATTGAACGAACAATTACATGCTTCAAGCGGTCACATAATACTATTGATCAATACTCATAAATCGTGATGCATTGTATTATAAAGTAATTGAACACTAAGGGGTTGTTTGGAATTGGCTTAATAGGTTGTATGGCATGCATGGCTTATTCGGAAGCCATACATAGGTGTTTGTTTATGATGTAATCATCTAGACATTAGCTTATTCACGCAACTCACAAAGGGTAAGCTTTTATGATTCAGTCATCACTTTTCCAACTCTACCCTTGTAACAACCTCAAACTCAAAATTTAACCATAAGATAGATAGATACCGAAACAGTTTAAAATACCGAATTAAACATGATTTACAATCCCAGAGTCTAAAGTAATTGACCAAACACAACTGAGGATTTAAATCAAGCCTCTAAGTCTGGGAAGTCTAAACAGAAGACTACCAAGCTCCACTAACTTCCAGCTCTCACATCTTCTCTTTACCTTTACTCGAGCTTGCACTAACCTCTTTGCCTGAAAATGGTTTTCAGATTTATAAAGACCGGGGATTAGACCAGAGGTCTAGTGAGTTCCCTCAAGTAACAACATCACACCACCACGTAATTCAAAACGAGTTATAAAACATTTATAACGATTCACATCATTGGAATATCATGCACACACACCACATGTGGATGGCACACGCTTAAGTCACGCACACCTGTGACACGTGTTCGGGCTCACACCTACCCTCAATCGGATCACATGAAACGGATTCATGCATCCCCAATGGGTCACACCTCCCATGTAGCCATCACATGCCCACCCCCAATGAATGCACACTTTGAATTATTAAGGTAACACGATATAAAAGTATGTATAATTGTAAAACAATCAATTCAATCTCAACGTGCAAAGTAAAAGCATTCTTGCAAATAGGGGAAAGTAAGAAAAACTCACCTTCCGTCCACGCTCAGATTTCGCACTCAGAGCTACAAGGGTCCAACCGAACACCTATTCAAACGATACACATGGGTATTAAACCACTCGTAAAGCTCTCTAAATACACTCCTTCTCATCCCTAACACAACCCCTAATCACTACCCCGATCCTAGGCCCAAACAGAGGACGAAACGACAAGAAAGTTGTCCAAATAAAGCCTGGCACGACTTTCCACGCGATTAAATCTACGATTTAACCCTTTATCGTATTAACTGGACTAAAAATTAAGCTACAACTTTATACAATTCTTGGCCTTATGGCCAATGATTCTACTCCGTTTTCTTTCTAAACACTTGTCGGTCCACAATACTATATCAAGTTCTTATAAATCAACACAATATGATTACCAACCTGTTTGATTAATAACAATCGATGATTACAAGGTTTTCGGTTTGAAGCTCTAGTGTTTTCTCTCTGTGTATTACACCGTTTGTGTGTGTGTTCTGATTGTGTTAGAGAGTTGTTGAGATATCATATATGATATCTAGCTTCTAAGACACACTTCCTAATCAACTTGCAATATTAAACTATTAAAATAAATAATATCTAACATATAAGATATTATATAACTAACTAATATCTAACTAACTTAGATATTAACTAACTAAATTAACTAATAACAATAAAATACAATAACAAATAATTTACTTCGACATTTATTACAAACGAAATTAGACTTTATATCGAGAGTCGACTTTCCGGCTTTAGCTTCAGATTGGATCTTCAGATTGGATGATCTTGAATCCAATGAGATTGTGGTCTAACAATCTCCCCCTTTGGATCAAGATCATTACTAAAAATATTTTAACAATTCAGTCTTCTTGTTCAGCTCAGAAGATGCAATCTCTTTCTCTAGCTCATAATGCTTTAGCAAAGTATCTTCAAAGAAAATTTATCTGAAATCAGCATGTCTTCAAAATACTTTGATCTCGCATTTCTTTGTTAGCTTTTCTCTTCTCTAATGTCTTGTAATGTAATGGACATTTCTTCAAGCTTTAGATTCTCCCCATTTTTGATGAAAAGTGCAACGACTTCATCAAAACTTCGAGTAAGAAATGTAAAACATTTGGAGCCTCTGATCCGTCAATTCAAAAGATATTCATCCAGATCTTTGCAAATCCAAACAAAATAATCATGTAACACCTGAATCAACTAATGAATCAGTTAACATGCCTGTCAGTAACACTAAGTCACTGTGTGTAACGAATACACATTGGAAATGAGCTTTTGTGATGTTCACTCCCCCAGGGCTTCCATTCAATCATCGAAACACCACAGAGGTAAATTCTATGAACGTTATGACAAAGAAACAAACTCCTTGTGTGTTCGTGCTTGTGATAGAAAGAATTAAGCACTTGATGATTGCTTATAGGCTCAAAATTGTGTAAACCACTGAGACAACAATAAGTTAAACACATACTCAATTGTGCATGATTGAAGTGCGAAGGTGGGGCAGACTTCCTTCTTTTCAATATCCAGATTTTCCAAATGAAAATCAGATAGCAAATGTGCTGCTTCCCCTTTGAAAATGTGAAACACTTTCTTGTTAAGAAGAAAATGAGTAGTTAGTGAGGTTTGATCAAGAGTTGGCATGGGCTAGTTGCCTGTTTCAATAATGTTCACCAAAGAGTTGTGAAACATTAGAATTGTGGCTACCCGGCTCAGAAAAAGTTGGTGCAGAGTTGTGATATTCTTTTAACTCTGTTCTCACACGCTCTTTCTTTTAAACATTAAGCTCACTCTAATCACACTCATTTCTTTTCGACTTCTCACACTCAATCACTATGGATTAACTTCTTGGGTAGAAATCACTAGTTAAGGTGATTGCATAGAAGTTGTGTTAATTCCAAGCACAAAGAAATCCTTGTTTTCCTATGATGCATATGATGCTCAGATATGTTTAACTATTTCAGTTAAAGCACAATGTAGATCTTGAAAACATTTAAAGTCACATTTCCAATTCATGAAATCGGTTTAAGATTCAAGAAGTGGTTTGAACATTTAGAACAATGTTTTCTATGATTGAAAGTTGTCCACTTATCAACCATATATGAGATTAAGATAAAGGATTGTACCTTAACGTGCGATCTTATATCTCATGAAGCTAAGCTTAAAGTGATAAACATATGAACTTGTAAGCATCTCTCAAAAATTCTGCAAAAGTCTTATGTCAAGTCAAAGTAAAATTTATTCACTTAAATTGAAAAGACAAAAAGCAGTAAAACTATTAAAGTACGAGTTCTAATCAGAAATAATCAGAAGTCATATCTAAACTCCTTTGACTTAAAGAGCTCCCCCTAAAATATTGCATTACAAAAATTTGGCATAAAAGGTAAATGCAGAAATCTTATGAGCTCCCCCTCACAATAAGATTGACCACTTGTCAATTTCTTCTCATACTCCCCCTTGGATCATGAACAAAATATAGAAGTGCAGATATCTTGCGGAAATGAAGAAATGATGAAAAAGTATACAATTAGAAAACTTTGATAGGTAACTGCTGATTAAATCTTTAGATTTAGCATACCAAGCTTAGAGACAAGAAAGTTAAACCTCTTTTCGTCTAAAGGTTTGGTAAACAAATCGGCAAGCTGATAATCAGTTTTTACAAAGAAAAGTTCAATTGTTCCTTTTTCAACATGATCTTTAATAAAATGATACATGACGTCTATGTGTTTGGTCTTTGTGTGTTGAACATGATTCGCTGTTATTGCGATGGCGCTCTTGGAGTCACAGTATATCGGGATTTTGTTGAAGTGGAAACCGTAGTCGCACAATTGAGTTCTCATCCATAAGACCTGAGAACAGCAACTAGCAGCAGCTACATATTCTGCTTCGGCCGTTGAAGTTGAAACACAAAGTTGTTTCTTTGATGCCCAACTTACGAGCTTATCACCGAGGAACTGTACATGTCCTGACGTGCTCTTCCTGTCTAACATACAACCTGTATGATCTGCATCTGTATACGTTGTTAGTTCAAAACTAGTATCTTTAGGATACCACAGACCAAGATCTGCAGTGCCCTTCAGATACCTAAATATGCGCTTCACAGCAGACATATGGATTTCTTTAGGATTGGCCTGATATCTTGCATATAAACATGTTGAAAACATTATATCTGGCCTACTAGAAGTAAGATACATTAAAGAACCTATCATTCCTCTGTAAGTCCTAACATCAACAGCCTTACCTGAAGGATCGGTGCCAATCTTAGTACCTGGTGCCATTGGGGTACCAATCGGTTTTGAATTTTCCATTTTGAACTTCCGAAGAATATCCATAATGTATTTTGATTGATTGATAAAAATACCCGATGAAAATTGTTTGACTTGTAATCCGAGAAAGAAATTCATCTCTCCCATCAAATTCATCTGAAATCTAGACACCATAAGGTTTGAAAAATTCTTACAGTACTTAGGATTTGTAGAGCCAAAAATAATATCATCTACATAGATTTGAATTAAAATGATATCGGCTTTTTCCTTTTTGATAAACAAAGTGGTATCCACCGTTCCTTTTGAAAAACCAGACTTGACTAGAAATTTGGAAAGGACATCATACCAGGCTCGAGGAGCTTGTTTCAGATCGTAGAGTGCTTTATCGAGAATGTAGACGTGATTCGGCTTCTCTTGATTGACAAAACCCTCTGGCTGAGAGACGTAGACTTCCTCCTTCAGAATGCCATTCAGAAAGGCAGTCTTCACGTCCATTTGAAAGACCGTGAAGTTCTTGTGGGTTGCGTAGGCTAGAAACATTCTAATTGCCTCTAATCGCGCCATAGGAGCATATGTCTCGTCATAGTCGATTCCTTCCTTTTGTCTGTATCATTTGGCTACTAGTCTTGCCTTGTTTCGGATAACGGTACCACATTCGTCCTTTTTGATCTTGAAAACCCACTTCGTACCTATAATGGTTTTACCTTGAGGTTTTGGTACGAGTCTCCAGACTTGAAGTGCATCGAACTGATTCAACCCTTCTTGCATTGAGATCACCCATTCTGGATCAGCAAGTGCCTCTGATACGCGAGTTGGCTCGAACTTGCTCAGAAAGGAGTCATGCATACACAAGTTTATTGATGCTGACCTAGTTTGCACCGGTTTCGTTGGATCGCCAATGATCTGGCTTATCGGATGCTCTTTGGTCCATTTATGTTCATGAGGTAGTGGATTTTGTGAATGTATGTCAATTGTATCATCTATAAATCCACTTGTACCTTCTTCAGCTTGTTCAGGAGGAATGATGATTGCAGTTGAAGTGATAGGTGCAGAAGGCTCAACAGGTACAACTTGGTCCGGCTGTAGATGGATCTGTACAGAACATCCTACTGATGCAGCTACTTCTGTCTTTTCATCATTTGTCACTTCTTCAACTGTTGGAGTCGGCATTTGAATTGGAACTTCTTGTTGAATCGGGGTGTTGGATTCAATAGGAATATCTGAACTGGTTGGATGAGTAGTCGTTAAGTCTTCCATCCTGTCAACCACAACAGATTTCTTTACATTAGATCCAAGAAATTCATCATAAAACAATTCAAATAATAAATCTAAATCAGATATATGATTAGTTGACGTTGATGCTTCATCTGATTTATTCTGTTGAGACGCAGGTTCTGGACTGATTTACCCAGAAGCTATTACGCCGGTTATAACGGGTTCTGAACTGTGTTGTTCGGAAGCCATTTCTTCATCAAACGTGACGTTGATGCTTTCAATCACCGTCTTTGAATTCTTCAGATAAACATGGAATGCAGTTGATGTCGAGGAATAACCAATGAAGATGCCTTCGTCCGCCTTGGCGCTGAACTTGTTTAGACTCTCTCTATCGTTAAGAACGAAACACTTACACCCAAATATATGCACATATTTGATTGTCGGTGTTCGGTTGTTGATTAACGCATAAGGAGTCTTCTTGAATCTGCGATGTATCATTTGTAACACCCTGAATTCTGGAAATAGCAACTGATTTAAAATTTTCTAAATACATCAATGAATGATTCATCTGAAATCACAATTTAGATTTAACCTCAATACACACATTCATTCACACATACGGTCTATAAAAAGGACGGGTGTTACTAAAACCCCATAATAGTCGCTATCTCCAACTGCGGAAGACTTCACCAAACTACTTACTCTCGTGTAAGCCTAATGCTCAACTCTTCAAAGCACTGCAAGAACCAAACCCCAGCTGGAACCTGATGCACATGCTGATAAATAAAAAGGTTAGGCTTAACGCCTAGTGAGCTCAAGAGTTTTCATTAGAGATAAATAAAGCAGTAACTTCAAGAATGTTATTTAAAATCATGATTTACGAAATGCAATACATTTGATTTGAAAGCAACCAAAAATGGAACACATTACATCACAAAACAATCTCCTTTCATTATTCACCCTTTACGTGATTTAAAATCATAAAACGAACGCTTCTTTAAATAAATCCAAAACCCGAAGCGCACGTAAAATGTAACTGATGTTATAATGATCAAACATTGAAAACGTAGATAACTCCAACTTCCAAAACATCCCAATAACGCGAATGAGTTTCAATAACCAAAACCTTAAAACATAGATAAATACCCATACTCAAACGTCTCCGAAAACATGGATTATAAAACCCCATATCCAAAACCACACCTAATGGTGACGGGGAAAACCCGGTTACATGGTACGTGACGGACACAAAGTATGTCACATAATTATGTAAGAAATCAAAACATGTGGGTTACACATAAAACACCCACCGAGCTCAACTCTTCTGAGTCTATCACTCGAAAACATCAAGTCAACCCCTCTAGGTCTATTCTTGAGAGTTCCAAAATGGGGAACTCTAGCACAAGGGAATTACACCTTACTGCCCATGAGACGTTGCCCGACCGTATAGGTCCACACCTTACTTATCATGGTGACCTGATGCCTATTCCGTACCAAGTGGCGTACCTAATGTCCAAAGCGGGGACATAGGAACACCGTGCCTATGGATCCATTGCACTAACTAAACCATTACATGACTCAAAACGAATGAGCCAAAGCATTCAAAACATGACATGCTCAACTAAGATGCAGTAAATGCAAATCATAACCAAACGCTCAACATCGAGCAATTAGAACGGACAAGTGTCCTCAAAACCCAACAAAATCCAAACCGATCCAGAAGCTCAACAAATCCAAAGACCCAACGTCGAAATTCATAAAATGAAATCAAATATAAAAAACCCATATTTATATAAACCCATGCTCCAAAGCATATAATTAAATCCAACGTAGTTTAGATTGGGACAATTCATTTTCCAAGTGAGTTTACAACATTTATTCTTTCAAAACGTCCATAACATAAAACCATGCATTTCTCTAAAACACAAATCAAAACACATTTATACTCAAAATCTACTTCCATAAAATAAATCATAGAAATACCAAAATACATGATTTATTCATCATAATGCTCCAAAATTCCAAAGATGTGTACTAAATGAGTTTATAAAGTTAAACACCTTTGAAATACTCAACTTATCAGCAGTTAACCAGACTTATCAACATTTAACAAAACTTATCAGTAGTTAACAAAACTTATCAGCAGTTAACAAAACTTATCAGCAGTTAACAATTTCATGTAAAACGCTTTAAAATAAACATTTTGGCATGTACACCGTTTTCACAAATCAACTTGAACTCACCTCGCTAGATTTAGGCTAAATCTAGATTTTCCCCCCAATTAGAGCTCCTTTGAAGAACACTTGGATTCTCAAGACCAAACTTCCAAAACCTAAATCCATACATATTCAACCACAAATAAACATAATCAACCACAAAGAATCGTTTCCCAAACCATCTACATGAATACCTCCATTACTACCGAAACCCTAACTTCCATAACCGAAGAGAATAGAAGATTACCTTAACCCAAGATTGAATCCACCAACCAAAACACTTCTAGTTCACCAAAATGGTTACAAAACTCCAATCTATGAAAGGGAGAACAAAGGGTGGATGAAAACCAAGAAAACTTTGGGGAAGAAGATGAATAGTGAGAGATGAGAAGCTTACCACCACCAAATACTCTAGTATACTCCAATATACTTCCAATATCTTTCCATATCCTTGAAAATCTCTCAAAAACGAAACCGTAGCAACTTGAATCGCCCAAATCGGAGTTGAAATGAGAGAGTTATGAAGAAATGAAGTTTGGGGCTGAAAATCGCGATTTTAACACCCTGAAACACCCAGGCGATTGTGCCAGGCTATAGTGACAATGTCATAATCGCCGGGCACAATCACTGAGATTGTACCGAGCGTTTTTGGGCTCCAGCGACCTTGACAGGCGATTGTGACATTGTCACAATTGCCAGGCATTATAGCCTAGCGCGTACCGAAACTGTTTTGGCCATAACTTCTTCGTTATAGCTCCCTTTTCGCTCCGGAAAGAACCGTTGGACTCGTAATTGAATCCTTCATCCATCTAGACTATAAAATCTAGGATTCAAGTCCAAAATCAAAAATCTTATTTTTCCTTGATATATCGGTTTCTGTATTAACTTGAATTGATACCTCACGAAACTCGGGGTGTTACATCATTGAACGATTCTGTGTATAACACGCAGTCGATACAGCTTCTGCCCACAAAAATAGATGTAAGTCTGATTGACTTAGCATAGTACGAGCAGCCTCGACTAGCGTACGATTTCTTCTTTCGACCACTCCATTTTGTTGAGGCGTTCGAGCAGCAGAGTATTGATGTGAAATCCCGACAGATTCGAGATATTCTTCAACCTTTTTGTTCTTGAACTCTGTGCCGTTGTCTGTTCTTAGAAGCTTGACCGGTTTCTGCAGATTCACTTGGGTCGTCTTCAGGAATGTGATGAGAACATCTGGTGTCTCATCCTTTGAACGTAGAAACTTGACCTGTAACACCCTAAAAATAGGGATAACAAAAACCTTCCATAAATGGAGAAGTGGTATAAAGTTTGCCAAAGCAAGAGCTTCCCAAAAAGGGGAAATATACAAATAACCTGTTTAATCACAAATCTGTAATTTAACGGATAAATAAACAACAACCAACTAATCTAATTTCTACATCTAGAAAATTTTTTACAAAAGGGGTGTCATCTATAAACCCAAATCTTCCAAAAATAGTTCAAGTGCCAAAATCCCCAAGCTCTTGCCCAAAGCATCTAACTTGCCTAGGAGCCGCGCCGCTAACACCTGAGATACACATCGACACCAAACAAGTGTTAGGCCAAAAAGCCTAGTGAGTTGGACAATAATATGCATGCATGAACAGTCACAAATTCTTATCAGCAGTTACCCAATGTTCAATTATATGTGGAGTCATTAGGGGAGACCCAAAGCACCAATCAATTCCACTCCAAAGAGTCGATGCACCTTGATGCCCTTAGCAAGGAACACCCCAAAGGCCCGGCACACCCGAAGATCAGACCGTAAAGGAAACTTTCCGAGTGGCGGAGGTCTAGGCACATACCATCCCGGTGGTGCCCCAAGACTACATCCTCCTAGTGAACTTGCCTTGATTCATCCAACATAATGCATATAGGAGGTCCTACCGACTACGGGTACAATGTTACCATCCTATCCTCATGGAGTCCAACAAAAGTCCCAAACGACAATTATGCTCATCATGCATATAAATATGTCACCAAAGTGATATTCCAACTAAAACCATCATAACACACATATATGCATACATTTAACATATCAAGGTACCCATTTTATATATCCATGGGAAAAGCCCCAAATAATGGTACATATAACATAAAACATAGCGTATCACCAATATCCATATTTCCAACCATTTTCATCAAGAAATCCCAAATACTCGAACACATAGAGAATGAAATAACAAATAGAAGATTATGATGTGTATCTAGTTTTAACAAAGGTTTAGTAAACTCACAATCTAGGTTTTGTACCAAAACCTAGAAAAGATGAAAACCCTAGATTTGAGGAGATGAGACTTGAAGTGGAGAAGTTGAGCTTTATGAACCCTAGAAATTTGTCCTTGTGCCCGGTGATAGTGCCATTGGCACTATCGCGAGTCACAATCGCGAGCACCCGAAGACCTACGGTACCAACCGCGTGATAGTGCCATGGCACAATCACGTGTCACAATCGCGACCATCCCCGAACTCTCGGTACACATTCGGCGATAGTGCCCTTCGCGATAGTGCCCAGGGCACAATCGCGGGGCACACGAAAACAACCCGAAACTCAACCGAAAACGATAACGAGCACAAGAATTGCACGATTAAAGATGGTAAATCAATATATGACATTTTAACATAATTCATGATCATAAAATGCACATAAAGACACATATTCACACATAAACGAAATTAATGCATTAAGGGAGACAAAATACTTACCTTATGAATTTACGGGTGTTACAATCCTCCCCACCTAAAATGGGATTTCGTCCCCGAAATCTTACCCTAAACAAACAAGTGAGGATAACGCTTCTTCATGTCATCTTCAGCCTCCCACGTAATGTTAGCACCCCGATGGTGCTTCCATTGGACTTTAACCATGACTACGTCTTTATGTCGTAACTTCTTCACCTTTGACTCCAAGATCGCCTCTGGTGCCTCAACGCAACGATTTCCATTGTCCACCCGAATTTCTGTCAAAGGAATAACGCTCTCCTCCTCGGCTAGGCACTTTCGAATGTAGCATACATGAAATGTAGGATGTATTCCATCCATTTCCGGTGGTAAATCCAATCGGTAGGCTTGTAAACCAATTTTCTCCAAGATAACGAAAGGTCCAAGGAAACGAGGACTTAGCTTCCCACGTTTCCCGAAATGTATGATCCCCTTCCACGGAGACACCTTCAACATGACCCGGTCGCCCACTTGAAACTCAACCGGCCTTCTCTTCTTGTCCGCATAACTCTTTTGTCGGTCTTGTGCCGCCTTTAGCCTCTCCCAAATCTCTTTCACCTTGTCCGTCGTCTCTTGCACTATTTCCGGCCCGGCGAATTGCTTTTCGCCCGCTTCTAGCCAACAAACTGGGGTTCTACACTTCCGCCCATACAAGGCCTCGAACGGTGCCATTCCGATACTAGAATGGTAATTGTTGTTGTACGCGAACTCTACCAAAGGTAGATGTGAATCCCAACTTCCCCCGAAGTCTATTGCACACGACCTCAACATATCTTCTAATGTCTGGATCGTCCTCTCACTTTGACCATCCGTTTGAGGATGATACGTCGTGCTCAAATTTAGTCGAGTACCCAACTCCTTTTGCAAACTAGCCCAAAATTTCAAAGTGAATCGGCTGTCCCGATCCGATACAATAGATTGCGGAACTCCGTGCCTCAACACCACCTCGTCAATATAAAGCTTGGCCAACTTTTCCATTGGCAAGGTCTCCCGCATTGCAAGGAAATGCGCACTTTTTGTCAACCGGTCAACAATTACCCAAATGGTGTCGTGCCCACGCAAGGTCTTTGGTAACTTCGTCACGAAATCCATAGTAATGTTGTCCCATTTCCACTCGGGACCGACCACCAATAATTTAACCTTAGGTCTCTATACATCTTGGTGCTACCGGGATGTATAGAATATTTCGACTTAGGAGCTTCCTCGAGAAGTAAGTCACGATTTCCCCCAATCTTTGGCACCCAAATTCGCCCTTGAAAGAGTTTGAGTCCACGACCATCTTCTGTTAAGAGTTCCTTTTGTTTGGACATAACCTCGACCTTGAGGTTCTCTTCTTTAAGTGCTTCCGCTTGGCTCGCTCTTATACTTTCCAACAAACTCGACACCACATCGATCCTAGTATGGGACATTTTGACACCTCCATCATTAGACCTGGCAAAAACTGACACGACACGCTAACCTGACACGAACTCGACACAAAATAAATGGATTTGGGTAATGCATTTCAACCCGTTTAAGTAAACGGGTTGACACGACACGACACGAAAATTAAACGGGTAAGGTCAGGGTCAAAATCTTCAACTCGAAAATGACCCGAATAACCCGTTTATATATATATATATATATATAAGTTTTCCTTTTAATGCTTTGGACTTTTAGTGTTTTAGATTTGATTATAATTTTGAACTATAAATTTTGGATTTCTAATGCTTTCATTTGAATTTTGTATTTGTATTTTTTTGTGAATTTTTGATTTTTAATTTTAATTTTATAAATGTTAAACGGGTTAAACGGGTTAGGCGGGTCGTGGCGGGCTAGGCGGGTCGGGTTAGGGTTGGGATTTTCTGACCCGTTTATTAAACGGGTCGGGTTAGGGTTAGACACTTTCAACCCGTTTAACTTTGAACCCGACACGACACGACACGTTTGCCAGGTCTATCCATCATGACTCCTTCGACTCAACGCATCCGCCACCACGTTGGCCTTACCGGGATGATAGAGTAGGTCACAATCGTAATCCTTCAAAAGCTCTAGCCATCTCCTTTGTCGCATGTTGAGTTCCTTTTGATCGAAGATGTACTTGAGACTCTTGTGATCCGTGAAAAGAGTTCACTTGGTCCCATACAAGTAGTGTCGCCACAAATTTAATGCGAAAACTACCGCCGCCAACTCCAAATCATGAGTAGGATAGTTCTTCTCATGATCCTTTAATTGCCGCGATGCATAGGCTATTACTTTCCCCCTTTGCATTAGGACACACCCAAGCCCCATCTTGGAAGCATCACTAAATACAAAAAAATCTTCCGATCCTTCGGGTAGGGATAAGATCGGAGCTTCGCACAACTTCCTCTTGAGCGTCTGAAAGACTTGCTCTTGTGCATCGGTCCAAAGAAACTTGACGTTCTTCCTTGTAAGAGAAGTGAGCGGTGTAGCGATCTTGGAAAAGTCTTGAATGAAACGTAGGTAGTAACCCGCTAAACCCAAGAAGCTTCGGATTTCCGTCGGACTTGTTGGAGGTTCCCAACTCATCATTGCCTCGATCTTTGCCGGATCCACTTTTACCCCGTCCTTTGATACCACATGCCCCAATAATTGCACCTCTTGAAGCCAGAATTCGCACTTCGAGAACTTCGCGAACAGCTTCTCCCTCCTTAAAACTTCTAATACTTCCCGTAAGTGTTTTCCATGCTCGGACTCATCCTTTGAATATATTAAAATATCGTCGATGAATACGATCACAAATTTATCCAAGAATGGGCGACACAAACGGTTCATCAGATCCATGAATACGGCCGGAGTGTTGGTTAGACCGAAAGGCATCACCAAAAACTCGTAATGGTCGTATCATGTCCGGAAAGCCGTCTTCGGAATGTCCTCTTTCTTCACTCTCACTTGATGATATCCGGACCGAAGGTCAATCTTCGAGAAACATCCTGCGCCTTGAAGTTGATCAAAAAGGTCGTCGATGCGAGGTAGAGGATACTTGTTCTTCACTGTGACTTTGTTTAACTCCCGATAATCTATGCACATCCGCATGGATCCATCCTTCTTCTTTACGAACAAAATCGGTGCTCCTCAAGGTGACGAGCTTGGTCGAATGAAGCCCTTCTCCAACAACTCTTGAAGTTGAGTCATTATCTCTTTCATTTCTGTCGGTGCCAAACGATATGGAGCACGAGCTATCGGAGCCGCTCCCGGTGTGAGGTCAATCTGAAACTCCATTTGCCGCTCCGGCGGTAATCCGGGTAAGTCTTCCGGAAAGACGTCCGGATAATCTTGCACCACCTCCACATCTTCCACCGACTTCTTTTCTTTCTTCGCGTCTACGACGTAGGCCAAGTACGAAGGGTAGCCCTTTGCTAAGAACTTGCGAGCCTTTAGAGATGAGATAATATGATTACTCCTCTTTCCTTTTTCCCCATAGATGGTTGCCACACCATTTTCCGGTAAAGGCACTTGGATCATCTTTTTGGAACAAAAGATGTCCGCCTTATGCCTTACTAACCAATCCATACCTATGACTACATCAAATCCTCCTATAACCATAGGTAATAAATCCACTCCAAAAGAACTCCCATCAATCTCTAGAGTGCAATCACAAAAACGATCACGAATGATCACTTGATCCCCATTAGCTACTTCTACTACTAAAGCATCGGGAAGGACACTAATAGGAATAGTGAATCGCTTACAGAAGGTATCCGACACAAAAGAACACGTAGCACCCGAATCAAACAAAACACGAGATGGCAAGGAGTTTACTAGGAACGTACCCGAAACGACATCCGCGGTCTCCTTTACCTCCTCGGTAGTCATCCGAAAAGCTCGACTCGGTGCCCTTGGTGGTTGCTCGACTCTGGCCGTAGAACCCATAGAATTTCCCCCATTTCCTCCAACTAGCTTTGGGCAAAATCTTTTCATATGCCCTGGTTCTCCGCACTCAAAACATACCGATCCCTGGATGGAACATTCTCGAGTCGTATGGTTCTTCTTACCACACTTGGCGCACTTGGTTGGACCGGAGTAAGTTCTTGTAGCACATGGGCCCGAGTGCTTTGACCTGCACTTGGAACACCACCGTTCTTCACGACGTTGATCACCCGCTTTCCCACTTACAAAGGGTCTCGACTAACGAACGGGTCTAGATGGCCCTTCCCACTTCCGTTTCTCACCAACTTGTCTTCTTTCCTCCTTCTCAGAATTAATGTCATCCTCGGTGAGTAAGGACTCTTCAATGACCTCTTGCAAGGTCGAGCACTTGGCATTTCTTATATCCGTTCGCATCCCGGCCGGTAAACCCTGTTGATATGCTTTCATCTTCGACTTTTCATCGGGAACCAAATGTCCCACCAAGTTTAGCTTCTCCAGAAAGAGTTTGGAGTATTCGGCAATGGACAGATTCCCCTTCTTCAGATCTCGGAACTCCCGTTCCAGCTTATCCAACGACCGTTCGCTACAGTATTTGTCCATGATCTTCTCCTTGAACACCGTCCAAGTTAGCTTAGCCAGAACTTCCGGGGTAAGGGAGGATCGTGTGAGGTTCCACCAAATCAGAGCCTCTCTCCGAAGTAGTTGAGAAGCAAACTTGACCTGTTGAGAAGGATCGCATTCACTGGACTCGAAGGCCATCTCTAACTCCTTGAGCCAGTACATACAAGCAACCGGGTTGTCAGAACCCGCAAATTCCTTAGGGTGACACCCTAGAAACGTCTTGTAGGTACACCCTTTAATCTTCGTTCTGATTCCCTCAGCGGATGGTTCTTCAACCATTACCACATTTGGTCCACCCGACCCCACAATAACGTTTTCAGCCATAGTCTCGGGTTGACGGTTACTGACGTCTCGATCCTCTAGAAGTTTCATGAAAAATTCTTGTTGTTGGGTCATGGCCGAAGTCATGGCCAATTGTTGTTGAGCCAAGGCCGCATTCATGGCCAACATCATGCTATCCCGGAGCCGGGTCTCCATGGTAACTTCTTCCATGATAGCGTTACCTGTATTGAGGTTCCGTCGCGGAATATGCTCAGGTCCGCCTCCCAAGATTCTGGGTACAGAAATGTCATCGGTGGTTACACCCACGGGAGGTCGTAAAGCTGCAGATTCCACCTGTTAAAGCATATATTTATTGGATTCAAGATCATAATTATCTGAAGATGGAAATCTGAAGTTAAAGCTGATAAAGTCGTCTCAACAAATAGTCTAGGGTTCTTTTGTAATAAATAGTCAAAGTATGTTTTCGTATTTATTTTATTAGACTTTAGATTTTAGTTATTTGTGTATTTGGGCCGAGCCTTGGAAAGCCCATTAGGCTTAATCTAGCCTAAGTTTAAAATAAGTTTTAGTTTGTTGGGCCTATGCCAAGCTCATTTTGGTTATAAGGCCCTAGTATAAATTATTTTGTTTTAGAGGTGATTAGGTTAAGGAGCTAATTAGAGAAATTAATCATTGTTTTGAGAGAGGCTAGTGTTGGTGGGTGGTGCGCCGTGAACAGAGAAGCAGATAGAGGGGATTCAATTTCACCTTGTAACTCATTGAATCGTTTGCTTAATAATATCAGGTTTGCATTATCGTTATTGATTTGTTGTTTTGCTTGATTGAATGATTGCATATTGGGACACACACCACCTCTGGTTGACCCTCTGGCATGTCCGGCAACCTACTTCGAGTGTTCACCATTATAATATGCCATGCACGTACGAGAAATAGATTGAGAAAAGACTAAGCGAGTTGAACTCATTGTACGTACTACTACCTTCATCAATTGTCATAATAATAGTAAACCAAGCATGCTCACGTAACAATGCATTCATAATAGTAGTAGCTAAGTGAAATTATGAACTAACCATACACAAGAATTCTTGTCACCATCATCACAACTTTTAATTAAAGTAATTCCGTAATCCTAACGCTCTCCCCACCTACGATTTCTACCCCAAGTGGACAGTGAAGTCATAACCTCTAAAGCTTAAGTCTAGATATGTTAAACAATACCTAGTTCACTTAAACTAAAGCTCTGATACCAACTTGTAACACCCTAAAAATAGGGATAACAAAAACTTTCCATAAATGGAGAAGTGGTATAAAGTTTGTCATAGCAATAGCTTCCCAAAAAGGGGAAATATACAAATAACTTGTTTAATCACAAATCTGTAATTTAACGGATAAATAAACAACAACCAACTAATCTAATTTCTACATCTAGAAAAGAGATTACAAAAGGGGTGTCATCTATAAACCCAAATCTTCCAAAAATAGTTCAAGTGCCAAAATCCCCAAGCTCTTGCCCAAAGCATCTAAACTTGCCTAGGAGCCGCGCCGCTAACACCTGAGATACACATCGACACCAAACAAGTGTTAGGCCGAAAAGCCTAGTGAGTTGGACAATAATATGCATGCATGAACAGTCACAAATTCTTATCAGCAGTTACCAAGTGTTCAATTATATGTGGAGTCATTAGGGGAGACCCAAAGCACCAATCAATTCCACTCCAAAGAGTCGATGCACCTTGATGCCCTTAGCAAGGAACACCCCAAAGGCCCGGCACACCCGGAGATCAGACCGTAAAGGAAACTTTCCGAGTGGCGGAGGTCTAGGCACATACCATCCCGGTGGTGCCCCAAGACTACATCCTCCTAGTGAACTTGCCTTGATTCATCCAACATAATGCATATAGGAGGTCCTTATACCGACTACGGGTACAATGTTACCATCCTATCCTCATGGAGTCCAACAAAAGTCCCAAACGACAATTATACTCATCATGCATATAAATATGTCACCAAAGTGATATTCCAACTAAAACCATCATAACACACATATATGCATACATTTAACATATCAAGGTACCCATTTTATATATCCATGGGAAAAGCCCCAAATAATGGTACACATAACATAAAACATAGCGTATCACCAACATCCATATTTCCAACCTTTTTCATCAAGAAATCCCAAATACTCGAACACATAGAGAATGAAATAACAAATAGAAGATTATGATGTGTATCTAGTTTTAACAAAGGTTTAGTAAACTCACAATCTAGGTTTTGTACCAAAACCTAGAAAAGATGAAAACCCTAGATTTGAGGAGATGAGACTTGAAGTGGAGAAGTTGAGCTTTATGAACCCTAGAAATTTGTCCTTGAGAGAAGTTATTGCAAGTGTGAAGATCCAACCACCAAGGAGAGTTGTATTTATGAGGGTTAGGGTTTTAAAAGGAAAAGTTCGGTTTGGAAGTCTCCAAAATCGCCAAAGAGAAGAGAGGGTTTGAGAGAAATGAGGTTAAAATATGATAAGAATTCATTTAAAGCACTGCCCCCCGACGGCGATAGTGTCCGGCGATAGTGCCATTGGCACTATCGCGAGTCACAATCGCGAGCACCCGAAGACCTACGGTACCAACCACGCGATAGTGCCCTCCGCGATAGTGCCATGGCACAATCGCGACCATCCCCGAACTCTCGGTACACATTCGGCGATAGTTCCCTTCGCGATAGTGCCCAGGGCACAATCGCGGGGCACACGAAAACAGCCCGAAACTCAACCGAAAACGATAACGAGCACAAGAATTGCACGATTAAAGATGGTAAATCAATATATGACATTTTAACATAATTCATGATCATAAAATGCACATAAAGACACATATTCACACATAAACGAAATTAATGCATTAAGGGGGACAAAATACTTACCTTATGAATTTACGGGTGTTACATGACCCATGTGTATCGCGAGTAATCATCCACGATAACGAGTATGTACTTCTTTCCGCCTAGACTCTGAGTTCGCATCGGACCGCATAAGTCCATATGCAATAACTCTAACGGAGCGCTTGTACTCGGTTCAGGCTTTGGTTTATGTGGAGCCCTCTTCATCTTGCCCTTTTCACATGCTGCACAAAGATGTTCTCTTTCATATTTGAGCTCTGGAAGTCCTTTGACGAGCTTTCCACTGACCAGATTGTTGATGTACCTGAAGTTGAGGTGAGAGAGCCGTCGATGCCATAACCATCTTTGTTGCATCGAAGCTTTCGATAGTAGACAAACCTGCTTCTCAGACTGGACATTTGACAAATTGATTATGTAGAGATCTGATTCTCGAGTACCGACCAAGAGTTCCTCGCCTTCTTCAGTGTGAACTGAACACCTCTTGGCTTTGAAGTTGACCTCTAAGTCTTTGTCACAGAACTGGCCTATACTGAAAAAATTGTGTCTTAAGCCTTCAACATAGCTCACCTTCTTGATCGTGACATTGTTGTGTACCATATCACCATAACCCATTATTGGTGAATGCTGGTCGTTGCCGAATTTAACTGTTTTGCAATATTTATCTTTAAAATTAGACAACATCTCTTTTTGTCCAGTCATATGCTTAGAACATCCGCTATCCAAGTACCATAAATGACGGATCTGCTCAAGAGAAATAATGAATTTAGATATTCATATGACAACATTGGAATAACCTTTTTGAGTATTGAAGAGCGGGTCTTGAACTGATTTGTTCAAAAGCCATAATTTCTCTTAAGCACGGGTTCTGAACAGACGTGTTCAGAAACCATTGTTTTATCTTTGAAGTGCGGGTCTTGAACTGTTGTATTCAAGAACCTAGTTTCTTTGAGGAATGAGTCCTAGACTGTTTTGTCTAGAAGTCATATCCATAAGCTCTCTTTAAACTTTGTGTGCCTGCAACACAGATTTAGCCTTAGGTACCCACTGGAATTTGGGTCCTACTGTGTTAGCACAAGATTTTGGTACCCATTTGAAATTGGGTCCTCTTTTCATTTGAAAGTCATTTGAAGCATTATAATTAGATAAATGCACATGATAATTGCCAAACCAATCTTCAGAATCTTGACAAGAAGTAGAAACATGTTTATCATAAATAGAAGACTTTCTAGCAGATAAAGATAACTGAAATAATTGCTTCATTGTATATTGTTTACGAGAAACAACAAGTTTTGAGTTCAAAATAGCAACATCAGCAATTAAGACATCTTTACTAGGCGAAGTCTTACTACAATTAACACTACAAAACGATTTAACGGTCTTGTCAAGCTTCTGTTTCGGTTGCCACTGAGATTTAACTTCTGGCCTTTGCTTGCTCAGATCTGAAACATGTGAAACTCGTGAGTTAGACTGTTGAGCAACAAACGAATGCTTCTTCTTTGGATGACCAGTAGTGTTCGGTTTCTGTGAATGCTTAGATATAATCTTACATTTAGCACTCTTTGCTTTCACAGAGACTGAGTTATCAACTTTCGTTGATTTTGCACTGTTAACAGGCATACTGGTTTTTCCCAAAGATTTCTTAACAAAGGATGAATGGTTAGGAAGTTTTGCATTAAAGTTAAATTGATTAAAACAATCATCTAAACCACCGTCAGAGTTTAGAAAATCAAACTCTTTATTTGCTAGACCAAACATATCCTCAGAGTTTGAAGCCTTTAAAATAATAACATTTTTCAGCACGGTTGAAAAAACTTTTTGTTGAATCTCAATCAAAAGTATTTCATCTGTTAAAGAGTTCTTGAGTTCAGAAATTTGACTTTCCAAAATAAGAGGAGGGACATAAATTTTACCTTTAATAGGCTTCGCCTCCATTTCTTTTTCAGAATAACTTTGAAAGAAGTCATTTGAAAGAGATTTCTTCTTTTGATATATTGGATTATCATTATAACTATTATTCATTTTCGCATAATAAAATGGAAGATGAACTTTAGATGATTTCAAACGTTTTTCAGTTTCGTCGGCTTCATCCTTTTCAGACAGTCTAGTCCAGAAAACTTTAAGCTCAGGGATTCTTCGAGCTAATTTCAAAGAAAGAAGATCATAAAGTGCAGGCACTTCAGATATTCCTTTTTGAAGACAATGAGGATTCTTATAACCGATTCCCCATTTTTCTATTTCCTCTTTGGGTTTGTTCAGATGAATAGTTTGTTCAGTTTGACCCAATTTGTATAACTTCTTTTCCAAACTTTTTAATTTTGCAATTAAAGTTTTGTTTTCTTCAGTACATGAAGAATGCATTTTCGTAAGCTCATATAAATCAAGCTCACTTTTTCTCAGTTTAGACTTGAGTTCAGAATTCTCTTTAAGAATTATTGTCTGTTCCTTTGCGCTGGTGTCATTATTTCTATGTAAAACCTCAACCAATACTTTCTTCTCAGCAATTTCATCGCTAAGTTTCTGTATCGATTGGTTTTTGTCAGTAATAACACCATTTTCACGCTTAAGATTCGACTCTAAATCTTGGAGTTTTATCTTCATGGCATGCATTTGATCATATACCTCGTTATTAGAATCAACTTCAGTTTTTATCTTCATCTGACTCATCAAGCACAAGTGTGCTGTCTCTTTCTTCTCTCCTTCTGCTTCCAAGGCAGAAATCCTTCCTTTGTAAAGTACAGGTGTATTCTCATCCATATTGATTGAATTAGCTTCGCTGGAATTCATTCTGTTTGATTGATGAGCAATAAGAACTTGTACTTGACCGTTAGTCCAGATAAAATTTGATCACACAAGAAATTTTGTCCCCCTAGCCAGATAAAATCAGAGCAATAAGAACTCGCTGGAATTCATTCTGATCACACAAGAAAAAAATTATGACAATTAAAGACCCTATTACAGTTTTCAAAAATTTGTCTAAGTGTGAAATTGGCGCAAAATTCAGGTTTGCGTTTGAAGAAGGTGGCGCAAATGAGGTTTGCGTGAAGAGTGGGTTACGCAAACTGAGGTTTTCGTGAGCTGTTGGTATGAGTGAACTGATTCGAGGTTTGCGTTTCGTGAAGTAGAGCTTTGCGTGAGCTTTGAGTTGCGCAAAGTGGGCTTTGCGTGAGCTTTGAGTTGCATAAAGTGGGCTTTGCGTGAGCTTTGAGTTGCGCAAAGTAGACTTTGTGTTATACGTTAGTTGCGTAAATCAGACTTTGCGTGAGCTTTGAGTTGCGCAAATTGAAACTTATGAACTGGAGCAAGACTAGACTTTGCGTGAGTTCGTCCTGTACTTCGATAAATCGACTAATAAACCTGTTTTTCCAAGATCAGCAATCCCAATATGCAATAAAATGACCACTAACCTATCTAGAACAGATTGTTACCACTCGATCTTGATAAAAATCACTTTTTGAAATGCAAATCGATGGCACAGTGACTTTCTTAAAACTCAAACTCAGACACAAAATCACCAAAATGGAACTCGATTTAAGCTTTAAATTGAAATCAAACAACAACAACTCGATCTAACAGCCTAATCGATCACAACCTGATCGATTTCTACACCTAAAACACTCAAAATCTCGAAAATGATTTTGAAAATAAGAACACAGAGTCGTTTGAAAAACTTGATTTGAATCTAAAATCATGCTCTGATACCGATTGTGGGTCCGCAATACTTATCAAGTTTTATATCAAACAACACATTAACGATTACCAACCTGTTTGATTAATAACAATCAATGATTACAAGGTTTTCGGTTTGAAGCTCTAGTGTTTTCTCTCTGTGTATTACACCGTTTGTGTGTGTGTTCTGATTGTGTTAGAGAGTTGTTGAGATATCATATATGATATCTAGCTTCTAAGACACACTTCCTAATCAACTTGCAATATTAAACTATTAAACTAAATAATATCTAACAAATAAGATATTATATAACTAACTAATATCTAACTAACTTAGATATTAACTAACTAAATTAACTAATAACAATAAAATACAATAACAAATAATTTACTTCAACATTTATTACAAACGACATTAGACTTTATATTGAGAGTCGACTTTCCAGCTTTAGCTTCAGATTGGATCTTCAGATTGGATGATCTTGAATCCAATGAGACTGTGGTCTAACAACACTTATGAAACATAATTTGAGTAATGAATACGCATTAGAACGTAAAATTGGAACTCAAAACATACCTCAATTTTATTGTTTCGATTATGAGACCACCGCACGTGATGCTTTTGCTATTGTTTCAAGTTTGGATCGAGTATTTTTCCTTCTCTAGTTTTCTAAAACACCATGAAGAGTAAAATGAATCACAATCCTCCCTATTTGGTAATAGTTTGGAGTAGGGGTGTGCAGAAAGTCAGCCGATCCAATATGAACCGACTGATCCAATTAGAACCGAATGACCATAATTGGATATCCAATTATAATTGGATCGGATGATTGAAAATCTCAACATCCAATTTGGATCGATCGGTTCTTGGATGGCAATCCAGAACCGACCGAATCGAACCGACCAACATCCAATTAATCATCCAATTACCATCCACTTTTCCATCCAACTATCATCCAATTATTTTTTTTGCAATTCGCTTAAATCTAAATTTATTTTGTGTTGGTTTTTGAATTCCTATTCTCACTTGTGTTGGTTTTAACCCAAATCAAAAGTGATTAATCAATTTGTTTCATTGTTAGAAAACTGCATTAAATTAACACATTGGATGGATCCGATCCGATCTGATCATCCATTGGAAGTCGGATGGATCTAATCCGATCCAATGGATATCCAATAAGAATATCCAATGAATATCCAATCTAATCTAATGGATATCCAGTAAGAACATCCAATGGATGGAATGAACCGATCCAATCATCCATTGGATTGGAAACATCCACCATCCAATGGATGATTGGATAGGTTCGGTTGAAAAAATCCAACATCCAATGGATGATTGGATCGATTCGGTTCCCCTCACATCCTTTGGATGTCAACCGAGGAACACCCCTAGTTTGGAGCACTCAAGTACTCCTAAAATGTTCCTCCATGGTTTCTTGACTTTCGGTTTAATACCATATGGTCCCTGTATTTCAATTTTTATTAAATGACACACCTAGCCCTTGTACTTATGTTTGTTTTACTTGGGTTGTTATATGTTTAGTAGGCAAATTTGATTCATTAAATTTCTCCATCCACCCAATAAATATTGATATATATAGAGAGAGAATAAATAATTTCACCAACTAACAATAATAATAATAGTAATAATAATGAATTGAAATTAATATTGTAATGAAATAAATTATTGTTGGTTGAGACGATGATAAAGAGAGTGTAACACCCGTAATTTCTTAAAAACGATCAATAATCGGCCAAGGAAACAGTCGACGGCCGATCGAAAGAAACGGTTGGGGTACGGTTTAACACGATGGGTGAGAAGGCGCAACAGGCGACACGTGCGACTTGGCTCGTGGCCTCAAGCCGCGGCTAGGCCCGTGGAAGTCAATGTGATCCGCGGCTCAGGAACACGCACGGTTTGGCCCAGGACTTGAGGTCGCAGCCAAGGCCGCGAGGACGATCTGATCGACTTAAAACCCAATTTTTAGGGTTTCTCTCATTCTTACTCCCATACTCTCCATTTCTCTCAATTGGTGCGATTTTTGGGAACTCTTATCTCAGATTTGGAGCACCCATGGTGGATTTATCATAAGGGAGAATAAGGGTTCGGTATTTGGAAGCTCGAGTTGAAGAGTTGGATGGTTTCCTTGGATAGCTTTGGGTGGAGAGTCTCAATATCTTAAAGTGGTAAGTTTCCTTGAATATAGTGTAACACCCGTAATTTCATAATGTATCCTCAACGGTGTTACGAGAGTCATTTGGATCTTGGGTCTTAAAAGTACCGGGAAATCAGGTAAGTTCATAATGGAATCATCGGGAATCGAATCAGGTGCGAAAGTCATGAGAGAACCGAGTTTTGGGGCTGCTGCGGGTTGTGGCGCGACTTGGAGTCGCGGCATAAGCCGCGTAACTCACTGGATGTGAGTTTTCAGGACACGGGCGACTTGCGCCGCGACTTGCAAGTCGCGGCATAAGTCGCGGAAGCCATCTGATGGGTTTTAATCGCGATTTTAGGGCTTCAACCTCATTTCTCTCTTATCTTCTCCTTCCCATAGTCGTTTGGAGCGATTCTTGAACCTATGGTTCGTCTTTTGGAGCTTTTCAAGTAGCGAAGGAAGTAGATTGAAGTATTGGGTGAATCTAAGAGTTTATAACCAAGGTAATCTACCTTTTCTCTCCATCTATAAAGTTAGGATTTGGTGTTCTTCATCTTGTTTTGCATTCCTAGAGTTAGTATAACTTTATAGATGTTTGTGGTAGTGAATCTATAGAAAGCTTGGAGCTAGTGGAAGGATTCAAGATCTTCTCTTCTAAGGAGCTCAAGTTGTGGGTAAAACCTAGATTTAGTCTAAATCTAGCAAGGTGAGTTCTAGTTGCTTTGAAAAACTATATACATGTCAAAATGCACATATTTTGGGTTTTAAAAGTATATCCATGGGTTTGCTTCATTTTGAGAAGTTTTGTAGACATTTGTACACTTGCACATATTTGGGTTTCAAATGTTTGAAAATGGTTTACAATAATACATGAGATGTTGGAGTTATTAAAAAGGGGATTTTAATCCACCAATCATGTTCCTTGACTATTTGATAAATGTGGGTATTGTGTTGCTTTGGGTCCTATTATGGGAAGAATTGCAGTACAAATGGTTTTAAATGGGATTTTAGTGTGTGTTAGAGATTTTAAAGAACAGTTACTGAAATATGGTCAATCGGGCTTTACTCAATCTACGGGTTTTATATTTGAAAACTTTAACCCCTTTGACTTTAAAAGTGTGAGTTGTTGGAACGGGTACCTTTTAAATCGGGAATATTTGGTAAAGTTGTAAATCGGCTTATATAGCCATATTGGCTCTATTTGAGTATCAAAGGTTTTATGAGGCCTTTCGGCTTGAATCGTACACTAATGAGTTTTGGGACGTTGTCCGGGCTAAACGGCTCCTTATGGAGTGCTTTATGAAAATACAACCATTATACCAATATTGGATATTACATGTTTGGATGCGTTAGTTCATTCATATGGAGTCATGTAATGTTTAGACTGTAATGCATTGGATCCATAGGTATATGAGTCGTTATGTTCATCATGGAGTTTTAATGTCCATGTTTGAGTCTAGTGAGTGGTCCCCAAGTCATGTTGATTATGTAAGCTTGCGGTGGTGCTCTTGAAGAGACGTATACGGAGCTAAGTCTTGTGGTGGTGCCCAGAGTGAGCCGGATACGGGGACTTGTGACTTTGTGGTGAGACTCATCTAGAGGTCGAGTAGACACTAGGATCAGTGGTGTCTTGCGGTGGTAGCTCGGATGAGCCGTATACGGGGAACCCTGGTCTTATGTAAAACTCGTGAATGTCGATATGTGGCTTAACTTTGTGTGCCCGCCACATACGATGGAATCGGGTATCCCCCGTCACTGAAAGGTGTTATCTTGAGTATTCCCTTATCCATGCCTTCGGTGTTAAAACGTACATTTTAATTACACAATGAGTCTTTGGAGAAATATTGTGTGGGTGCGTTTTGGGGAATTTGGGCGTCAGTTGGTTATTTAAAATGGGTGATTGGAAATGTGAAGGAACGTGTTATGTCAATAAAGCCACTTTACGGCGTTAGAGGTCAGGGATGCCAATGACCGGAGACGTGAAGCAATTAATGAGCTTGATGTGCGGAGTCTCGGAGGCACCGGGAATGTGATCCGGATGGAGGATCTTGTTGCTGTTAATATGAAATATAGCGAGAGAACCCGCGCATACAAGAACTTTCTGTGCAACAAACCGCCGGAGTTTTCAGGAACTGGCAGTCCAGTGGCGTGCTTGAATTAGATACAAGATATGGAACAAGCATTTGACACTAGTGAGTGTGAAGAGGGGCAGAAGGTGAAATTTGCCTCCCGCATGATGAGAGGAAGAACTCTTACTTGGTGGAACGTCACCAAGATCGCTATGGGGACTGCTGCTGTTTCGTCACTAGCATGGGACGCATTCAAGAAGGAAGTGTTGAAGGAGTACTGCAGCGAAATGGCGTTAGACAGAATAGAAGAGGAGTTCTGAGCCCTCAAGAAAAGGGATATGTCGGTGAGATAATACTCTAATCTCTTTATGGAGAAGTTAGATTTAGTGGGATATGTCGTTCCGAGTGAAAGGACAGAGTCAAGGGCTATATGAACGGGCTACCCGCCCGCATGAAGGCGATGGTCCGAAATTCTAAAGCCTCCACCCTCCAGGAAGTAATGGAAGAATCGCAATTCATGGAAGATATGTGCATCCGAAGTAATAAAGAAGAAGAGGTGGCGACTAAGGAAAAGATAGAACGGGAGCACCAGTGGAGTCCACCATAAGAGCGCAATGATCATGGCGATAACAGGGAGGTTGGCCATCGTAGGAAATCGAAGTGGTGTCAAGGGTGCCGAGTCAAGCATACAGGTAGGTGCCACCCCAACCATATGTCATGCTTCAAGTGTGGAATGTTGGGACACTCTCACCGTGATTGTTCCATCAAGGGCACTATCTGTTTTGTGTGTAAAGAGGTGGACCATGTCAAGAGGGACTGCCCTCGTGCTGGGATCAGAGAAGGTTCGGGGAGCGGACACAGTATGCCTAGTCTGGAATGGCACGTCGGTGACGACATGTACGTTTCCATTTTCGTTTCGTTTCGTCTGATAGTTAAGCTATTGTGTTTGAGTCTTTGTCAGGGTGGGTTGCCGCTACCTCATCCGAGCGGGTAGGTTGTACCACATGTAGTATCGGATGCTAGAGACCGATATTTTTTTAAGCATTTCTGGGAACCCCATAGGGGTCCGGTAAGGGGACTTTGGGTGTTAAGTCTTATAAGTTGAGGCTTGAATAGTTAATAGGTAGGGAGTAGAAGCTTTGGGAGTTAAGCGTCGGGTTTGATGACTAATCGTTGTGGTTGTTGTATTTAAGAACTAACACCGAAATTGTAAAATTGAAAATGTTAGTATTCGTGGTGGTATAGTATCGGAGTTAGAGGAGATCTCTTGTTGCGAGTCAAGTGTCGGGTTGCCCGTATAGGCCAAGGAAGTGCTTTCACCTGTAACCATAAGAGAAGTCGTAGCCAGTGACCCCCAAGAATTCGAGATGTCTTTAGGAGTTAATAAGAGGAACGGTAAAGGATAGTTGGTCAGAGGGCGCAAGAAAGATCTGCGCAACGTTTTGGAAGACCTTGACGGGTGGACTTTTAGGAATTTATGAGTCCATGGGTTGGTCGACTCGAGGCTATCGCGGAATTGCAGAACCAACCAAATCCTAGACTTAAGATTCTGGCTTATTTTCAGGTAAGACACCCTCTTTTATGATGAGTTAAACCAACCGTCGAATAGTGCCGATGCTCGGTCGGGTATGACTATGTATATAGGTTGGAGTGCAAGCAATTATGAGGCTAATGTGGCTTTCTAGGCAAAGGCAGAAGTAAGACGTGAGTGCCGTGAGGATTGTGGAACCTTGGAGGATTGTAGACTCTAAGAAAGATTGGGAACCTTGGCAACCTTAATGGTGACTCGTGTTTAGGGTCTCGCTTTTATTTGATAGTGCTTTTACCTCTTGTAGACGTACTAGGTTTTCTTGCGGTTGTTTGGGGCAAGAGCTAAGTTGAGATCAGTGGTGGTTTTAGGAATGATCTCAGAGTTAGGAAAAGTATCCCTAGGCTTGGACCCTCGTTAGATGGCTTTGTAGCAAGGGCTATCCGTAGGGTTGCTCTCAACCTGTGCTTTAATTCGGAGTTCTAAGTGAGTCTACCAGAAAGAGTGAATCGTTGGTGCATCCTTCAAGGATGTGGGGATCGGTAGGTCAACAACTCGTCACAAAACTGCACGGAATAAGGGATCGTTGAAGGTTAGTGAGCGGCTAACCGCCCAAGTCTTTCGGGTGAAAGACTGTGGGAAGATTTGCTATTGCTAGTAAGAACGGCAGCAATGTTCTCTTCGGGTATGGAGCCAATTTCTGAGTGTGGCTCATTTTGGGTAATTTTGGATCTGCTAATAATCCCCCGTATCCCGTGGAGTTTTGGGGATCTCGATCAAGATTTCGAGGACGAAATCATTTTCAAGGTGGGGATGATTGTAACACCCGTAATTTCATAATGTATCCTCAACGGTGTTACGAGAGTCGTTTGGCTCTTGGGTCGTAAAAGTACCGGGAAATCAGGTAAGTTCATAATGGAATCATCGGGAATCGAATCAGGTGCGAAAGTCATGAGTGAACCGAGTTTTGGGGCTGCCGCGGGTTGTGGCGCGACTTGGAGTCGCGGCATAAGCCGCGTAACTCACTGGATGTGAGTTTTCAGGACACGGGCGACTTGCGCCGCGACTTTCAAGTCGCGGCATAAGTCGCGGAAGCCATCTGATGGGTTTTAATCGCGATTTTAGGGATTCAACCTCATTTCTCTCTTATCTTCTCCTTCCCATAGTCGTTTGGAGCGATTCTTGAACCTAGGGTTCGTCTTTTGGAGCTTTTCAAGTAGAGAAGGAAGTAGATTGAAGTATTGGGTGAATCTAAGAGTTTATAACCAAGGTAATCTACCCTTTCTCTCCATCTATAAAGTTAGGATTTGGTGTTCTTCATCTTGTTTTGCATTCCTAGAGTTAGTATAACTTTGTAGATGTTTGTAGTAGTGAATCTATAGAAAGCTTGGAGCTAGTGAAAGGATTCAAGATCTTCTCTTCTAAGGAGCTCAAGTTGTGGGTAAAACCTAGATTTAGTCTAAATCTAGCAAGGTGAGTTCTAGTTGCTTTGAAAAACTATATACATATCAAAATGCACATATTTTGCGTTTTAAAAGTATATCCATGGGTTTGCTTCATTTTGAGAAGTTTTGTAGACATTTGTACACTTGCACATATTTGGGTTTCAAATGTTTGAAAATGGTTTACAATAATACATGAGATGTTGGAGTTATCAAAACGGGGATTTTAATCCACCAATCATGTTCCTTGACTATTTGATAAATGTGGGTATTGTGTTGCTTTGGGTCCTATTATGGGAAGAATTGGAGTACAAATGGTTTTAAATGGGATTTTAGTGTGTGTTAGAGATTTTAAAGAACAGTTACTGAAATATGGTCAATCGGGCTTTACTCAATCTACGGGTTTTATATTTGAAAACTTTAACCCCTTTGACTTTAAAAGTGTGAGTTGTTGGAACGGGTACCTTTTAAATCGGGAATATTTGGTAAAGTTGTAAATCGGCTTATGCCACATTGGCTCTATTTGAGTATAAAAGGTTTTATGAGGCCTTTCGGCTTGAATCGTACACTAACGAGTTTTGGGACGTTGTCCGGGCTAAACGGCTCCTTATGGAGTGCTTTATGAAAATACAACCATTATACCAATATTGGTTATTACATGTTTGGATGCGTTAGTTCATTCATATGGAGTCATGTAATGTTTAGACTGTAATGCATTGGATCCATAGGCATATGAGTCATTATGTTCATCATGGAGTTTTAATGTCCATGTTTGAGTCTAGTGAGTGGTCCCCAAGTCATGTTGATTATGTAAGCTTGCGGTGGTGCTCTTGAGGAGACGTATACGGAGCTAAGTCTTGCGGTGGTGCCCAGAGTGAGCCGGATACGGGGACTTGTGACTTTGTGGTGAGACTCATCTAGAGGTCGAGTAGACACTAGGATCAGTGGTGTCTTGCGGTGGTAGCTCGGATGATCCGTATACGGGGAACCCTGGTCTTATGTGAAACTCGTGAACGTCGATACGTGGCTTAACTTTGTTTGCCCACCACATACGATGGAATCGGGTATCCCCCATCACTGAAAGGTGTTATCTTGGGTATTCCCTTATCCATGCCTTCGGTGTTAAAACGTACATTTTAATTACACAATGAGTCTTTGGAGAAATATCGCGTGGGTGCGTTTTGTGGAATTTGGGCGTCAGTTGGTTATTTAAAATGGGTGATTGGAAATGTGAAGGAACGTGTTATGTCAATAAAGCCACTTTACATTCAACATTTCTAAAATGTCCTATTCAGAGTAAAATGTTTACTTTAAATGTTTATGATTTATACGATGAAAACTGCTTTAACTCACTAGGCGTTAAGCCTGACACTTTTTCTTTTCGACATGTATATCAGGTCTTAGATGGATCTGAGTGGCGAGTGGAGCTTGGTAGAAGTTCCGATAGGATGTCGGTAGAGATATCGTCACGTTTGGTGAAGATAGCAGATTTGGTGGTTTTAGTAGCACCTGACTAATGTTGTCCCTAGTTTGTGGGACTAGATAGTTCCGTTAGAACTCTGATACATTGTAATCTTGACATTTTATTACAAAATGACCTAGACTTTAATTGAGAATTGACTTTGCAGCTTTGACTTCAAATTTCCGTCTTCAGTCTTGATGATCTTGAATCCAATAAATCTGTGATCTAACAATCTCCCCTTTGGATCAGGATCATTACTAAAAAGATTTAGCAATCCAATCTTCTCTTTAAGCTCAAAAAAATATAATCTCCCTCTTTTTCTTTAACACATCTTGTAATCTTCCCAAGAGTCGTAGAAAAACACTCTTTCAGATAATGGAAAGAAATTATCTCCAGATTCAGCTCAGAATGCTTTAGCAGAATATTTTCAAAGAAAATTTCCTCAAAAACTGAACGTTCTGACTTGGACATTTATTTAAAAATTGTATTCTCTCCATTTCTTGGTTAACTCTTCTCCTTTCAAACGTCTCTTGAAAGAAAACTTGTAATGGACATTTCTTCAAACTTTCTCTTCTCCCCATTTTTGATGAAAAAAGCATCAATGTCATCAAAACTTCCTCAAGAAATGTCATTGAAATTCTTTTTGACCTCTGATCTTTGATAATGAGCCACTGATTCGTTGCCAATTCGAACAATGTATTCATCTAGATCTTTTCAAATATAGACAAAATAGGAATGTAACACCTGAATCAACAAATGAATCAGTTAATATGCCTGTCAGTAACACAAAGTTACTGTGTGTAACGAATACACATTGGAAAGAAGCTTTTTGATATTCACTCCCCCAGGGCTTCCATCCAATCATCGACACACCACAAAGGCAATTTCTATGAATGTTATGACAAAGAAACAAATTCTTTGTGTGTTCGTGCATGTGATAGAAAGAATTAAGCACGAATGATTACGTATAAAGGCTCAAAATTGTGTAAATCACTGAGACAACAGTAAGTTCAACACATACTCAATGTGCATGATTGAAGTGCGAAGGTGGGGCAAACTTCCTTCTTTTCAATATCCAGATTTTCCAAATGAAAATCATATAGTAAATGTGTTGCTTCCCCTTTGAAAAATGAAACATTTTCTTGTTAAGAAGAAAATGAGTGGCTGGTGGGGTTAATGTCAAGAGTTGGCATGGGTTAGTTGCCTGTTTCAATAATGTTCACCAAAGAATTGTGAAACATTAGTAATGTGGCTGCCCGACTCAGAAAGTAGTTAGTGCAGTGTTTGATATTCTTTTACTCTGATCTCACACCCTCTTTCTTTTTAATCAATAAGCTCACATCTAACCAAACTCTCATTTACATTTTACCTCAACGCACAACCCACACTCATTTCTTTTCGACTCCTCACACTCAATCACTAAGGATTAACTTCTTGGGTAGGAAACACTGGTTAACGTGAATCCATAGAAGTTTCAATTAAGTCCTAGCACAAAGATCCCATGTTTTCCTAGAAAGCATGTGTTGCTCAGATGATTTAACTTTATCAGTTAAAGCTCAAATACAAGTCAGATGTTTGTATGCTCAGAATATAATCATGAAGATATGTGCATTTGAAACATTGAAGATATTTCAAACAAGTTAATTGAATGAACATACATGAATGCAAGATACTTGTTTGAAAATCTGACATTGTATGAAATGATCAGAAATGAAATGATCAGAAATGAAATGATCAGAAATGAAATGATATAGCATTCAAGGATTATGGTCAAAAATAATGGATATGGTCTATACGAAACAAAAATATATACATTCTTGAAATGAACGCTTCGAAATGAAATGACGCTAAAAAATCTTTGAAATACAAGCGGGGTGTATCACCATCGAAAACTTGGTCAATATGAGACATGGTGATAACTTATTCAACAAAAGAATTAAACCGGTGTGTGTGAATACTTGAAAGTATATAGACAAGATAATACGCAAGTATATATCTGTAGAAACACACAGTTTGTTAAGCATTGAAGCACAAATAAAAATGAAAACATTTAAAATCACACTTCCAATTCATGAAATCTGTTTAAGAAATCATAGCCTTACTCCTTTGACTTGAAAAACTCCCCCTAAAATCATGCATTACAAAAATTTGACAGATAGGTAAATGCAGAAATTTTATATGCTCCCCCTCAAAATAACATGGATCATATATGAAGTACTCCTCACACTCCCCCTGAGATCATGAACAAACTATTAAAGTGCAAATATCTTTCAGAAATGATGATAAACAAATGATGAAAAATTTACAATGAGAAAACTTTAATAGGTAACCACTGATCATGTCTTAAGATTTAGCATACCAAGCCTAGAGACAAGAAAAGTGAATCTATTTTCGTCTAAGGGTTTGGTAAACAAATCTGCAAGCTAATAATCAGTTTTTACAAAGTAAAGTTCAATTGTTCTTTTTTCGACATTATCTTTTATAAAATGATACCTGACATCAATGTGTTTGGTCTTCGTATGCTGAACAGGATTAGCTGATATCGCGATAGAGCTTTTCGAGTCACAATAAATCGGGATTTTATTGTAGTGATAACCAAAGTCTTGCAGTTGCGTTCTCATCCATAAGACCTGAGAACAGCAGCTAGCAGCAGCTACATATTCTGCTTCGGCCGTTGAAATGGAGACACATAATTGCTTCTTCGATGCCCAACTGACGAGTTTATCACCGAGGAAATGTATATAATCCGACGTGCTCTTCCTGTCTAGCATGCAACCAGCATGATCTGCGTCTGAATATGCTGTTAGTTCAAAGCTAGTATCTTTAGGATACCACAGACCAAGATCTGCAGTCCCCTTCAGATACCTAAAAATACGTTTGACTGCAGACATATGGGATTCTTTAGGATTGGCCTGATATCTAGCCCATAAGCATGTAAAAAACATTATATTCGGCCTACTGGAAGTAAGATACATCAAAGAACCTATCATCCCTCTATAAGTTCTAACATCAACAGCTTTTCCCGAAGGATCAGTGCCAATCTTAGTACCAGGTGCCATCGGGGTACCAATCGGTTTACAGTTTTCCATTTTGAATCTCCGAAGAATATCAAGAAGGAATTTAGATTGATTGATGAAAATCCCCATTGAAAATTGTTTGACTTGTAATCCAAGAAAGAAAGTCAACTCTCCCATCATACTCATCTGAAAACGTGACACCATGAGGTTTGAAAAATTCTTACAATATTTAGGATTTGTAGAGCCAAAAATAATATCATCCACATATATTTGAATAAGAATGATATCGTTTTTTTCCTTTTTAATGAATAAAGTGGTATCGACCGTACCTTTTGTAAAACCTGGTTTGACCAAGAATTGAGATAAGACATCATACCAGGTGCGAGGAGCTTGTTTCAGTCCATAAAGTGCTTTGTCGAGAATGTATACATGATTCGGTTTCTCTTGATTAACAAAGCCTTCTGGCTGCGAGAGGTAGACTTCCACCTTGAGTATGCCATTCAGAAAGGCTGTCTTCACGTCCATTTGATAGACGGTGAAGTTCTTGTGGGCAACGTACACAAGAAACATGTGAATTGCTTATATACGCGCCACTGGATCATAAGTCTCATCGTAATCTATTCCTTCCTCTTGCCTATATCCCTTGGCAACAAGTCTTGCTTTATTTCGGATAACGGTACCATCTTCATCTTTCTTGTTTTTGAAAACCCATTTCGTACCATTTATGGTTTTACCTTGAGGTTTGGGTACGAGTCTCCATACTTTAAGTGCTTCGAATTGATTCATCTCTTCTTGCATTGCAGTCACCCACTCTGAATCAGCAAGAGCCTCGGATACCCGAGTAGGTTCAATCTTGCTCAGAAAGGAGTCATGCATACATTGATTTAATGTTGCAGACCTAGTTTGCACCGGTTTTGATAGAACTCCAATGACTTGAGAGACCGGGTGCTCTTTGGTCCACTTGTGTTCATGAGGGAGTGGATTGGATGCAGATTGATCATGATTATCATCTAAGAATCCACTGGTATCTTCTTCAGGTTGTTCAGTAGGAATGGGGGGTTCAGTTGAAGTACAAGGTGCAGAAGTTTCAGCGGGTTCAGCGTGATCATTCTGTTGATCAGTCCTTACAGTACACCCTACTGATTCAGCTACTTTCGTCTCTTCATTGTTGGTCACAACTTCAACTGTCGGAGTAGGTATTTGAACTTGAACTTCTTGCTGAATCGGGGAGTTGGGTTCAGTAGAGATATCTGAAATGGTTGGATGAGTAGTCATTGAGTCTTCTATCCTGTCAACCACAACAGGTTTAGTCACTTTAGATCCAAGAAATTCATCATAAAATAGTTCAAATAGTAAATCTAAATCAGATAAGTGATTAGTAGACGTTGATGCGCCATCTGATTTGTTTGCTTGAGATACAGGTTCTGGACTGATTTGTCCCGAAGCTAGTACTCCAGTTATCACGGGTTCTGAACTGACATGTTCAGAAGCCATTTCTTCATCAAATGTAACATTTACGCTTTCGATCACAGTCTTTGACTTCTTCAAGTACACTCGATATGCAGCAGATGTAGAAGAATAGTCGATAAAGTTGCCCTCTTCCGCCTTAGCACTGAACTTATTCAAACTATCTCTGTCATTTAGCACAAAACACTTACACCCAAATATGTGGAAATACTTGATTGTTGGTGTTCGGTTATTGATTAACGCATACGGAGTCTTTTGAAATATGTGGTGTATCATGGACCGATTTTGAGTGTAACACGCAGTCGACACAGCTTCGGCCCACAAAAATAGAGGTAAGTCGGATTGACTGAGCATAGTACGAGCGACCTCGACTAGCATACGGTTTCGCCTTTCGACTACTCCATTCTGTTCAGGCGTACGTGCAACAGAGTATTGATGTGATATCCTGACCGATTCGAGATATTCTTCAATTGTTTTATTTTTAAACTCTGTGTCGTTGTCAGTTCGGAGAAGCTTGACTGGTTTCTGCAGATTCACCTGGATCATCTTTAGAAATGTAATGAGAACTTCGGGTGTCTCATCTTTTGACCGTAGAAATTTGACCCACGTGTATCGCGAATAATCATCCACAATAACTAACACGTATTTCTTTCCGCCTAAGCTTTGCGTTCGCATAGGACCACAGAGATCCATATGCAACAACTCTAAAGGAGAGTTGGTACTCGGTTCAGGCTTCAGTTTGTGTGGAGCTCTCTTCATCTTACCTTTTTCACATGTTGCACACAGGTGTTCTTTTACATACTTGAGATCAGGAAGTCCATTCACTAGCTTTCCACTGACCAGTTTATTGATGTAGCGAAAGTTCAGGTGAGAAAGTCGTCGATGCCATAGCCAGCTTTGTTGCATCGATGCTTTTGAGAGTAGACACACCTGATTGTCAGTCTGGACCTTTGACAAGTTGATGGTGTGGAGGTTTGACTTGCGAGTGCTGACCAAGAGTTCTTTACCTTCTTTAGTACGTACCGAACACCTCTTGGCCTTGAAATTTACCTCTAAATCTTTGTCACAGAACTGGCCAATACTAAAAAGATTGTGTCTTAATCCTTCTACGTACCTCACCTTCCTAATCGTTACATTATCGTGAACCACATCACCATACCCCAGAATTGGTGAGAACTGTCGTTACCAAATCGAACTGTTCCGCGGTATTTCTCTGTATAGTTAGCCAACATACTTTTCTGCCCGGTCATATGCTTGGAACACCCGCTATCCAAGTACCACATATGACGGGTCTGCACAAGAGAAATCATGAAACAAGAGGTTTAGGTACCCATTTATAAATGGGACCTACAGTGTTAGCACATGATTTTGGCACCCATTTAAATTTGGGTCCGCTTTTCCTTTGAAAACCAAATGAAGAATTAGAACGATAAGAGTATACATGATAAGTTCCAAACCAAACATCAGAATATTTTCGAGAAGCATAATCATATCTATCATAATTTGAAAACTTTCTAGCAGACGAAGATAACTGGAATAATTGTTGTATGGAATATTTCTTGCGAGAATCAACAAGTTTTGGTTTAGAAATAGCAACATTCACAATCAAATCATCTTTACTAGTAGTCTTCTTATTACAATCAGAACTAGAAAATGATTTAGCTTTCTCATCGATCTTCTGTTTCGGTATCCATTCCGACTTAACTCCAGGATTTTTCTTTCTCAAATCTGAAACATTTGAAACTTTAGAGTTAGAACGGTGAGAATCAAATAAATGCTTATTCTTTGACTTACCAGTGTTGATCAGTTTCTGTGAATGCCCGGATTTCTTCTTCTTACTATTGGCAACTTTGGTTTTCACAGGAACTGATTTATCAACTTTCGTTGATGTTTCACCTTTTTCATACACACTTGGTAATCCAAAAGAATTAACAACAAAAGAAGAATGATCAGGAAGTTTAACATTAAAGTCAAAATTACCAACATAGTCATCTAAACAACCATCAGAGTTTAGAAAATCAAACCCTTCATCAAGTAAACCAGACATATCAGAAGATTTTGAAGCCTTGAATGATTTAGAAAAATCAGAATATTTAAACACATTAGAAAAAATAGTTTGTTCTAAGTTCATCAAGACCCTTTCTTCTTTGAGTGTATTCTCGAGTTCAGAAATTTTACTTTCCAACACGAGAGGAGGAACATAAAGCTTACCTTCGATGGGCTTAGCCTCCATTTCTTTTACAGAATAACTCTCAAAATAGTCATTTGAAAGAGATTTTGATTTATCAGAACGAGAACTATTATTCAATCTCTCATAACGAAATGGAAGTTGAATTTTAGATGTGTTCTTTCTTTTCTCGGTTTCCTTGGCTTCATCATTTTCAGACAGTCTAATCCAGAAAACTTGAAGTTCAGGGTATTGAGGTGCCAGTTTAAAAAATCCAAAATCATAAAGAGCAGGCACTTCAGATATACCCTTTTTGAGACATTGTGGATTCTCGTATCTGAGTCCCCAACCGTCTTTGTTCTCTTTGGGTTTGTTTAGATGAATGGTTTGTTCAGTTTGACCCAAAGTATATGTAACACCCTAAAACTAGGGATAACAAAAATCCGCAAAACGGACACGAGGTATGCAAAATAGCCATAGCAAGAGCCTCCCAAAATGTAACACCCTCAAATCTGCAAATAACAACTTATTTAAAATTTCTATATACATAAACAATTACCTGGAACTACAAACATAAATCGAGAATCAACCTCAATATTCACATTCATCTTATACATACATTCTATGAACATGACGGGTGTTACTAAACCCAATAACAAATACTATCTTCAATCCTGCGGAGGACTTAATGCTCATGCTTAGTCTCTATCTCCAAACTGGGACCTGACGCACATGCCGACAAATAAAAAGGGTTAGGTTTAACGCCTAGTGAGCTCAAGAGTTTTAACATGAAAGAATAAATCTTTAAAAGCAAGGAAACTAGTTTAAAGCGAGATCCTTCGAAATAATATACTTTAAAACGGAAACGACACATTTTCCCACAATATGCACTTTTAAAGACAATGCTCTCAAACACACGTTTCATATAAAAATGATGCAATCCGGAACTCACCCAATATGGGGTCATAGTTCGACATTCCAATTCAAGGAAATGTAAATAATACCTTATATCCCAAAACGCCCAAAACACGGGCGGGACATAATACTCGACCCTTAAGTAAAGGAAAACGATTTATAATAATATGGTATGCCATTGGAAATATGTAACTCGAATTAATACTCACGCGACCATAAAGTATAATGAAATCCAAATACCGAAACGTGGAAACGACGCGGTCCATTCAACTTTAATATACGTGGGAAGAACCCAATATTAGAGCCAACATTTACCGTCAACCACTAAAACTCAAATTGGTAAACTACCACGAATCAACGATGAAGAGATCCGTATACACCGAGAATAGAAAACACGCAAGTAGGTCGTTCACGCGACTTCCTTGCATATCATCTAAACGTTTCCACCTTGGGTGGCGAGAACACGTGAATGGGGCCACCCGCGATGTTATTGGATTCTACCCGAACACCCCGACATCCTGGTTCTCATGCCTCTACCGAGCATCATACCACGGACCCCGCGGTGTTACTGGATTCTACCAGAACACCCCGACATCCTGGTTCTCATGCCTCCACCGAGCATCATACCACGGACCGTTTAATGCCTCTAGTCTTACTCCATTGGAGATCCACTTTCGAGGGCTTACAGGCGTGAGCGCCTATCCATTCTAGACGAGTTCCAACTCTGTGGCCCGAGCCACATATTCCTACTCGCTAGCAAACCCGAGCGGTCACTAAATTTAACCCAAAACCTCAGGCCTTACCAAACAGACAGACTTACGTGCCTATGGATCCAATACAACACTGTCTAACATTACATGACTCCAAATGAATGACCAACGCACTCAAAACATGTAACTCCCCAACGATACGAAATTAATCGTCATCTTATTCAAAACCCCCGCTGGTTATAATTCCGGACAAATGTCCACACGACTCTTTTTAAGCCAACACCGAGCTAAAATGCTCAAAATCCATTTGATCAATAATTATCGGTCCTCCAAATAATGAAATGTCTTTAAAATAACGTTTATGAAGACACATATCTCAAAGACGAGATTAACCCAAACTCCACACGAAATGGGACTAACGATTTTCCAAAGGGTTATGAATGCAAATGTACCAAAATGCATATAATATGAAATAGACTTCATATGTACAATCAAAAATGCATAATTCCTGAGAATAGCTTTTACTTGTACAAAATCACCATGAATGTGAAAACCATGCTATTTACTCGTTAGAACATTCAAAACCCGAATATGAGCATTTTATGAGGTTAACACAACCCAAGTTCACCAAATATGAAAACTTATCAAAATACTCACTCTTTGACAAATAACCAAGTAAAACATATTTTACTTCAAAATACTCCAAACTTATCAACAATTAACCATTTCGTATAAAACACTTTAAAATAACCATTTTGGCATGTACACCGTTTTCACAAATGAACTTGAACTCACCTTGCTAGATTTAGGCTAAATCTAGATTTCACCCAACGAACTCTTTGAAGGTCGCTTGAATCCTCAAGCCGAAAACTTCCAAAACCTATATCCAACATTCCATCCCATAAATAACCATTTTCAACCATAAGGAAACATTCTCCAAACATAAAATACCAAGATCTCAAACAAGATCAAAACCCTAATTTCTCCAAAACCATCAAATCTGAGATTTGAGATATCGAACCTTAAGAAACCACCAATGGAGCATTTATAACCTTATTACAAGAAAACTTACCCTTGAAGACAAAGAGACTTCCGAGAACACCTAATCCAACACTTCAACCCGAGCTCCCAACCGTTGAACTTGACGAGGAAGATGAAGAAGGAGGTTTAGTGGCTCAAGCTCTCAACTACCTAGATGAGTAAGAATCATGTGGTTTGGGGAGGGAAAAATCCCCAAAATAGGTTAGGGTTCGGTTTTGGTGTTTGGGAGAGAAAAGGGAAGAAGATAGAAGTGAGAATTAGGGAAATTCTATGATAAGAAACAAGAATTTCTCAAAGGGTTAACTTCACGGGTAGAGATTTACGAGTGTTACACAAAAATGGGGAAATGTATAAACTACCTGTTTAATTACAACTGTAATTCAACGGACAATAAATAACAACCAACTAATCTAATTTCTACAACTAGAAAAGAGATGACAAAAGGGTTGTCATCTAAGAACCCAAACGGTTCACTTTTAGAAGTATAATATGTCCATGTGGAAAAATCCCCAAGCTCTCACCCCAAAGCAACTAAGCCTGCTTAGGACCTGAGATACACATCGACACCAAACAAGTGTTAGGCCAAAAAGCCTAGTGAGTTGAACAATAATAAGCATGCATGAACAGTTACAATTCTTATCAGCAGTTAACCAGTGTTCAATATATGTTGAGTCATTAGGGGAGACCCAAAGCACCAATCAAGTCCCACCCAAGAGTCGATATACCTTGATGCCCTTAACAAGGAACACCCCAAAGGCCCGACACACCCGAAGACTATCGCTAAGAAAATTCCCCGAATGGCGGAGGTCTAGGCACATACCATCACAGTGGCGCCCAAGACTACATCCTCCTAGTGTACTGACTTGGTTCGTCCACATAACGCATATAGGAGGTCCTTTAGGTGTATTTCAACCCAACATATTTCAATACCAACTACGGGTACAATATTACCATCTTATCCTCATGCAGCCCAACAAAAGACCCAAATGACACTTATATTCATCATGCATATAAATATGTCATCAAAGTGGTATTCCAACTAGAACCATCATAATACCCATACATGCGTACATTTCATATCAAGTTAATCACATTGTGTATCCATGAGAAAAGCCCCAAATAATGGCACCCATAACATAAGGCATAGCATATCACCAATATCTATATTTCCAACTATTTTCATCAAGAAATCCCAATTACTTGAACACATAGAGATAAAATAGCAAATAGAAGATTATGATGTGTATCTAGTTTTAACAAATGTTTAGTAAACTCACAATCTAGGTTTTTGACCAAAACCTAGAAAAGATGGAAACCCTAGATGATGATAGGTGAAGTTTGGTTGAGAAGAGAAGATCTTGGGTAGAATGCTTCAATGAATGACCTTGGATGATGGTTTAATGCACCATAAATGATCTCAACTACCAAACCCTAAAGTGTTGAAGAGGAGGGAACTTGGCTGCTCAAAAATCGCCCAAATGAGTGCTCTCCCGTTTTTAGAAGTTAAAATGGTAAAATGGGAACAAATTTCGGTATTAATCAGCAGGTACCTCAACACGGGCGACTATGCCCCTGCGACATTGCCCAAGGGCATAGTCGTGGGCAATGTCGCCGAGTGAGTGACCCCCACGGTACACTCTGGGCGACTATGCCCTGCGACTTTGCCCTTGGGCATTATCGCAGGCAATGTCGCCAACAGCCAGAAAGGTCCGAAAATTCAACCGAATAACGATTCTTAGCGCGAGGTTTAAACGGTAATTACGAATATACAGTTCATATAACATGATGGCATTTTTAATAGTGAACATGTGCACATAACGGGTCTCATAATCTCAGATAAACACAATAAATGAATTTAAGGGAACGGTTACTTACCTTATAATTTTCCGGGTGTTACAATCCTCCCCACCTAAATAGAATTTCGTCCCGAAATCTCATCCTACAGTAAACAAGTGAGGATAACGCTTCTTCATATCATCCTCGGATTCCCAAGTAATGTTAGCACCCCGATGGTGCTTCGATTGAACTTTTACCATTACCACATCTTTATGCCGCAATTTCTTCACCTTTGATTCTAAAATCGCCTCCGGTTCTTCCACGCAACGATTCCCATTGTCTACCCGAATCTCCGTCAATGGAATCACGCTTTCCGACTCGGTTAGACACTTCTGAAGATAACACACGTGGAACGTAGGATGTATCCCATCCATTTCCGGTGGTAAATCTAACCGGTAGGCTTGCAAACCAATCTTCTCCAAAATAACGAACAGTCCAAGGAAACGAGGACTAAGCTTCCCACGCTTCCCGAAACGTATGATCCCCTTCCACGGAGACACCTTCAACATGACCCGGTCACCCACTTGAAACTCAACCGGTCTTCTCTTCTTGTCCGCATACCTCTTTTGTCGGTCTTGCACCGCCTTTAGTCTTTCTCGAATTTCTTTCACCTTGTCCTCCGTCTCTTGCACTATTTCTGGCCCGGCGAATTGCTTTTCGCCCGCTTCTAGCCAACAAACTGGGGTTCTACACTTCCGTCCATACAAAGCCTCGAACGGTGCCATTCCGATACTAGAATGGTAACTGTTGTTGTACGCGAACTCTACCAAAGGTAGGTGTGAGTCCCAACTTCCCCCAAAGTCTATTACACACGATCTCAACATATCTTCTAGCGTCTGGGTCGTCCTCTCGCTTTGTCCATACGTTTGAGGATGATAAGTCGTGCTCAGATTCAGTCTAGTGCCCAACTCCTTTTGCAAGCTAGTCCAAAAATTCGAAGTGAAACGACTATCCCGATCCGATACTACCGATTGCGGAACTCCGTGCCTTGACACCACCTCGTCGATGTACATTTTAGCCAATTTCTCCATCGGCAAGGACTCTCGCATCGCAAGAAAGTGCGTGCTCTTGGTCAACCGATCCACGATTACCCAAATTGTATCGTGACCACGTAAGGTCTTTGGTAGCTTCGTCACAAAATCCATGGTGATGTTGTCCCATTTCCACTCGGGAATGGTCAACGGTTGCAAACTTCCATATGGCCTTTGATGCTCCGCCTTGACTTGAAGGCACGTGACACACCTCTCCACGTAGTTAGCCACATCCAACTTCATCACCGGCCACGAATAATTTAATTTTAAGTCCCTATACATCTTGGTACTACAAGGATGTATAGAATACTTCGACTTGTGCACGTCTTCTAGAAGTAACTCTCGATTTCCACCCAACTTCGGCACCCAAATACGACCTTGAAAGAGTTTAAGCCCGCGGCTATCTTCCGTCAAAAGTTCCCTTTGCTTCACCATGACCTCTCGGACTTGAGATTTTGCTCTTTGAGCGCTTCCACTTGCCACAACTTGATGCTTTCCATCAAACTTGATACCACATCGATTCTTGTAAAGGACAATTTAACACCACCATCATGGCTTCTCCGGCTCAATGCATCCGCCACCACATTGGCCTTACCGGGATGGTAGAGTAGATCACAATCATAATCCTTTAGAAGTTCAAGCCATCTTCTTTGCCGCATGTTGAGTTCCTTTTGATCGAAGATGTACTTGAGACTCTTGTGATCCGTGAAGAGAGTGCACTTGGTCCCATACAAGTAATGTCGCCACAACTTCAACGCGAAAACCACGCCGCTAGTTCCAAGTCATGAGTCGGGTAGTTCTTCTCATGCTCCTTTAATTGCCTTGACGCATAGGCAATGACTTTCCCTCGTTTCATAAGTACACATCCAAGCCCCATCTTAGAAGTGTCACTGTACACTACGAAGTCTTCCGATCCTTCGGGCAAAGATAAGATCGGAGCTTAGCACAATTTCCTCTTGAGCGATTGAAAGGCTTGGTCTTGAACATCGGTCCAAAGAAACTTGACGTTCTTTCTTGTGAGGGATGTGAGTGGAGTAGCTATCTTGGAAAAATCTTGAATGAAGCGTCTATAGTAGCCCGCTAAACCCAAGAAACTCCGTATCTCCGTCGGACTCGTCGGCGACTCCCAACTCATCATCGCCTCAATCTTCGCCGGGTCCACCTTTACCCCGTCTTTGGACACCACGTGCCCCAAGAATTGTACTTCTTGGAGCCAAAATTCGCACTTAGAGAACTTTGCGAACAACTTCTCCCTTCTTAGAACTTCCAAGACTTCCCGTAAATGTTTCCCATGCTCGGACTCATCTTTAGAGTAAATCAAAATATCGTCGATGAAGACGATCACGGATTATCCAAGAATGAGCGACACACACGGTTCATCAAGTCCATAAACACGACCGGGGCATTGGTCAACCCAAAAGGCATCACCAAGAACTCATAGTGACCGTAACGCGTTCGGAAATCCGTCTTCGAAACATCATCTTTCTTCACTCTCACCTGATGATAACCGGATCGGAGGTCGATCTTTGAAAATCATCCCGCACCTTGAAGTTGATCAAAGAGATCATCGATGCGAGGTAGAGGATACTTGTTCTTTACCGTGACTTTATTCAACTCACGGTAGTCAATACACATCCTCATCGATCCGTCCTTCTTCTTCACAAACAACACCGGCGCTCCCCAAGGTGAAGAACTCGGCCGGATAAAACACTTCTCTAATAACTCTTGAAGTTGCGTCATCATCTCCTTCATTTCTGTCGGTTCCAAACGATATGGAGCACGAGCTATCGGAGCCGCTCCCGGAGTGAGGTCAATTTGAAACTCCACTTGACGTTCCGGTGGTAATCCGGGAAGGTCTTCCGGAAAGACATCCGGATAATCCCGCACGATCCTCACGTCTTCCACCGTCTTCTTTTCTTTCTTTGCGTCCACAACGTAGGCCAAGTACGAAGGGTAACCCTTCGCTAAAAATTTGCGAGCCTTAAGAGATGAGATAATAGGATTATTCCTCTTTCCTTTCTCCCCATAAATGGTAGCCACACCATTTTTCGGCAATGGCACTTGGATCATCTTTTTGGAACAAAAATTGTCTGCCTTATGCCTTACTAACCAATCCATACCTATGACTACATCAAATCCTCCTATAGCCATAGGTAATAGATCCACTCCAAAAGAACTCCCATCGATCTCTAGAGTGCAATCACAAAAACGATCACGAATAATCACTTGATCCCCATTAGCTACTTCTACTACTAATGCATCGGGAAGGACACTAATAGGAGTGGTGAATTGTTTACAGAAAGCATCCGACACAAAGGAACATGTAGCACCCGAATCAAACAAGACACGAGCAGGCATGGAGTTTACTAGAAACGTACCCGAAACGACATCTGCGGTCTCTTTTGCCTCCTCGGTAGTCATCCGGAAAGCTCGACTCGGTGCCCTTGATGGTTGCTCGACCCTAGCCGTCGAACCCACATAACTTCCACACCTCCTCTAACTAGCCTTGGGCACTCTCGCTACATATGCCCCGGTTCTCCGCATTCATAACATACTGAACCACGGAGGGAACACTCTCGAGTTGTGTGGTTTTTCTTACCACACTTGTTACACCCAACTGGACCGGAGTGAGTCCTTGTAGCGCACGGCCCCGAGTGCTTTGACCTGCACTTGTGGCACCACCGATCTTCACGGCGTTGATCACCCGCTCTCCCGCTTACAAAGGGTCTTGATTGACGAACGGGCTCCGATGGTCCTTCCCACTTCCGTTTCTCACCAACATGCTTCTTCTCATCCCTTTCGGCATTGATGTCGTCCTCAACAAGTAAGGACTCCTCGATAACCTCTTGCAGAGTCGAACACTTGGCATTCCTTACCGCCGTTCGTATCTCGGTCAGTAACCCTTGATGATAGGCCTTAATCTTTGACCTTTCTTCGGGTACTAGATGTCCCACCAAGTTTAGTTTCTCCAGAAAGAGTTTGGAGTAGCCAACAACAGATAGATTCCCTTTCTTCAGATCTCGGAACTCCCGCTCCAATTTGTCCATCGAACGCTCGCTACAATACTTGTCCATAATCTTCTCCTTGAATACCGGCCAAGTGTAACACCCGGAAAATTTAAAAGGTAAGTTTTCGTTCCCTTAAATTCGTTAATTGTATTAATTGAGAATATGAGACCTATTATGTTCACTTGCTCACTTTTATAATGCCTTAATGATTTATGAACTGTGTATTCATGTTTCCCGTTTGAACCTCGAGCTAGTAAATCGAATTGGGTAGAGTTTCAGTCTGGGTTGGGTGTGGCGCGACAATGCCACGCGACAATGACCAGTGTCATTGTCGCTGGTCATTGTCGCACGGATGGTACCGAAAGATGGTGAGAGACCGCGACAATGCCCAGCGACAATGCCCTGGGCAAAGTCGTGGGGCAATGTCGCCCGCATGCACCAGTCTTCTGTTTTTATGACCAATCTGATGCCATTTCTACCATTCAACACTTGGAAAATGGGAGAGCCTCTTCATAGGCGATTTTTGAGCTTCCTAAACACTTACACACTTAAAGCTAGGGTTTTGGGTTGTTGGGGGCATTTATTAGTCATAAAGCTTCATTCAAGATCATTCTTTGAAGTGTTTTCAAGACCCTCACTCCTTGCATTCAAGTCTCATCTTCTTCAAAAGCTAGGGTTTCATCTTTTCTAGGTTTTGGTCAAAAACCTAGATTGTGAGTTTACTAACCTTTGTTAAAACTAGATACACATCATTATCTTCTACTTGTTGATATTAATGCATCTCTCAAATGTTCATATTTAATGCTTCAAGTATTTGGGGGTTTTTACCCATGGATTTATGTAGATGAAAGTTACCATGTTTTATATATGTATATCTTGGTATGTTGATGATTCCTTCTTGGAATGCCTTTTTGGCGACCTTATATTCTCACGAAGTATTTGGATGGATATTATGTCATATGTTGGATCTATATGATTAGGATGGTAATAGTGTGTTCTTGGTTGATATCCGAAATTTTGATGGATTGAAACACATCTTGAGACCTCCTAAATGCATTATGTGGACGAACCAAGTCTGTGATTCACTATAGGAATGTAGGTGGGTGACATTTGGAGAATTTCCTAAGCGATAGTCTCCTATGTACCTAGACCTCCGCCGTCGGGGAATTTCCTAAGCGTTAGTCCCCGGTGCGTGTCGGGCCTTTGGGTTGCCAGTGAAAGTGGCTTCAAGGTGCATTGCCTCTTTGGGTGAACCGGATTGGAGATATGGGTCGCTCCCGTTGACTCCACATCTAAGTGATTAATTGTTTAACTGCTGATAAGAACTGTAACTGTTTCTGGCATGCTTTTACTTGTTCGACTCACTAGGCTTTTTGGCCTTACACTTGTTTGGTGTCGATGTGTATCTCAGGTGTTAGCGGCGCGGCTCCTAGGCAAGTTTAGATGCTTTGGGCAAGAGCTTGGGGATTTTGGCACTTGAACTATTTTTGGAAGATTTGGGTTTATAGATGACACCCCTTTTGTAATCTCTTTTCTAGATGTAGAAATTAGATTAGTTGGTTGTTGTTTATTTATCCGTTAAATTACAGAATTGTGATTAAACAGGTTAATTGTATATTTTCCCTTTTTGGGAGGCTCTTGCTATGGCAAACTTTATACCACTTCTCCATTTTTGGAAAGTTTTTGTTATCCCTATTTTTAGGGTGTTACACCAAGTTAACTTAGCCATAACTTCAGGAGTGAGGACTGATCGAGTGAGATTCCACCAAATCAAAGCCTCTCCCCGAAGTAGTTGAGAAGCAAACTTGACCCGTTGAGAGGGATCACACTCACTTGACTCAAAGGCCATCTCTACCTCTTTGAGCCAGTACATGCAAGAAACTGGGTTGTCTGAACCCGCAAACTCCTTAGGGTGGCACCCCAGAAACGCTTTGTAAGTGCACCCCTTAGTCTTCGTCCGGATCCCTTCAGCGGATGGTTCCTCAACCGTTACCACATTTGGTCCACCCGACCCCACAATAATGTTTTCAGCCATAGTCTCAGGTTGTTGGTGGCTAGCGTCTCGATCCTCTAGGAGTTTCATGAAAAACTCTTGCTGTTGGGTCATGGCCGAAGTCATGGCCAACATCATGCTATCCCGAAGCCGGGTCTCCATGGTAACTTCCTCCATGATGGCGTTACTTGAATTGAGGTTCCGGCGCGGAATATGCTCAGGCCCTCCTCCCAAGATTATGGGTATAGGAATGTCATCGGTGGTAACACCCACGGGAGGTCGTACAACTGCAGATTCCACCTCTGGTTGACCCTCTGGCATGTCCGGTAACCTACTTCGAGTGTTTACCATTAAATCTGCCACGCACGTACGAGAAATTGATTGAGAAAAGACTAAGCTAGTTGAACTCATTGTACGTACTACTACCTTCATCAATTATCATAATAATAGTAAACCAAGTATGTTCACGTAACAATGCATTCATAATAGCAGTAGGTAAGTGAAATTATGAACGAACCATACACAAGAATTCTTGTCACCATCATCACAATTCTCAATTAGTGTAATTCCGTAAATCCTAACGCTCTCCTAGGATTTCTACCCCAAGTGGACAGTGAAGTCATAAAGTCTAAAGCTTAAGTCTAGATATGCTACCACAATACCTAGTTCACTTAAACTAAAGCTCTGATACCAACTTGTAACACCCTAAAAATAGGGATAACAAAAATCTGCAAAACGGACACGAGGTATGCAAAATAGCCATAGCAAGAGCCTCCCAAAAATGGGGAAATGTATAAACTACCTGTTAAATTACAACTGTAATTCAACGGACAATAAATAACAACCAACTAATCTAATTTCTACAACTAGAAAATAGATGACAAAAGGGTTGTCATCTAAGAACCCAAACTGTTCACTTTCAGAAGTATAATATGTCCATGTGCAAAAATCCCGAAGCTCTCACCCCAAAGCAACTAATCCTGCTTAGGACCAGTGCCGCTAGAACCTGAGATACACATCGACACCAAACAAGTGTTAGGCCAAAAAGCCTAGTGAGTTGAACAATAATAAGCATGCATGAACAGTTACAATTCTTATCAGCAGTTAACCAGTGTTCAATATATGTTGAGTCATTAGGGGAGACCCAAAGCACCAATCAAGTCCCACTCAAGAGTCGATATACCTTGATGCCCTTAACAAGGAACACCCCAAAGGCCCGGCACACCCGAAGACTATCGCTAAGAAAATTCCCCGAATGGCGGAGGTCTAGGCACATACCATCACAGTGGCGCCCAAGACTACATCCTCCTAGTGTACTGACTTGGTTCGTCCACATAACGCATATAGGAGGTCCTTTAGGTGTATTTCAACCCAACATATTTCAATACCAACTACGGGTACAATATTACCATCTTATCCTCATGCAGCCCAACAAAAGACCCAAATGACACTTATATTCATCATGCATATAAATATGTCATCAAAGTGGTATTCCAACTAGAACCATCATAATACCCATACATGCGTACATTTCATATCAAGTTAATCACATTGTGTATCCATGAGAAAAGCCCCAAATAATGGCACCCATAACATAAGGCATAGCATATCACCAATATCTATATTTCCAACTATTTTCATCAAGAAATCCCAATTACTTGAACACATAGAGATAAAATAGCAAATAGAAGATTATGATGTGTATCTAGTTTTAACAAATGTTTAGTAAACTCACAATCTAGGTTTTTGACCAAAACCTAGAAAAGATGGAAACCCTAGATGATGATAGGTGAAGTTTGGTTGAGAAGAGAAGATCTTGGGTAGAATGCTTCAATGAATGACCTTGGATGATGGTTTAATGCACCATAAATGATCTCAACTACCAAACCCTAAAGTGTTGAAGAGGAGGGAACTTGGCTGCTCAAAAATCGCCCAAATGAGTGCTCTCCCGTTTTTAGAAGTTAAAATGGTAAAATGGGAACAAATTTCGGTATTAATCAGCAGGTACCTCAACACGGGCGACTATGCCCCTGCGACATTGCCCAAGGGCATAGTCGTGGGCAATGTCTCCGAGTGAGTGACCCCCACGGTACACTCTGGGCGACTATGCCCTGCGACTTAAGGTCCAAAAGGTCCGAAAATTCAACCGAATAACGATTCTTAGCACGAGGTTTAAACGGTAATTACGAATATACAGTTCATATAACATGATGGCATTTTTAATAGTGAACATGTGCACATAACGGGTCTCATAATCTCAGATAAACACAATAAATGAATTTAAGGGAACGATTACTTACCTTATAATTTTTCGGGTGTTACAGTATATAATTTCCCTTCCAAAGCATTCACCTTTTCAATTAAAGATTTATTTTCTTTTGAAATCGAAGAATACATTTTAGAAAGCTCTTTAGATTCAAACTCACTCAATCTATATTTTGAAACAATTTCAGATAACTCTTTATGAATTATAGTCTTCTCTTTCGCGCTAGTGTCAATGTTTTTATGCAATGCTTCAATCAATACATTTTTCTCAGCAATATCATTGCTAAGTTTATGTATAGATTGATTTTTATCATTAATGACACCTTTTTCACGCTTAATTTTAGACTCTAATTCTTGGAGTTTAGTCATCATAGCATGCATTTGATTCAAAAAATCTGATTCAGTCATATCACATACCTCTTCGTTATCCTCTTCATCAGAACCAGCTTCGGTTTCCTTCTTTATCTGACCCATCAAGCACAAGTGTGTTGTCCCTTCCTTCTCTTCTTCCTCATCTTCCTGGTCTGAATGGTCGATCCAGAATTCATCTTCAGCCATTAATGCCTTGCCAGCCTCCTGTTGCTTGGCTAAGAGCATCTTGTTCTTATAGTACTCGGAGTTTCGGACTTTGGGTTTTCGGCAATCCATAGCAAAGTGTCCGAGTTTGCCATAGTTGTAGCACTTTGTAGGTTCTGGCTGTTTGGTCTCTTCAGCTCTATACTTTTTCTCTTCTGTCCTCCTTTCCTCTATCCTTTTTTCTTCAATTCTTTCCTTGTGATCGTAGTTACTTGAACCAGATGAATACCTCTGACTGTTAGAGCTAGGCGTTTTGTAGAACTTCTTTTGAAAAGCCTTGGTTAGCATAAGCATAGCCTGCTTCAGGTTCTCACAGTCGTCAGAGTCAGAGTTATTCTCACTTTCAGCCTCTTCTGATTCAGAAACTATCATCTTCTTCTTTTTCTTGAGAGTCACACTTTTCTTCTTCACAACAAGTGCAACCGGATCAACAACTGTCTTCTCAGCCCTTTTCTTCTCATCCTTGATCTCATCCACCTCCTCTTCATTCTGCCTTAAGGTTTCATAAACTTCATGGAGTGGAATTTCGTTCAGGTCTTTCATCTGCTTCATCTGTCTAGTGAACCTTTTCCATTCTGGTTGAAGGATACTGAGGAACTTCATATTGAGCTTAATTTGTGACTTCTTTACTTTGTTTTTGCTCAGTTCATTAAGTAAAGTCACAAATATGTCATAAGTCGCCTCCAGAGATTCTCCAGCTTTGGCCTTAAATTCCTCATAGTTATTGAGGCAGTTATATATTTTGAGTTGGTTCCCAACCTTTGATCCAAGCATCATCTTCTCCAGTTGATCCCACATTTGTTTTCCTGTAGCTTTGTAGCTATCAATTTTCACATAAATCTCATTTGGGATGCCTTGAAGAATGAATGATTTTGCTAGTCTATCAGCTTTGGCTCTTTTTGTTTGCTCTTCTGTGAACTCTTCAGGTGGCACTGGATACTCTCTTTCTTCACCTTCAACTGTATGGGTCTTCATTGGAATTGGCATGATTCCATCCTCCAAAGATTTCTTAATACGACCACCCAGTTCGTGTTTTTCAATGAAGTCCATGAATCTGTCTTTCCATTGCTCGTACTCTCCCTTGAAGAGTACTGGTGGCTTTACATCTGTTCCAATAGCGAGAGCTTCTCTTGATGTCATCTTGATTTTGATAAATATGCAATAAAAAACTTGAAAATGACCGTTAGTCCAGATAAAATCAATCAAATCAGAAATGAAATTTCCAATTTTAACAAGTCAAGAATTCGCAAAATATAAGTAGTAAAGAATTCGCACACAATACAAATACACAAAACACGCAAAACCCCGAAATGCGCTAAACCCAGAAATGCGCTAAGTGAGGCTGACGAGAAACTCAGAAATGCGCTAAAGGCAGTAGCGCAAAAGAGACTTTGCACTAAGAGAAGCTGACGAAAAATTCAGAAATGCGCTAAAGGCAGTAGCGCAAAAGAGACTTAGCACTAAGAGAAGCTGGCGAGAAATTCAGAAACTCGCTAAGGGCAGTGGCGCAAAATATACTTTGCGCTAAAACACATAATTCTTGAACGACCTTGCGAGTTCTTCAGCTTGGTTGCGAGTTCTTCACTTATGCTTCAAAATACGACTCTGAATCACTCAAAATCTATTTAGACATCGAATTGCAATCCCAAACTTTGACAATAAGACCACAAACACATCTAGAATAGATTACAACCAAATAACTTCAAAAGCAAACACTCTAAGAAGACTCGATTAATGTAACAGTGCTTGTGAACTCGTGAAAACAAAAAACTCCAAAAACAAAGATTAAAGATCGATTACAGTGCAAAACTTGAATAAATCAATACAACATCAATCTAATAATGATTTCGGCCTCAAACCAAATGATTACCAAACCAATTTCACATAATCACTCAAGAACAGATCTGAAAAGTCGATGAAACAGTACTCGACCAATATTTCCTTTTGATTTCAATCTGGTTAGGCTCTGATACCAATTGATGTTCCCTGCAAATTCAGTTTCTTATCACATTAAACATATAATCACAATCAAGAGATTAACAAACCTGATTTTGATTTCACAATCAAAGGATTACAGATTCTCTCTTGAAGGATTTCTCTCTAAGTTCTCTCTCTCTCTCTCTCTAGAATTGGAAGATGACGGCTCCTTACTATTTTTGCACACTCTACACACACACAACCCTAGCACCCTAATAACCAAATACCTATTTAGGGAAAAACAAAAAATACATAAAAATAAACTTTGACATTTTATTACAAAATGACCTAGACTTTAATTGAGAATTGACTTTGCAACTTTGACTTCAGATTTCTGTCTTCAGTCTTGATGATCTTGAATCCAATAAATCTGTGATCTAACAAACTTAACCTACTGATGTGAGTTTAAGTTGATTTGTGAAAACGTTATACATGCCAAAATGTCCATTTTAAAGTATTTATGTGTTTTACATGAAATTATCAACTGTTGAGTTATTTGATAACTTTTGATTATTTGAATTGTTTAGCTTTATAAACGTTGTAAAACACCCACATTTGGGATTTTTGGTCATTTTGATAAATAAGTCATAAATGAAAGTGTCTTGATGAATTATTGCATAAATGGAGATTACTTGGTCAAGAGGCACTTCTAGTGCTTGTTAGAAATATGCATCATTCATGTAATGAGACGTTTTGAAAGTACGAATGTGTGAGTCCCTTGATTTTGGTAGTTCCTGACTTTGCGAACATTTTAGAAATTGTAACCTTTTCAGTTTTGGGCCGAAGGCCAATTGTGATTTGAGAGACAAAGATTTTTGGGAAAAGATGTATTTGGTTTACGTAACCAAACCGGCTCATGTGTTTTATCCAAACGTTTATTATGCCTTTGGGCTGATTTACACTCAGATGAGTCTTTGGGGTATTCGTCCAGTTTTTAGTAGCTCGTTAAGGAGCCTTTGGCGTATGTTGTCATTAGTTGCATCTTATTGAGAGTTACATGTTTTGAATGCGTTAGTTCATTTGTTGGAGTCATGTAATATTTTAGACTTTAATGCATTGGATCCATAGGCATATGAGTCAGTCAATTGGTTTAATCGGGAACTTTATACCTGTTTTGGAAAAGGAAATATTTATGGCTAGCGGGAACTCTAGGTATAGATCTTGGTTGGTTGAAATCGATGCCCGTGTAATCCAGTCTGGTTATTCATCGTGGAATTTAGTGTCCGCGTTTGAAGTCTAGTGAGTGGTCCCTAAGTCATTTTTTTTATGTAAGCTTACGGTGGTGCTCTGTAGAGATGTATACGGAGCTAGGTCTTGCGATGGTGCCCATGGTGAGCCGGATACGAGGACGTGTGGCTTTTGTGGTGACACTCATCTAGAGGTCGAGTAGACACTAGGGTCATTTGTGTATCTTGCGGTGGTAGCTCGGTAGGGAGCCGTATACGGGGATCCATGACTCTATGTGAAACTCGAGAACATTGATAAGTGACTTAACTTTGTGTGCCCGCCACATTCGATGGAATTCGGGTCTCCCCCGTCACCGAAAGGTGTTGTTTTGGGTATTGAGTTTTAGCATCCATGTTTTCGGTGACGTTTTGTATATATGGATTATTATCCATGATTTATGGGTTGAGTACTATGCCCCACATGTGTTTTGGGTGTTTCGAGATATAAAGTTTTATCCGTGTTTTTCATAAATTGGGAGTTCGATCTCTATTCACGTTTTGAGTGAGTTTTGGGTTGCATCACTTCATCAAAGTATGTTTTGTATTGGACGTCCATATTTAAATCATGTGTATTATTGGAAATGAGTCGTTTTCATATTTAAAGTAAATTGTCCTTAAAAATTATGATTTAAGTTACATTATTCCCTTTTATGATATATTTATCCATGTAGAAAACTCTTGAACTCAGTAGGCGTTAGTCTAACCTTTTTATTTAACGACATGTGCAACAGGTTCCGGTTGGAATAGTTCTAGTGACTTTGTGAAGAGAAAAGTGCTAGTTGTGTGCTCGAGAAGTGAATAGCTTGGTAAAGTCTTCCGCATTTATTTACGAGATTATCAACTTGTATTTGGGTTAAGTAACGTTCGACTTTGGTTTAGTCCTTGTATAAGACTGGAGTTTATAATTGATGAGGTTAAATATATAATTTTATTTTGGAGGTGTATCAAGTCTTGATTTATATGAAGAAGAATTATCTTTTATTTGATGTATTATCAAAAAATTTAATTAGTTGTTTTTTTCTAAATTTGAGGGTGTTACAGAGAGTTGTCATGTTTTTGAATCCCTTTTAACAAGGATCTTGTTATAAAAGCCTGTGCCATCACATGCCCAATCCACCTTAATTAGGGGAAAAGTGTGAGCATTTACATAACCACAAATGGAGACCATAAATGACAACATACTAATCTAAACTAGTTAAACTTGAATTATAGACAGTTGTCACCATAGTTTTCCCAAAAGAATAAAATCAATCCTTGCACGCCAAGATTCTTCAAAAGACTATCTACTCCCAAAAGACCGCCGCTATAGGCATCCACCCTCTTCTCAATACTTGACAACTCTGTCGCTTGTAGGACCTGACATACATTTCATTCTCAATACACATTTCATTCTCTTGGAAAAAGTCTCTTAGCCTCATAAGGTAACGGGGGAGACTCGACTTACCATAGTCATGATGGAACACAAAATTAGACCATGAACTCATGGTTGAACGTAAACCAAGGTGGTGAAACCATTGACATCAACCCTACCTAGGTCTTTAGTTAGTCCGGACGTCAACTCTATACAAGTCTTTAGTCCGATAACGAGTTCATCTCTATCCAAGTATTTTACTCAAAGGTCACCAAGTTCAACTCTATCCAGATCTTTACCTTTGGACCTCACCACTCAAGGTTAGTGATTCAATTTAAAATCACGTTATAGCTAATATACATTCCCACATTACATTTTGGGAAATCTTTTCCCACATTCTCAACAAAATAGGCTTCCATGCCCTTGAATCCCTTACGTCAAGATTCCACAAGTATACATTTCTAGACAAGAAAGGATAAGCTTACCACATGAGCATTCTTGATAGAAGTTCTTTATTGGGGAGTCATCCCCTTTTATCAATAAACCACAATTATTAATCAATCACATTTGTGGGTCAAAACATTTCTAACATCAAATATAGAGGTTAATCTATCGTTTAAAATCATTCTCCATAGCTAGTTTATCAAAAGGTCCATTTGGTCCAAAACCTTAGTTTTGACCTAACTTTTCCAAATCAAGCCAATAGTAAATAAAGATATAGGTAGTTTGAGAAATCATAAAGGGAACATTTAATACATGTATGAGAACTTTAAAGAAGTATAGGAAGTACTCACCTTGTTGGGTTTTCAGTCATAACCTAAACCCAAAGAAGTCTCTAGCAAGAAAGCACCCTAGAACTTATAGTGGAGCTTGAAAACCCTTACATTTGGAGCCAAGATAACACCCTAATGGAACAATAAATGGTGTTGGTTGATCTCTAGATGACATTAATGAGAAGGGATAAAAAGGGCGGAGTTCTTACCTTAGAGATGAAGAAAATCGCCTCACACCGAATTGGAAAGTGGAATGAATGCTCAAGATTGATTTATGCCTGAATTTAAGGCCTGGAGCTCGTCAGCGAGAATGACAGGCGACTGTGCCATGTCATTCTCGCGAGGACTGTACCAAGCTCTGCCCCCTCTTCTAGCGATAGTGACATTCGGCGAAAGTGACCATGTCATTGTCGCATGGCACTGTCGCCCCAGACCTCACGGGCTCTGAACATCTACTTTTCCTCCCTTGACTGATTTTCCGATGTGCACGATCGTACGATTATATTATTTCATAAATAAAAATTGATATTTAAGGACAATGAGTGCGAGAAATATTATTTTACTGACTGCAATTTTCGAATGTTACAGTTTAATACCATATGGTCCCTCTATTTCAATTTTTATTAAATGACACACCTAGCCCTTGTAGTTATGTTTGTTTTACTTGGGTTGTTATATGTTTAGTAGGCAAATTTGATTCATTAAATTTTTCCATCCACCCGAAAAATATTGATATATATATATATAGAGAGAGAGAGTAAATAATTTCACCATCTAACAATGATAATAATACTAATAATAATGAATTGAAATTAATATTGTAATGAAATAAATGATTGTTGGTTGAGATGATGATAAAGAGAGTTGCCATGTTTTTGAATCCCTTTTAACAAGGATCTTGTTATAAAAAGCCTGTGCCATCACATGCCCAATCCACCTCACATCAACCCCTAAATTCCTTCTTTCTTTTTTTATTTGTTTTTTTTTATGGAAAACCGAATAAACATAAACAAACTTTACCCAATCCAATCCATCCCAACTATATATTATTTATTATTAATTAATTAATACTGTTAGCTTTCGAACCTTAACCAACTTTATAGACATTAAAACGTAGTATTTTACATGAGTTTGCATCGGATTCCCATACATTATTGTGAATACCAACAATATGCATATGCTTATGCTTGCCTTCAAACTCAAGCTCCATCCATTACCTTTACTTTACGTAATATATATAATATAAACTAAACCATTCAATCCCTCAATTATCTATCTTCCATCGTTTTATACATATTTTTTATATAACTTCTAATTATTATTTATTTACAAAATACAAATACAATTTCTATATTGAAAGCCAACTTGAGAGAATCCTATGACATATATAGGATTAAATTAATTGAAACATGGTGAATTAATGTACTAGTTTAGAATTAAAACCTCCAAACATTGCACATTATGGTTGTTAACAATAACATCATGTGAAAAAGAAGCCAAAACACAACATTACATGTGGATATCTTGTGCTATAAGTTTTTGAGGTTTGAAAACGACTTTAATTTTTCAAATGTTTTTCATATGTCACTAATTAATAATGAATGTGGAATATTAATTGACACCTGATATATATGCTAATCATTCATTTAATTATAACACCTATATAATCATCCTCAACTACTCTTTTTGCATGTGCTCACCAACTCCTCTAGCTTTTCACCTTCAATTTCACATTAGTTAAATTAACCGATTATTCTTTTCTTTTCTTTTCTTTTTCCCTTATATGATTTTTGTTACTAATCATGTCTTAAACATCAGTGAAGCTAGTGATCGATGATAAAAGTATGGGTAATCTAAAAATGCAAAAGAAAAATGTCATCTACCATAAAAGAATATTAATTTGAAACTTGATGAATATGGTCACATCATTGATTTGTATATAATCCTATTACACTTTGTAAACAACATTCCACGTGCAAAAACATATATATTAGCTTATACTAAAAAATACAACTCTTTAATGCATGTAGGTACCATACCTCAACAAATGTAAGTTTCTATTTCTTTATGGGTGTAAAGTCATCGACAATAATTAAAGGAAAAACCGAGACAAAGCATTAACTGTGTCATATTAATTAAAAGTAACATGCATTAGAAAGAAAGTAAATTATTTTTTGAAATAACAATATATATATATATATATATAAGAAAAATAACATATAAATTTTGTATTTTTGAAAAATTAAAGTTTATATATAGATATTAAATTTGGCAAGGCGTATCCTGCAAGTTGTACGTGACTGTAACTTGCAACCTCCATTTGCTCACATGGTGTGATTGCACACTAGTGAGCGAGGGAGCTAGCGAATGCTTCATAATGTATTTGATGTTAGGTAAGATGGTGTGAAATAACCATTTTTGGGTTGCGGGGTAATTTAGTTATGATAGCATGCAAGTGGCATGTTAGAGTATGTCCAAAATCAGGGGTAATTTTTTGATTTGGGAGATGATTTACGACAACTTAACTCCAATTCGAGATGGTAGCTTATTTTGGCATACATTTGGATTATCTTGATATAAGACTCATAGTACAAAAAAACTTACTGACTCAATAACTTTAAGTTCCAATTAAAATTACTATAAAAGTTATTAATTAATAACCTATAAATAATTTATAGTAAACTCATAAATTTCATTTTTTATTCCTATGGAATGAGGTGTAGAGTTACAAGATATATGATTGTGTATGGTTAATTTGTTTTGCAAAAGATGAGAGAGTATGGTCCATATGAAGGTGAAGGATGATGTAGATGCATGCATACTCATATATACATACATACATGTCCAGCAAGCTCTAAACAATTAGGGACACATATCATATCATCAAACTTTCTATCTCTCTCTCTTTATATATATATATATATATATATACACATATATGTTGTGTGTGAGAGAGAGTGAAGTGTATATATAGGTGTCGTTTATTTTTTAAGATGTCTAAAGTCTTATTTTAGTTATGATTAATAAGATGTGGTGTGTAAAAAGGTCTGAACGATTTAAACTTAAAAGTCATTAAGGGTGCGTTTGGTATGCAGAACAGAGTAGAACATGACAGAACAGAACAAGTTTGTCCCATGTTTGACGTGACCATATGTGGGACATGCTAGAACTAAGTGGAACAAGCATGGGACACACTTGTTCCACTCCAACCCCCTGGAACTAAGTAGAACAACAATATTTTGACTAATATACCACTTGTTAAAAACAAAAAAACATAAACACATGCCTTCTCATCATCCACGCCTCCAAGCTAGGGGTGTGCAAAATCCGAATAGTACGAAATCCGAATCCGCATCTGAACCGAAAATAAGGTGTTTTTGCAAAACCCGAATACCCCGAAATCCGATAATCCGAAAACCGACATTTGGGAGGATATCTGGGCTCAGATTAGGTGTGCAAAACCCGAAACCCGAACCCGACCGACATCAATCCGAAACCCGACCAACCCAAACCCGAAACAACCTAAAATCTGAAACTTAAAATTTGAGTTTTGATTTCCATATCCAAAATCCAATCGTGATAAATTAGTTTTATGTTTTTGATAATCCATTGCACTATGTATTAGTGATGTAAATTAGTTTTATGTGATGTAATCTATGATTTTTCATCAGGGGTAAATTTGTCATTTAACCAGTCTAGTCCAGTTCTGTCATGTCTTGTCAAACGCTGGATAATTATTTTGTTCTGTCCTGTCCTGTTTGCGTACCAAACGCACCTTAAGAGTTTAGTGTAGGTTCCACAACCTTAGCTGTCATAATATATATAATTCACCATATATATATATATAGATGTCACCTAGATGGGCTAGGTACAAGGTTTTAGACCTCCCTGGTGTCCTATCTCTACTTCTGGCTCTGCCTGTGGTCCCTTTGCCTACCTCCTTAATTGCATCCTCCTCCTCTACACTTTCAAATAAGTAAACTCAATTCCCTCATTCTATTATAAATAAATTAACCCATAAACAAAAAGATACTATAGTAATTAATAGTTGCATATTTATTTATTTATGATAATATATATAAGTGGTAGGTGTTAATGCAGAAGTATATAATTAATAATTAGGAGTTGTAAGCAGCTAGCTAGCATCACATAAAATGAAGTGGGGTACAAATTAATTAATGGTCCAAATTCATACATATATATATAATGTTATGTTATGGGGTTGAGGGTGAAGGGGGATAGGGATGGTTCCACATGGTCACAGGGTGGACTGCATTAACTGATGTGGCATGCATATATCAATCCTACCCTACTAGCTTAGCCTACTTACTACACATTCTACTTCTTTACCCCTCTTTTATTTTTCTTAATTTCAACATAAATACATTTATTACTATTTAATATTATTAATATATCTACTCTTTTTAATTTCAACAACTTCATGCTAAATACTTGAATTAATCCCTTACTTGCAATTAATTAAGATTTGAGATGGATGGTAATTAATTAATTATGATTAATGAAGTCAAGTATGGATGGATGGATGTATGGGTGAAAAAAGCGTGAAGAATTCAATACTGGTGCTGCTCCTCCTATCTTTCTTATTAATAAATAAATAAAAATAAAAATAAAAATAAAAAAGCATGATTCCTGTGCCTTGCAAGATAAGCCTCACTTTAATTTCCTTATTTCAATTCCTAGCTTGTCGTAAAGATATATCTAAATCAGTTATTGAGGCTTGAAAGGGTGTATATTAACTCATTACCCTAATTCATATGAACAAAACAAATTTTAAAGCCCATATATCTATCTTAATCTAAAAATACCTTAAATTATCCTAAATATAATTAATTTTTTAACTAAACAAATTATTTTCAAAAAACGAGTATGTTATTCTATTTAATTAGCCTCCCATATTAATATATATTTTTCAAATTGGTTAACATATGGTTTTAAAAAATTCAATCATATATATATATATATATATATATATATATATATATATTTATACATTATTTTTAGTATATTATACAGTATTTACAACCTATTATTATATTTGTGCAACTTTATAAAACTAGCGGATAATCAACTGATAAAAATATTCAAGTACAATATAATCATTGAATTTTAACTTGCCAAAATATTTCATAAAACTAAATAACCAACATAATACTCTATCGCTATTCCAAAACCACACAAATTCATAAAATTTAATCAAGAGATAAAATTAGAAATGCATGGGTGCACTTTTAGTTATTCAAGATGCAACTGCATCTAATTAAAATAAAAGCCATAAAAGATGACTGGCATGCTTAAGAAATTTGTCAACAAATTTTTTAAAATTTATTTAAATTAGAGAATCAAAAATTCAAAATCTTAAAAAAGTTTAAAAAAAAAATAGAGCATCTCCAACAGCTTCTCCAAAATAGAGAAGTAAAAAGTGAAAATCTCCAAAAAAATCATCTTCATCTCCAACAGATTCTCCATTTTGGAGATTACACAATTAATTATAATATTAAAATATTCAATACAACTCATAAAATATTAGTTATCTCTCTTAAACATTTATTTTAAACCAATCTCATTGATAGAATGAATAAAAAATAATTTCTATGTGTAATCATTTTTGGAGATATCTCCAAATTTGGAGATTTTCATCTTCTCTCTCATGTTTTCTCCATTTTGGAGAAAGTTTTGGGGAAACTGTTGGAGTAAAAAAAAACCCAAAATCTCCATTTTGGAGAAGTTGTTGGAGATGCTCTAATGGTTCTCTCAATCTTGGAGCATCTCCAACCACAACACCAAATTTAACATCAAAAACACCAAATTTGGTGGGCCCATCAACACCAAAAAAGAATCCAACTCCAACCACACTCTAAAAAAACACCAAATGTATATTAAATGTTTATATATAATTTACTTAATATAAATATGTTAATTTTAAAAACAAATTATTAATGTTTAAAATGTTAATTTTGGCATTAAATGAATTTTGATATTTAAAAAAAAATGAAGAGTGCAGCTAGGGTTTAAAATTTGCCGGGTGAAAAATAGACCGGCATATTTGCCGTGTGAAAGCAAAGGCCGGCAATTTTTTTTTATAGCGGTCGCTTGGAGATCACCGACCGGCAAAAAAGCTGATATACCGGCCGGTTGGAGATGTTCTTAGAGAATAGTGATTATAAATTTGATTATATTATTAAAATATTCAATACATCTAATAAAGTATTATTACATTTTTATAAATATTTAATTTCAAGGAATGTTAATGATAAGAACAACAAAAACTAATTTTCTATCTTAAGCATTTAATGTTAAAGAGTTTTTCAAAATTGAATTTAGACCAAAACCTCAATATATCTACTTTCTCAATTTTTAAAATATCAAAGATGCTCTTTGATTTATATATATATATGTTATTTTCTAAATGTATGCAATTAATCAATTATGTGATATAGGGTCAATAATCTCTTAATATGTATATTAAATCTATATTAATTAACATTTGACCTTATTTTTTGGGAAACAAAGTTTCACATCAAATAAATGAGGTATATAATGTTGTAGCAACTTTATTCATCTATAATTTATGGTAAAATATATGTAACCTCCATATTATCGTATTATTTTTTCAAGCTGAATAAAAGTTCCACATATATGGAAGAAAACATCTGTTTGAAAATTCAAGAATTCAAACCATAATTTGTATTTTTCTAGACAAACATAAATTTAAATTTCTTCTTTAATTAAAATTATATTAATTTTTTTCTTCTAATTTCTAATAAAATCTAGAACATGTATGATTTATGTCATATTTTTAACAAAAATAGTGTATGTTTTTTCTTAAATATAAGAGTGAATTGTGGATTTGGTCCCTGTGGTTTAGTGATTTCTTTGACCATGGTCCTCATTCTATGTATATTGTTGATTTGGTCCTTTTGGTATTCAATTTATTTTGGTCATGGTCTTTCTGACTAACACTTCCATTAACTTTGTTAAATCAATGACCATTTTAGTCATTTTGCCTATCTTTTGTTCTTTTTTGATAAGAAAAATATAAACAATATTTTTATACACACATGTATATATATATATATATATATATATATATATATAATGATATTAAAATAAATAAAATAAGACATTATTGTATGATTTAATTGTTTATTTTTTTTAAAATTAATTATATTAAATACGATTTAATTTTATTATTTTATTGTAATTGTGAAAAAAGATATTGTTTTAATGTAATTAAAATTTCAATTTAAACAAATCAGATCATAAAACTATATCTTATTTATTTAGATCGAATAAAATAAAATATTGTTTTATGATTTGATTTATTGAATTAAAATTTTAATTAACTTAGAGACGACTTAATTATATTGTTCTTTCACTATCATTGCAACAAACAAGCTTATTGTTGATATTTTAACACCAAAAATCATTGAAAACCGTTGAAAAATTAACTATAATTTTATCATCTTAAAATTAGAAGCTCCAATTTTCATATTATTTTTCAGTCAAAAACTCAAAATCAATTTTCATATTGTTTTTAGTATGATAAAATGAAAGTTCATTTATCAACGGGTTTTAATGATTTTGTTGTGTTAAAATATCAACAATAAGTTTGTTTGTTGCAATGATAATAAAAGAACAATATAATTAAATCGTCTTTAACTTAATTAAAATTTTAATTCAATAAATCAAATCATAAAACCATATTTTATTTTATTCGCTCTAAATAAAATAAGATATAGTTTTATGATCTGATTTGTTTAAATTGAAATTTTAATTACATTAAAACAATAAAACTATATATATATTTCCACAATTACAATAAAATAATAAAATTAAATTGTATTTAATATAACTAATTTAAAAAAAATTAAACAATTAAATCATACAATAATGTCTTATTTTATTTATTTTAATATCGTTATATATATATATATATATATATATATATATATATATATATATATATATATATATATATATATATATATATATATATATATATATATATATATATATATATATATATATGTAACATCCCGCCTGCCTCGACAACAATATTGTCCGCTTTGCCCCTGGATTTAACCAACGTGTAGCGCACAGATTTGTTTCTGGCGACCTGGTGAGAAACTTCCCACGGGGTCACCCATCCTGGGACTACTCCCACCCAAACACGCTTAACCTCAGAGTTCCCAGAACCTGACGTGCTTGTGGCCCCAAAACGCGTTGTTGTTAGGAAGGCCAAGATATTACTTATAACACCCAGCATCACTCCTGTCCACGGCCGATATGGGATATGCCTAAGGTGTTACAAACACCCCCCCTTGGGACTCATCGTCCTCGATGAGGTTTGCCCCATATCCCGAACGGCACAAGAGTGGCTCTGATACCATCTGTAACACCCCGCCTACCTCGACAACAATATTGTCCGCTTTGCCCCTGGATTTAACCAACGTGTAGCGCACGGATTTGTTTCTGGCGATCTGGTGAGAAACTTCCCAGGGGGTCACCCATCCTGGGACTACTCCCCACCCAAGCACGCTTAACCTCAGAGTTCCCAGAACCTGACGTGCTTGTGGCCCCAAAACGCGTTGTTGTTAGGAAGGACAATATTGTTGTCGAGGCAGGCGGGATGTTACAATATATATATATATATATATATATATATATATATATATATATATATATATATATATAGGGGGTCATTCAAGGGAGAACTCGGTTATTTGTGATAACCGTGAGATCCAATCTCAACCACACATTATTAATAATCAATGGGTATTATTAAAAAATTTAATTTTGGTAATTATCTATTAATTTAAAAAATAAATAAATTTATGGATAATATTTAGGGGTAAATTAGTCTTTTTGTAAATCTCTCTCTCTCCCCTCTCTCCTCCATTACTCCGACCAAACTTATTCCGGTGTACATCACCGTGATGCCTATTGTGATACCCAATAACTTATGTGATACCACTGTGATGCCTATTGCCATCCAATTCATCATCACATTCATTATTATTGTGATACCCAAGAACTTGTGTGATACCACTATGATACTTCTTGTGATACCTACTGCCATCCAATTTATCATCACGTTCATTACTATTGTGATACCCAAGAACTTGTGTGATACCACTATGATATTTCTTGTGATACCTACTGCCATCCAATTTATCATCACGTTCATCTGGAAATGGGTCAAGATGATTCGAGAAGGACGATGCATGCTCTCAAAGTCAGCTTTCTTTAACATTGGTGTCGTCGTTGTAATTAATGGAGTCATTATTCAAAGGGTTTAAGTTGGGCAGGATGCTAATCAACTATATATAGTAATGGATAATCACAAATCAATTTGTTGAGATAATGAAGGAAACTATCTTAGATTGATAACCGTCAAAGAAAACAATTAATATTTAAATAATAAGTAATCAAATTACTTATACACCCTTATTTATTAATTAAATAAATAAAACTAATATAATAAAATGATTGACCCACATTGGATCTCACAGTTATCACAAACTACTGAGTTCTCATTTGATTATATATATATATATATTTATATACATGTGTGTATAAAAATATTGTTTATATTTTTTTTATAAAAAAAGGACAAAAAATAGGCAAAATTGCTAAAATGATTCTTGATTTAACAAAGTTAATGGAAGTGTTAGTCAGAAGAACCATGACCAAAATAAATTGAATATCATAAGAACCAAATCCACAATAAACATAGAATGAGGACCATGGTCAAAGAAATCCCTAAACCACATGGACGAAGTCCACAATTCACTCTAAATATAATTATAAAAAGGGAGGGCAAAAAGGTAAATGGAGCAAGTCTTTGCCTTTGCGTTCCGTGGGAGCAATTTTGCTGGAGTCTTATCCCTTTCCGTTTCCCCCAAGTCCAACCCAGTAAAATAAGGAGATAACCCGTGACAATGTACCGGCTATCACCGGTTAATCCCCCAGTGGACTTACCTGCTCAACCGGATTTAAAATCATTGAATGTTATTTAATAAAATGCTTTGTCAACTTTGATGCTAATAAATATATTTTCCTCCTATTCTTTTTTATTATCAAATACTTTTGATAATCTCTTTTAACAACTACAAAATTAATGATGAAAAATATATAGTCATGTTTTTATTTTTATATAGATAAAAAAAAAAAAAAGAGTTAAGGTGAGAAGTTAAGAAAATAATTTGGATTTTTGATCACTTTTAATCTTAAATATATTTATAAATTGTGTTGGATACATCTATATAAGAGTCGAGATATTCGTTTTACCATAACTTTATTTTTACTGAAGTTATAAAATATTTAATTGAATGTAAAAATATATTTATGAAAAGAAAGAGGAGAGAGAATGTATGGGAGGCCAGCCAAAGCCAGAGCCATGATATGATGGAAGCCTTCACAGCTGGCACTTGATTTACACACAACCCCCTCTCTTACATTTAAAACCCCCCATTTCTTCTCTCAAAATTAATACTCCTTTCCTTTCCTATTCTTTTCTTTTCTATGTGAGATCCATCCATCCATCATTCATCAAACTCCCACCAGTTTTAATGGTGGATCACTGCATATCATCAACAACAATGCCTGCATCTCCATCTCATGTTTGTCTTGAAAAGAAGCATTGGTGGCTCACCAACAAGAAGGTATTCATATTCATTCATTCATTTCCTTCAATGCTCATCCATGATCCAAACCTTTTCTTACTTATATCTTACTTTTTCTGTGCAGATCGTTGATAAGTATGTGAAAGATGCTAGAACTCTGATTGCGTCTCAGGAACAAACAGATATCGCAGCTGCTCTCAATCTGCTTGATGCAGCCATTGCTTTATCGCCGAGGTTTGAACCGGCTCTCGAATTGAAAGCCAGATCTCTTCTCTACCTCCGACGATACAAGCAAGTCGCCGATATGCTTCAGGATTACATCCCTAGCCTTAAAATGTCTTCCGATGATTCATCCGCTTCATCTTCTTCATCCTCGGTTTCATCAGACAACAACTCGCAACCGTTATCTAGAGAACGAGTCAAGCTTTTGTCGTCTCCTAACCATGATGAACCTTCCTTCAAGTGTTTCTCCGTCTCCGATTTGAAGAAGAAGGTCAGGGCTGGGCTCGGGAAAAATTGCGATAAAGAAGGTCAATGGAGGTAATTTCAATGCATTCAATTCAATTTCCTTTTGACAGATATCAATAATCCATTAATTTAGCTTCTAGATTACGCTAAACCTCCACCAAACAACTATTCAACTTTCAAGCAATTTTGTATTTTTAATCACTCAAAAAGTCAAAATCTCTTCGTTTTATATTATCAAATACTACCCGCCCCTGTGTATTTGGTAGCAAGTTGTGACTCGGTGAATTCTGAGCGACTCACTCTTACGTTTTTTCAGGTACTTAGTTCTAGGTCAAGCATGTTGCCATCTAGGTCTAATGGAGGACGCCATGGCTCTTCTTCAGACCGGAAAGCGCCTCGCCTCCGCTGCATTCCGCCGTGAAAGCATCTGCTGGTCGGATGACAGCTTTTCTTTCTCCGCTGAGATCTTCACCGACGGCAACCAGCCACAGACGCCTCCAAGGACAGAATCCGAGAGCATTGGTCACCTCCTCGGTCACATCAAGCTCCTCGTACGTCGGAAGACCGCAGCAATTGCCGCCCTAGAAGCCGGTCTATACAGCGAAGCCATCAGGCATTTTTCCAAAATCGTAGACGGTAGGCGCGGAGCCCCTCAAGGGTTCCTTGCCGAGTGCTACATGCACCGTGCCTCTGCTTACCAATCCTCTGGTCGGATCGCAGAGGCCATAGCGGATTGTAATCGGACCTTAGCATTAGATCCATCTTGTATTGAAGCCCTAAGCACCAGAGCTTCACTTTTTGAAACCATTCGTTGCCTCCCAGATTCACTTCACGATCTTGAACACTTGAAACTCTTATACAATTCGATTCTCCGTGATCGGAAGCTACCAGGTCCGGCATGGAAACGTCAAAACGTGCGATACCGTGAAATTCCCGGAAAGCTCTGTTCTTTAGGGTCTAAAAGTCAGGAATTGAAGCAGAGGATTGCTTCAGGGGAAACAGGGAACGTAGATTACCATTCTTTGATCGGATTGAGACGGGGTTGTTCAAGATCTGAATTGGAGAGAGCCCATTTATTGCTCACTTTGCGTCACAAGCCTGATAAATCCACTAGTTTCATCGATAGGTGCGAATTCGCTGATGAACTTGATATAGATTCGATCAGAGATCGGGCAAAGATGTCTGCTTTATTGTTATACCGATTAATCCAAAGAGGGTATACAAATGTGATGGGGACAATTTTAGATGAAGAGGTTGCAGAGAAAGAGAGGAAGAAGGCTTCTGCAGCATTGCAACATGATAATCAAGAAGCCGCAAGAGTAAAAATGACACTAGCAATTGAAGAACAGAACCAGAACCAGAACCAGAATTGCGAAAACAAAAAATCGGCACCCGTGTATCAAGGGGTGTTCTGCCGAGACCTTGCGGTGGTCGGGAATTTGTTGTCTCAAGCCGGGTTTAACCGTCCTATTCCGGTCAAGTATGAAGGTTTAAGCTGTTAGGTTTATTACTACTTCTAAAAGCGAAGAGATTTATGTAAATGGTGATGGTGATGGTGATCGGAGGGAGGGCAGCGGCGAAAGAATATGATATGATAAATAAACGTGGAAGTGATTTTTGTACAAAAGGAAAGAAAGGGGGGGGGGGGGGTAATTTACAAAGATAAGAAGCCAAAAAAGCCTGGAAATTTTTGTCACCTGTTGTCTCTTTCTGCTTTCTTTTTTACTACTATTACAGTAGTAGTACTGATGATGGTGTTAGCTTTTGGTTTGGTACATGTGCATTTCAGCATTATGAATGATTATCTATCAATCTATATATGAAATTCACCCTTATATATTGCTAATTTCCTTCTCGTTTAATATATATATATATATGTGATTTAATCTTTGTTATTATAGGTGAATGCATGCATGCATGCAATGGGTGTGGTTTGATGTTTGAAATTAAATTAGAAGTGGGGATGGGTGGTTGGTTGGTGAGAAATTGAATGCAGGAGCATTTGGTTTTTCTTCTTTGTTGTCAGTCTCTCTCAGGCTATTGATATTGCTATTGCTATTGTTGGCTGACATTTTCAGTCACAGATGTGTTTTAATTCAAAAGGTTTAGGTTGTTGCTCTTGCTGGAGTAATTAATTTCAACCAACACCAACATTAAAAACTCCATTCTTGTTTTTCTCTTCAATTTTATTTATATATATAAAAAGATTCAATTTCAATCATGCCATAAATAATGAAACCATTAGATAGTAATGAAATCAACATATACAACTCCAACCTTGGTCTTTCTTCAATTTATGTTTCCTTGTATACTATTAAAGAAGAGGCATTATTATACAATTCAATTGTATATCTAAATATACAAGGGGTCACTTTCTATCAACTTTGTAAACAAAATCAAATGAGTTTGTGTAAACTTTCTATTAACGTAAAATTAGTAATCACGTACTTAATTAACAAGTTTAAAATCATGATTTACAAAGTTGAAGGTGTTGATTCATTATCCCCCAAAATTTGAATAAATCCAGCAATCTTTAAACTTGTTACTTTAGATTTGGTAGTACTTGATATCTCAAACATGATCGATATAACAAGAGTAATGTAAGAGATGGTTTTTTAAGGTTCTTAAAGCAGATTTTTGATTTGTCAAAAGAAACACTAGTAACATCTCATAATAAGGATTACAAGTTCTTGTTATAAAAAGAAAAGAAAAAATAAAGTTGTAGTTGCGCTAACCTAATGGAATAACCAAGATCAACTTGTAATTTATGGAGCGTTAGGTAATTTTTTTTTGTGAAAGTCTTAAGTTCAAGGGGCCAATTTGTAAATATTGGGGAAGGGGTTAAAACCCTAAAATCATTATTCCTTAATCATTTTTGTCTACCGTGGAGGATAAAAAGACATTACGCATTTTGGGAGTGCAATTGGAGGAAGAAATCAAGAAGGGTGTTAGTAGAGAAGTTTCTTATCAAACCCCCCATCAAGGTAATCTTCATTTCTTTCTCTTGTATAGATTATTGGTGAGTTTTGTTGTTAGGTTTCAATGGTGAGAAAGAAATATCACCAGGTTGATTTCAATGAGTTTGGGTATCACCTTTGAGAAATTTTGTTGTTATTTAATTAGGTATGTTTAGACAATTGCCTAACCAAGTCAGGTTCTTATAATCAACCAAAAATGGGCAAAACCCCTCGATTCGGGGTTTGAACTGTGACAGTCTTCGATACCGGGAATCACCTCTGCTGGGCCGAAATCCAGAAAGAGAGGGAACCGGGAACCGAACCCGGGGAGACCAGGTAAGGCGAGGGCCCCGGGAGTCGGGAGCCAAACCCGGGGAGACCGGGTGAGGCGAGGGCCACGGGAGTCGGGATCCAAACCTGGGGAGACCGGGTGAGGCGAGTCCTCGTGAGACGGGAGCCAAACCCAGGGCAAGACCGGGGAGGCCGGTTAGTGGAAACCGGGAATGACCCGGGAGACGAGGAGACCCAAACGGGGGGAATTCCCAGCAAGAGAAATCCGAATGTTTAATCCAGGAACTCAATCCAGACTCTGTTGAGTCACGTGTCGGTTTGTCCATTTAAGCCGAGCGTTTTTAGAGTATTGTCAATCGATCGAGAAATTTATCACCTTTGAATTTATATCATAGGTATTCGGTTTAAGAGTCGGGAGCATAAATGCAAGAAAGTAAGCAAGGACTGCATGTAAATCTTTCTAACCAAATGTATTATTAACACTTATGTTATATCGCATGAAAAGTTATTTAAATTTATACGTTTTACCTTTCTACGACGGATGTATTATATGTATGCATACATTGTGAAGTGGCAAGTTATGGCCTAAGTCAGAGGGTGTGCCCCGACAGTGCTCATACCAGGGGGTGTGTCTCGTTTATGCCAATAGGGGATGCGTCCCAGATAAAGGCAATATGGGCCAGACACGTTGTCACATGTGCGGATGGAAAGAAATATTAAGACCATAAATTTGAGCATGACCAATTATGAGAACAAAACATTTTGTGTCTGTTAGCAGCATCACTATAATTTACAAAATGCCCTATGAGGATGATGTGTGTGTATGATAGGAAGCGAAAATAAATTGGCAAATGGTACATTACATCATTAAATCTAAAAAAAGTTACATTGTTATTAAACCTAAATTAAATTATAATAAAAATATGAATTAAACAACTTTTACATCATTATTAAACATAAAATAAATTATGATAAATTACTTTATTAATAAATAAAAAATTGGTGCGTGAATCACCTACGACTATGTGCTTGGATTGATGGGGAAGGCGGAAGGTTTTGGGTTGGAGAAGACACAGTCATTGAGATGCGATGCATGTTAAGGGATCTTTATTTTATGCTTATATAATAAAAATAATTTTTATAATATAACTTTTATTTATTTAAATTAGAAAATGAAAAAGTTATAAATGATCGAAATGTCATTTACTTAACGGTCAGGAGCTAACAACTTTTAGTTTCGATGACCAAAATGTTACGCAAATGCAAAATCGAAAGTCTATTTTGGAATCAACAAATTATGGGGACTAAATCCAAGAGGAAAATAAAACTATAGGGACCAAATCTGTAACTCTACAAACATAGGACTAAATCTAACAGGGAGATAAAACCTCAAGGACCAAATCTGTAATTTACTAAAAACCTGAAGGACCAAATATGTAATTTATCAGAACACTGTTGATAAATGTTAAATGTTATAATACATTGAATAAAGATTTTTAACATTTGACCCCTTTATAAAATAATTAAAAAACCAATATAAATAATTTATTGAAGATGGCTGTTTTTATGTCAACGTTGTATTTACAAACCTCAATTCAATTATTTAATTAATAATAATATGTTTGAAAACATAATGTAAACACGATGCATGTATATGTGTATTTGAGTTGTCAGGAGAGAAGAAAGAAAGAATGGGTCAAAGCATTGGATTCCTTCCCCTAAAATTTCATGTTTCCCTCCCTTTTCAAAACATTTTCCAACCAATCAGAATTTTATCTTTATTTTAAAATACCCCATCAATAAATACTAGCTAAACTATACTATTATTTTATATATCTACTACTTTTCTAATTATACATACATAAGTATAAACATCATTTATTACAATATTATATCTTGAAGAATTGTAATTGAATAGATAAATAATTGTAAAAATATACGAAATTTAAATATAATTTACATTTTTAGTAAAATACATATTCGTCTAAATAAATTAATTGCACAATTTATACTAATATGTCACCATATCAAATTTCGTATTAAAAATTATTATCATTAACTTTTATATATTTTGTTGTGTCATATTAACATATACCATTCTTATCAACTATTCAAGAGTCTCTTTAATAGCTATACTAAAATAGAAAATTTAATAATTTTTTTTGCTCCAACAACTATGCTAAATAATACATTAAAATAGAAAAAAAAATAAATAAGGTGGAAATCTTTAAATTTGGATAAATCTCAAAAACTTTATAGAGGAGAGAATAATGATGTTTTAATTGTTTTCAATATTGAAATTAAATGTATAGGAAAAAAAATAATACTTTATTAAATGTATTAAATATTTTATTAATATAGTTCATGATAAAATTGCTAAAATATAAAAGTTGGATCTAAAATCTTTTAAATATTTTGATTTTTTATACTATTATAACATAATTGTTAGAGTATTTAACAATTGTCAAACTATTCACATGTATGTCCATCTGCAAAATTTGTTGACTTTGACAAATAACCAATTTGCAAAGGAAACCCAATATGAATGCTCTTTATTAATCTAATTCCAAAACACACAACACATATAATGCTTTTGAATTTGACTTTTGACGATGTTAAAATTATCATAATTTTACGGAATCTTACATAATTTTCAAATTATGACTACTATTTTACAACAATTAACTAAATATTCCATTGATTTTTTACAACAATCACCTTCAATGTAAATAACAGTTTTTTTTCCCCTAAAAAAAGGGAACCTACTTTTACTACGGAAAGTTTTAACGAAAAATGTGAATGTTTTCAACAATAAATATTTTAAAATTTTATTGTTATTATTATTACTATTACTATTATAAAATAGGAAGAAATAAAGAAAAAGAAATAAATAGGTGGGTGGGGGAAACATGCTATTGCTTTGCCATCTCACCGTTGCATATTTTTAATTTATTTATAATTGTCATAATTTGTTTTAGAGTGAGTGAAATTATTATGTTATTAAAAAATAGAAGAATAAATGGAAAAAAGAAAAGGCATTTTTATATTGCTTGTGACAGAAGAAAAGGGAATTTTGGTCACGTGCCTTGCTATCCACTTCCTTTTTTTCAATCATTTATTCCTTATACAAACTTACAATTAACCATAAACATTACCCATTCACCAAAAAGAAAAACATCTTCTGAACTATTATCAAATTTATATGCACAGAGTAAATAAATATATGTATTTAAAAAAAAAAAAAAAAAAGTGGTATTTCGAGAACAAGGGGGGGTTTAAGTTACATGATTGAAAAGTGGAGGGGTTAAAAGTGTAATAAGCACGTGATGTTTGAGTGTTGGGAACATCGGAAAGAGTAGAAGTCGTGGCCAGATATGATGATGTCAGGTCTACCCATGTGACCCAATCATCATTTTTAATAATATTTTATTTTAATAAATTAATTATTATTTTAATTACAAAAACACACACACACACACTTTCACATAAAACTTGAAAAAATCTACACCAAATTCACTGTACTGCACCCCTTTCCCGCGATCGCCAATGCCGATGCCTTATCCTCCCATATGTTCTCTTTCAGATTTTCGTTTTTTTTAATCAGACCATACTTGATAAACTATAAATAACATAATTGTCTGTTTAAATAAAATTAAAATAATGTTTTTTTTAATTAAACTAATTCATAATATTGAAAAATAAGGGAAGTAATTATTTAAAAAAAAAAAAGAATTTCAATAAATTATTTAACGTCTCTTTAAAAGAATTTACAAGCCAATGAGCTTATTGATGATATATTTTAAGAAATAAGTTGACTTGTATGGTATGTGACAAGTTTAAATTTTACGATCAAACACTTTGAAACTATGAGTACTTACCTTGTAATTAATTTACATAAATTCAGAGTTTATTGTAACTCATGTAATTGGTTATGGTCTTGGTGTCGCAAGTCATGCGTCTTTGTTTTTTAAAATTTAATTTCTTTACAAACTATTATTAGACAATTCTTTTTTTCTTTGTGAAAGCAAAATTAAAGTGTAATGAAGTAAAAAGTAACACGTAAATCGTATGGAAGGCAACATATGGATTGAAAGTGAAGGTCTTGGAAAAATATGTTTTGGTCTTTTACATCAAAACCCTTTAATTTTGATTCACTGCTTAATTGACCTGAATTTTCTAAAGGAAACAATGTACACATATGTTCAGGTATATTTAGACACAACACATATAAAGTGAGAATCATGCAACAAGTTTCAAAATTATACATGATAACATGTGATACAAACACATAATCATATGTGATACAATCCAAAAGAGAAGCAGAGGTCATAGGAAACTTGCCCTCTATATATTATAATGTAATCATGTATGATCTAGAAACTTCTAATTTTCTCAAAATTGACCATCTTCTCGTTTGAAAATGATATATATGTGTGTGTGTGTGTGTAGAGGCTAACCCAATAAATAGTGTTAACTTTGTGAACTAATCTTACCCCTTTATCTTGAAAATCTATGATTTACTTTCATTATGACATTTATGTAATAAATTAGAATAGGATGTGTTATAGACATAGATGAACACCTATGAACAAAAGTATATTTGGAAAAAATCATAAAGATTTTTGTAACATCTATGTCTTATATCAATAAACACATGCACTATATAGTCTGATTCACATATGAAATAACTATGGAACAGTACATGACATCAAGTTATGCTTACAAACAACGTTTATGTGTTTACTTCTAAACACCATTCACTTTTTTCGAAATAATTGGTAATCTATACATACCTAGTTTACATTACGTGTATGTGGTAATCTAGTTCAAACATGAACACAAAACATTTTTTTAAATGTTAAAATGAGATGGTTCACCTATGAACAAGTGTTTACTCATGCATGAAAACATATTTTAGAACATCATTTCATAATATCACCTCCAGTGAGCTTGATACTTCATGTTGAAACCCTACTAAAATTCTTAATTTGATTAAGTAAATCTTCATCTATCACCTAATAATAACAATGGCAAGAATCATGAAATGAGTAAGAGGATACCATCAAATATGCTCTTGGCACACGTACACCAAAAGTGTATCTTGTTTGTTATTAGTTTAATGAGATTTGTAAGGTTAACAATTTTTAATTGGTTAACAAAAAATCCTACCTCTATATATATATATATATATATATATATATATATATATATATAGAATTTATAAAAAACCAGCCCATATATAACCTGTCCAAGCCATCCCATACACTATTGGGTAGAGGGACTAAGTGCATATGCATGGACAAGAAGGTGTGTGTCATCAAACAGTGAGAACAGTGGAAGATCTAAATCCATAAAGGTCTTCAGACCATAAAGGTTTACAAATAAACCTGGCTAGTTTTGTAACCTCTTTGTGTAGAGGACTGATGATCTAAAGACATAATTTGGTCCAATCCCTGGGAAAACATGCTTACTTCACATTTATTTGTTTTGGAATCCAAATTAACTTTAAGCACCATACACTATGTATGTACATCATTATACAAAACTACATGACTTGAAAGAAAGCTTTCACTTACCTTTCCGTTTGTTACTCTTCTTTGTACTAGTAGTCTTCCTACAACACTTGGGACAAAACCAATCCTCCTCAGGAACATCCTCAAGTGGTGGATCACAGCAGTCGATATGGGTGCCACAACCACATCCGCTCGACCCGCTTTCATTCCCACATATCAGCATTTCTTCACCTCTATCGCGCAACCCACACACCTCACATGCTACATCATTGCTATCCGGTGTTCTGGCTTCATTTGCCTCTTCTGTTAACCGATTCTTTAGATTGTTATATGACCTCTCAGCCCAAGCATTTGTATCATATTGAACATGTCTATCCAGTGGAAATCCAGGTTTGCATACATATTCCACCAAGTAATCAGCTGAGATGCATGGTATCTCATGTCTCAAGAATTCTTGAACCCAGATATCGACATGTGGCATGCCAGGACTAACAATGGCAAAGTCGATACCACTGTTTAGGAAGCGAGTGTATGGTGGGGAAGTTGCCAATATGGTTCCATCTCCAGCCTTCACTGCACGCTTAAGGGTGTCCTAAAAATCATAAACCAGAACAGAAAATAGAAAAAGCTCAACTAAAGGTTTGGTTGTTCTGCATAATGTCAGAATATCAACATAAACAAGATCATATGAGATAAAAGAAAATGGAGAATATACCAAAGGAGGGGCAATGCATTCCCCATATATGATAATACGCATTCCATAGAAAGCACCATGGCCGGTTTTTTCCTTCAAAAGCCTCCACTTCCTGGGAGCTTCCAAGTTAATTTGACCATCTTCACTTAGGCCGTTCCTGTGCCATTCGTAAGGCTCCTCTGCTAGGAATCTTCCTGCCTCGTTACTTGCAGATAAGTAATCGGTCTTCAAAATCCACCTGTATTTAGAAGGGACATTCACAATGCAATTTTTCAAGTTCAGGAAATTTAAGTTACCATTTACCAACAAAACATAAGCTCCATATGATGAAAGTTGGACCTTGGAACTTGCATGAAATGTCTATTAAATGGCAACAGTTTAAGAGTAAAACAGACATGTAGTTAAACTTCCTATCTTTATTTTGGAGTAGTTTTTTGTAAGAAAGAAAATGATTAGCTAAAGGACTTTGACCAAGAAAGCCAACAAAGTCAAAACTCAAGAGACCTTTACCTTCCAGATGCAGCAGCAGCAAAGAACTTCTCTGTTCTGCGCATTGGATCGGGGACAATGAAATGAGTTGCCTGATAAGACCATTGGTGAGAAACTCTGCATACTCTTCCTTTCAATCGCCGAATGATCTGCTGGAACTCCCTTCGTTGCAACTTATGTCCACTCAATATAAACCACCGAGGTTCAGCTTTTGACAGACTCCCTGTCATAGGATCTGTATTTGCCTGATCAGACTTGAGGTTAATCTTCTCAGGAAGTTCTGTAGCAGATTTAAGGACTTGTCTGTTACTGATACAAGTACTTTGATCAACAGGAATTACCCTATTCTCCTTCTGTGCTTCCATATCACACGTTTTAACTGTCCGACTAGCAGTTGGTTTTCCCTTCTTGTTAACAGGTTTTGTATCAGTTACCTCTTTGACAGAAAGAGCAGCATCTTTCTTAGTTTTACTCGGAGGATGTTTATTTTTTTTAGCTGCCTTCTTGTTCACAACATTCTCCGTATCAGCAGACTTACCCACCTGAACATCATCCATGTTGGATGGTGAATTCACATGTTCACTTCTGTCGCCATGCTTTTCGTCACTCGTGTGCTCAGGATCATTACGAACACCTTCTGCTCTCACCTCTTCCATAGAGTTTTCCAAGTCATTTACCTTTCTCTTGGTTTTCCCAGTTCGAATTGGAGTCGCTTCTTCCCTAACTTCTGGCTTCTCATTGTTATTGTCACTTGCAAGTTCCCTCTTTTTGGCAGCCTTCTTATCAGTTACCTCTTTCACAGAAAGAGCAGCTCTTTTCTTAGCTTTTTTAGTCAGCGAAAGCTTCTTCCCTTTAGAAGTCTTGTCGTTCACAGGATTCTTGGTATCATCAGATTTTTCCACCAAAACTTTGTCCCTGACAGACAGTAGGTTCTCACGTTCAGTTATGTCTGCATCTTTGTCATTATTTTGATCTACATCATGTAAATCCCCTTCAGCATTTTCATCTATCATTATATCAATAGTTTTTTGTGGTTCACCATCTTCATGCTTCTCTTTGCCTGCTTCCTCTTTATCCTCTGGAGGCTCAGTTTCATCGTCCATGTATGAAGACTTGTTCCCAGACATGTTTTCAATTTGCAAGTCATCATTCATCCCCATCTCTGGGCCTGATTTGGCTGCTGGAAGAACTTCCTCAAACATCTGACATTTAAGGAGATTCTCATCATCAGCTAGTCCGTGAACATCAACGGTAGATGTCGTTGCATTATTCTTTGGCTTGCTGTTTTTCAAATAAATAGAGCCTTTCTGATTCACGGTCTTCGTTGCGCCAAGATTCTTATTAGGGGCAGATAATTTCTTGCCAACTGACTTCCTTTTAACAGGTTTAGTATTTGATCCAGCACTACGTTCATTGATGGTACTGGATTTCTCGAGATCAGACCTTACTGCCGAAGGAGATGATTCCTCAAGGCCTTGCATCACATTTTCTAGCTCTTGAGCTCCAGGCATTGCACACTCAAGTCGTACCATATCAACATCTCGGTTGTTAAACTTCATTACTGAGCTGGGTTCATTAGATTCTTTCAGTGGTCTTCGCACTGCATCTAAGTCTTCACCTTGCACAAACTCTGACGCAAAAGTTTTGTAGGTAGGAACATCACACATTACACTTTTAGCCTTGGAACTTGAGGACTTCCTTCCGGTAATGTTGGAGGGTGGGTTCACTGCAGGACTCACAGCAGCTCTATCATTCAAATAAGGGATATCAGCCGCAGGTGACACTTGGTTACTCATTTCAGCTGGGGGATGCTTATTCATCTCTTGAAATGAACTTTCCACATGTGGACTTTCTCTATTTGGTGTGTCCTCATTATGACTCATCCTTTGTAGTTTAGAACTACCACAAGAAATTCCCATCTTCCTCTTACCAGTGAATGAACCATTTTGCTCCTCTTCCAGGCATAAAGCAGGACCACTGCAAGGAGTCCTGAGACCAGCCAAAGCAGTCTCACTCCCATCATTCACTTTTTCTACCGAAGAGGAAGATGTATGGAAGGTCTCACTGAGACTAAGCTTACCCAGTCTTTTAGCACTGCTTGTATTGCTTGTTATTTCTATTGCTGGTGAGGTTATCCTCGGCACTTTCCTAGAGTAACTTGCAGATATTATCTTTCCTGCTTCATCTAAAGGAGACTTGTTGGCTGCTTTGGAAGCAACATCAGTGTTGTTTTGTGCTGCTGAACCACTGACAGTTCCTTCAAATACTTTAGATGGCTCGCACGTAACACCAATTACATTCTCAGTGTTAGAGAACCCAAGCACAAGAGGATGATTACTTTTTATCTCGTGGGCATCATGGAATTGATCAGGTGTGCTTTTCATAGTCACCGACACCATGTCTGCAGCATTACCAAGCCTTTTAGAAGCACTAGTATTTGATTGGCTTCTTGTTACTTCCTGCTTTAACATCAGAGACTGATGGGGACTTGCCATTTTCCCCTCCTGGTGCCTTGTAGCAGTGCCTTCTGCTTCCTCTTCAGAATCTTTGGCTTCAGCCTCCATCTCCAACTCATAACCACTGTTAATATGAAAAAGCTTTTAGATGTATAAATATAAAGACGTAATTTTTCAAAATGTATGCGTATAAACAATTTAAAGTGTCACATGACATTCACATAATAAAGAGCAAGCATTCAACAAACAATTACCAATATGACCCAAAAAAAGGATGGCCAAGATTCATGAAGGGTAGTAGATAATAAGCTCCCAGAAAACGCTGAAGCTAATGTTACTAATAAAATAACAGGAAAAAGATAACAATAATGTTTACATAAGCCGCAATATATAGCGCTATATTCCACTTAAAGAGTGCACTACAATCTATAAGGATGAATAGAGTGTGTACGACACATCCATTGTCATGTAAGTATGCAACATTATAATAGTGCCAAATTTGGGGCAAATTCTTTAAACATATAATATAGAAAGAATATTAACAACCCAACCAATGATCACAGCACCATGACAGTTTCAATCATAAATTAAAACGCCAGATAAAATTCCCTCCATCACACATTAAGATTTCCCTTTCCCTTGTCATAAGAGCTCTAGTTTCTGATAACAAATTGAGACGGTCTTTCTTTCGGGGAAAGTGAACAACTAAATGTGGGACAGCAATGAGAAGACTTGACAGATTGCATATATAAACCACTCAAAGATCAACTCTACAGTCTCACCTCTTACTATAATCTGCTTCAGAGATAATCTCCCAGGCCTTTAAGCTGAAAAACAAAGAGGAACCGACTTTGAAAACTTTAGACCTTCTAGCAACTTAAAATATGGTTGAATAACAAATAAAGTCAATGTTAAAAGCCAATATAAGGTTACTTGAAGAGCTAGTCTATAACAAACAAAGAGTAGGCAAACAAGAACCATACCAATCTTCTAACCATCGGTGGTTGATAAGCTTTATCCTCTTCATTTTCTTTGCAAGCAGATACTTCTCCCCTATCAAATAAAAAGCCAACAATTTACACTTCATTCACACCAGAAACTGAACATGATATACAAACTACATAAATGGCTGACTAGAAAAACCTAGCAACATTTATCCTGCACAATTGATGTGTCAAAAGGAACACGCAAATAACCAGATGATTTTTGGCTGACCAAACAAGAAAAACTTCATCTTTTGTTCAAAAAAGATAGCAAAAGACATGTAAATATCTCTAATCTAAAACCATATACAAGTAGATCATGCACTAAAAACTAGATTGTAAAACACTAAAAAGGTATAAAGGGTAAAAAAAATCAAATAATGCCTTACAAAAAACATGCATCAAGTCACGACAAGCCAGTATGCCACAGGGGTTAACATGACATCTAAGACAAGCCTGCTGCCACGACGCACCCCCAAGGCACGCCATATAAAACACTGCCGAGAATTAAGAGACCTATACTATTTGGATTAACCATACCTAACCAAAGATCTATCCTAATATACATCTTATCAATAGATAACAATTAGTCAATATTTTGGGGAACTTTTAACAGTAAGACTAATATATGGAGGAAAGCTTTGAAAGGTAAACTTGATGATAACTGAAAAAGGAAACCTATAGCTTCTAGTTCTTTCTTCACCATAAGACAAATTACAAAGACAAGACATACAAAACATGTTTTAGCAAGAGCATAACCTTCTAGTTGTCCTTCACCCTAAGACAATCACAAACAGAGGATGGGTAACACATGCAATAGACAATGGATATCAAGGGGAACTATGCAATTCCAGAATACTAGTAAATTGCCAAATGATGACCCAGCCCAAATCAAATAAGGCAGTATGTTATAGTTTAAGCCAATAAGTTAACATAACTCACCTTCAAATTTGTAGCATATAAGATGAGTAACCCTGTTTGCTATCAGTGGTTTGGAAAATTGTGCACCCATCAGGTCAACCATGGTCTGCAATATAGAACATGATAAAATTTTCAGATGATATCCATTATCTTGTTTAATAAAAATGCAAGTATAGGTAGGGGATATAAAATAGGCACACCATAATGTCCTCCCGATCTTCACGCTGATATCCTGTTAAACATATAACCAATGACTTTGCACCCGGAATCCCATTCAAATCTCTCACTGGTTTGTACATTACCTGTTAAAAGGTGCAAATGTAACAGCATTTTTAAAAGGAAAAAGATCAAGTTTATTGATTTGATCAACATTATCAACAAGAGTAAGCTAGATGATCAATTACAACCAATAAATTAATTCTTTACAAAGTATAGCAATTCAAGCTTGAAGCAACAATAAGATTTGTTCCTCGTACTTTTCACCTCCTAGAACAGCACATAATAAGAATCCCTCCCTTTTTTATTTCTCGAAAAAATTTTAAGAACTAATTTTGTGTATGTATGCTGGCAGCGTGCAACCACATGAATGCGAATTGGATTGGGGTACTAACCGAGGTTGTATCCACAGGTACTCCCACGTCAAAACTATGATCAACCCATAGGCCAGAGACTAATATCTTTCCATCTCGCCTAGCAGCAACACATATGGGATCATCCTGCAACATGAAACACACAATGCAATAACTAAAACATAAACATAAACAAGAAACACTCCAACACAACGCATGAAGCTTGAAGCCTGAAGTTGACAAGTAAAAAACATGAAAAATACAAAATAGAGGAATCAGAGAAAGTGACATAAAAACCAGGGTAGTAGATTTACATAGGCAAGCTTATCGACAATAACATGAGTGCAATTGGGACCATATTGACTAGCATCAACCCCACCGCCATTAACAAGCTTCCGTAAAACCTGCAAATTAATTCAAAAATAAACCAAGCGTCAGGTTCAGGTTTGAATTTCTTCGTATACCGCTTCCGGATCAGTTAAAATACAAACAAACAAACATTTTTAATTAGGGTAAAATCCAACAACAAAAGCATTATCAAATTATAAGCTACAAAACACATCAATCGACCATCAAAATACGCAGAAAACAATAAACAAAAATAAAAATCTTTTGAACCTCAGGCTTTTTGATTGAATCGAAGCCGAGAAGAACAAAGCGGATGCCAAGGAAGACTTGAGATGGCCGGTGAAATGGCGAAGTTTGAGTGTTTTGCATCGCTATTCCCAATGTTTCCTCCGGAAGTCAGAAAAGCCGTCAGTCGTCTGAAAAGATGCTGAAATCTGGAAGATTAATGGCAAAGAAATCAGAGATAATTCATTCGGCGATGAGTATGAACGGAGGCAAGTGATGGTTATACAGAGAGTGAAATGGGAAACTTCTTGAGGAAGGAGGAGATTGGATGACGGCGAGGGTAGAAAAGGGATTTCTCATTCGTTTTTCATTTTTTATTGTTTTTATTTTTATTTTTGTTTTTTATTTTGATTTTGATTTTGAACAGGGCGGGAGGAAAGTAAAATGTTTGCCGCTTTAGCAGAAATTCATATCATTCCGCCACGTGGTGCTGCATTGGACAATCAAGCCCATTGCTCCTGTGGCCCATTGGCCTGTATACAATTTGGGCCGTGCATCTAAACTTATGGGTTGGCCTTTAATTACCATTCAGTTTATTTATTTTAATTTTAAATAACAACAAAATCAATTATATTATATTATTTATTAAAACAAAGATTTATCGATGATATTGAAGCCAAATTAGTATTCGTTGAGTGTTAAAATTATTGCAAATTGGATGGTTGTATGTCTTCTAGAAGATTCTTTTTAAATTTTCAATTTATAACCCCATCTAGAAGGTTCTATCACTACACTCCACTTTTGACCACCAGGACCGGTTGATACATATGCCCCCTTGATTAAGTCTAAATTATCACTTTAGTATCTGTAATTCGCAATCATAACAATTTCAGTAACCAAAGGGTAAGAAAGACCTCCACTTTTGGATGCACATTAGGATGAGATGCACCGAGATGATATTTATTTGATCAATCCTTATATCAAACATGATTTATGAGTGAGTTTGAAATTAAAAGTGATCAAGGGTCCAGATTTCTTCTTATCGTCTCACTGTACCTCTTCTTCATCTACATAAATATTTCAGTAACCACAATGCACTATTTGATTCAAGTTTTTTCATGTACAAAAGGAAATTAACTCAAACCATTTACAAAAGAATGATATATGAGTTATAAGGGAAAGTGTAGGGGGGCATAATGTAAAATTGACAAACTTTAAGGGCATCCTAGCAAATATTGACTACCAGGCCAGGCCAGGCAGGCAGGCAAGGTCTGACCGGCAAACATCCTAGCAAACTGATGAGTATTAGGTAGGGTTTACGATAAATTCAATCTTCATCCCCTCCTCCTGTTCCCTTTAGATTTCTTGAAATTTTCCAAATTCAATCCATTTCACAGACTAAGATCATGGCTTGGATGACACGATTTCTCACCGCCGTTGCGTTCTTGGCAATCGGAGTCATATTTTCGCCGGAAACCTTCGGGTCAAAATCAGCCAAGATCACAGCTTTCGTCAAACTTGCACACCTTCTATGTTTCTCCACTGCTTGGGGTGCAGCGCTTTGGGTCACCTTCATCGGCGGCATCATCATGTTCAAGTAAACACGCCTTCATATTCTTCTCAATTAGATTGCCATAATATATCATATTCATACGATATCGGTTTCAAACCTAAAATTGTTTCAATTATCAGAATACTCCTAACTTATACAGGAAACCTTAAATCCCCAAAATTGTTTTGAAATTTAACATAATCATGTGCCCTAGCACGTCCTTGGGGTTTTTGAAATTGATGTAATTAGGGTTCAATTTTCATAGGAATCTGCCGAGGCATCAATTTGGGAATCTGCAAAGCAAGATGTTTCCGGCCTACTTTATGATGGTTGGGATATGCTGTGCGGTGTCGGTGGGGTGTTTTGGGTATACACATCCATGGAAGTCTTCATCAACTGCTGAGAAGTATCAGCTTGGATTTTTGCTCTCTGCTTTCGCCTTCAATCTCACCAATCTTTTTGTCTTTACTCCCATGACTATTGAGGTGATAAACTCTTAACTATCATTTCCAGTTTTCCATGATTATACTATACCTAATCTCAATAGCACTATATATGTATATCATGCTGTAGCTAAAGCCATTTGCATTCCAAACTCAAATTACCTATGTGTTCTTACTCTTTACAACTAAAAAACCCTAATTGCTACATTCTGTTTAAGCAAGAAATAGGATAGGGGGAACAAGTTATGCTACCGATGATGGTTGTTTATTTCTTTAGTTCCTCAATGCTTGGAATCCACATGTGGTTGAACTTATTTGCAGTTTAATATGGTAATTGCATTTGGAACATAGTTTAATTCTGGTTTTGCGTGTTTGATTTTGGCAAAATAATCAGTTCATCATAGTGGGGTTTATGCAATGCACAAGAATTCTTGAATTCAGGTTGTTAGGATTATGGGATTTCCTGAACATAGTTTAATTCTGGCTTCTGATGTATATTTGTGGTTATAGATGATGAAGCAAAGGCACAAGGTGGAGAGGGAGTCTAACATTGGAGAAGAAGTTGGGTGGACAAAGAACCAAGAGGTTGCAAAGGTGAATCCGAAGCTAGCAGCAATGAACAAGAAGTTTGGGATGATTCATGGGTTATCATCTCTAGCTAACATTATGTCTTTTGGTAGTCTTGCAATGCATTCATGGTATTTAGCAGGCAAAATCGATCTCTAGACCCATCACATCACATGGTTGCTATGTTGACGATGACAAATAATGTACCATTTTCCTAGCAATGGCTCCTTCCTGCTGCTGTCGGGAGTGATGCCAATTATATAACAGTAATACGTTGGACACCCTATGTTGATGTGTTATAAAAGGGAGGTTTAATGGTGTTTTAAAGCCTGCACATTAGTGTGTGAAACTCATAATCGTTCACGATGGCTGTATTACAATTGCTAAACCATCTTTTTTGCCAGTATTCATGATAAATGTCGTGATATATATTCACAACAAATAATATTTACCATGAATACTCGTAAAATAGATGGTTTCTGGGTTTCTAAAACATGGATCCGTCTAAAAAGACCAAGTTGATTCCTAAAGTGATTTCTTTTTCTTTATGATCCTTCTCTCCACTTTCCCTTTTGGGAAATATCTATCATACAACCACTTGGTACAAAGAAAGAAAGGAGCCAAGAGATATTTGTGCATATCCAAAGCTGACCCTACAATACAAGACAAGTGGGTCAATATTTAGCCGACCATCAAAGGAGGTGGCTAACTTAACTTGTTGGAATGAATCAAATAATCAACAAGGGTCCGGACCATGACCTCTATTTTGTCCCCTTTGAAGTCCCAATCTTAACTCACTTTCTTGATTGCACCTACGCAACCATATATTTGATTTCAACACACCACAAGTCATTATACCACTTCCGTACAAGCAAAACCACCCCCATTTCTTAACCAACAATAACCTCCCAAACAAAAGCAACATAATAATACCAAATAATAATAATAATACCAATACATTCAGCATCTTAAAATATACTGTTACCTATATTTACCATGCATCTTTATATCATAATAATTCCCAAGGGAAATCAATGTTAAACAATAAATGAATGTTTTACTTAAATGGAGACCTTCTTCATCCAAGCCTCATCACTTTGCATGCTTCCACCACCAACAATCTAGCAGGGAGCAACAGTATTACTAGCAGATTCATGTGTTCCGACGCAACCAGTCTCGTGAACCGTTTCAACGACTCGCTTCCCGTCTGTAACACTCCTGTCAACTGACTCCTCTCGTTGTCGTCACGTGCTGCCGTCACCAGGGGCCACCATGCACGTCGTCGATGTTCCCGTCTTGCTTTCCTTACACGGTTAAGCTCTTGACGGATCACACTCTGAACCGATACCAAATAGGATTTCATGTCATGGTCTCTCTGAATTGCTCCCTCTGAACCATACGCAGACCGGTCACTCAATATCTCTAGCGGGTGAGGTGTATTTAAGAACACAGACTGCGCAGCTCTCATTTGCTTCTCTGCCTCCATCACATCCGACACCGGAGAGCTCAAAATATACAGACCACTGCCTGAAGGAAGAAGATCATGGCTTGGAGAAAGTTTTGCATCTGGTTGCAGAATCAAGAACTCACCCATTGGAGCATACAATAAATTCTGCCACAAAACACACGAACACATGTTAACAAATTGTTTGAATGAACAATGAACCTAAGAAAAATAAAAATGCAACATTTTTCTACCTGATTATCAAGGCATGGATGATTCCGGAAATTCCCATTTACTGCCTTGAGAAGCTCGGCTACACGACTTGGATATTTGCAAGAAAAGGCTCTGGGAACAATGTCACGATGCATTGTGATTGCCTGAAGATGACTCCTTGGTAATCCAAGTTTATGAAGCAAACGGTCACCTCCACACATAACTGAGGGTGCTCCAAACGTAATAACAGGAAGTAATGAAGAACAAGGGACTTGGCCTCTTATCAACAACATGAGATTTACAAGCAACGATAAGCTTCCTCCAAGAGAATGCCCAGTGAAACGAAACTTTGCACGATCTCCATGGCTTTGAAGGTGTGCATGAACTTCAGGCAGCATTTGCTCATAAATCCCCTTTGCAGCCTCATATATACCCCTATGCACAATTACATCCAGTGCCTGCACAACACAGTAATTATGTCAAGAAAGTGGTTCAAACATATTTCTACAAGATATGACACATATTCAAGAAAGTCCTACCTCAAATTGAATAGGCTCAAAAAGCAGATTTGCTTGCCATGATGCAAGTGATTCAGATCCCTGCAATAACCAACAAATATATTATCAATCTGTCAACTGACCCATCATTTTGTAAATCAAGAAAACACAAAAATGTACCTGAATCACAAAGTATCTAGTGCTACTTTCATCATCATCGCATATGAACCAATCACAAGGTGACGAATGCATCGAGTTCAGATCATCAGCAACAGCCTGCTTCACTTCTTCCTTAGCAGCAACCACAGCTGTCACCGAGTCGGTAGTCATACTAATACTATCCTCACCCCTCTTGTTTTCCGAAGACTGGAAAGGAATAATGTTCATCGTTTGTGAATGCAAATACGAAGCAGCAGATGCAGCAATATGATAAGCTGTAGAGGCACTTATCAGATTACCACCACTCTTCTCCTTTTCAATTTCAACCATATGTGTGGTTTGTTTCATTTGTTCATCTTCTTGAACACCATCTGAAACTATTTCGTTCTCGGATTTCAATGTCTGATCTTCTTTCTTTTTCGTATAGTCTTCTCCTTCTCGAACCCCATCTGATGCCTTCTCTTTCTCAGCTTGTGCAGCCAGCTGGGCTCTCTTTTCTATAGAAGAAGTAACAAAACGGAGCCTATAATGTTTCAAAAGATTCCCAGCCTGCACAAAGAAAGAAGATGAAACAAATCAACAACATCCTGTTTTTCTAATCGCAGATATCATAAGAATATGCAGCAGATCATGTGAAATTGATGCTGAATGGTTGAAATTCAACTCTAGAGTACCCTTAGCTACCCATATATCAAAGCACATTGCAATAAATCTTTAAAATCAATCATCTTTTGCATCTAAATATCCCAAATATGAAACAATCACCAAAGTTCAGTACAGAAATATATTAAAAAAACCAAGATCTTAACATCTTCACAAGATCCTCAACAAGACAGAGAACATCCCTGGTTTTGAAGTGCAATGTGAAAATCAAAACCAAACTACAAACACTTGATCTGCAGAAATTTGTATACTAAAACAAAATCAAAAAGTATTGAGGATGTGAAATATGAGTACCTTAATTTGAGGTATGGAGTAGGCTAAGCTCCCCAAATAAGACATTTGAGAATACAGCCTTGCTTCAGCCAATGAAACCCTTCTAAGCAGTTTCGAAAACGAATTTTTATCGAATTCAATTTTGTCGTCATCATCATCATCAACCCTACATGCATCACACTCTTCTTCATCCAACGAAACCTCGTCTTGATGATTGATTTCATCCACCGACAGATTCTTACCTTGTTGATCTTCCTCTTTAATCCTACTATCATTCGTTTCATTATTCCACATGGATCTGACATGAAGAATTTTCAACACCCAATTCTCGTGTTTCCCGTTAGATTCGGTTTCCTCCTTCGTTTCTTCTTTTCTATCAACCGAAACGGCGTCGTCTACGGCCAACGCATCGTAACGGTTCCGATTACCGACGAACAAAGAAGTGAGAGGAAACTTTAGAGAAAACCCCCATGGCGATGTTGTTCGAGGAGCAGGTGAACCCGACACTGACGGTTTCTCCGATGAAATCCCACTCGCCGTCGTCCGGCTGACGGCGGCGGTGATTTGAGATGGATTTTTACGAAGATCACCGGCGCCGGCGATGGAAGTGGTGATCCCAATAAACCCTGGCTTCAAACATATACCGTCCATTGATGAAATTGATCTGGTTTCTTGGGGAACAAAATTCAAATAATGAGTAATTTATATCAATGAACAATTATTTTATGATCTTGATAGTAATATGGATCGAATTTGTTGTTCGATCGGAAGGCCTGATTTCACGATTTGTTGAGTTCGATTTTCAGGCCACCGGAGAAATTGATTTGCAAGAAAGAGAAAGAGATCTGTTTCACGTTGTTTAGGAGAAGCATGAAATAAATAGGTCACCTAATTTAAAATATCGCTTTTTCTTTTTAATTTAGATTTCAAATTTTTTATATAATTTTTAATACAACATTTTTTTTTTGTTATTTTTGAATTTTTAAATAATATATGGAGTAAACTATAATTTTGGTACTTCTAGTTTACACCGTTTCTAAACTTTGAAAAAGTATAACGATGGTTACTCTGGTTTGTATTTTGTTATGGAAAGGATTCATGTGTTTAACCTCGTTAATGATTATCATCTGTTAAGCGAAGGTAATTTAGGGGTTGTTTGTTTTTCTTAAAAACCTCTTAATACTTCTGAAGTCTGAACTGATTAGACGTTTTTACGTTCAGATCGTTTGTTTGTTTTTTCCAAGGCTTCAGAGGCTCTTAAGTCTGAAATACGTCTGAAATTAGAAGAGGGAACCTAATGTCTTATAACCTCTTAAAGCACCACCTCTTATTAATCTGGAATGAAATAAGACTTCAAACTTCTTAAAAAAACAAAAGCCACCTTAGTCTATTTATCTTTTTTGTTCTTTTTGTAGTAACCGAATTTCAATTTACACATGTTTAATGAATGTGTATAACCCATTAATGCATCCCAAAGAATCCCATTTTGTAATGTATATGACCTCCCCCTCATTGTGATGAACTCATGGTTCTTAGTGCTTCAACAATCTTCAAGTTGTCGATGTCTTTCTATTCTTACTAGCTCTACTCCCCCCCTCTGTTTTGATCTGTGGTTAATTCTTATCTGATATATGTCATTTTCATTCTTTTTTGGATGCTCCAATTCTTATTTGATTGAGCTTTGTCTTTAATTATTTGTTTGAGTTGGAATTTACAGCAATAATAGTCCATTAGTAAGCAATAACTTATAGTCTAAAAAGGACACAATAACTTATAGTCTAAAAAGGACACATTTAATGTGTAAATTAATTGTTATATAATTGTTTGTAATTTCATAATTTGTTATGTTATTTGTCTATCTCAATCTTATTTTATGGTCTAGAGAAAGCTAGAAACCGATTGATTATTATGTTATTGTTTATTACTCTATATTAAAAAGATAATATATTTTAATACATTTTCGGGTTTGATTCAAAATCTTATGATAAAATGTTATTTATTTTAGTCTTAATTATGGTTTTTTTATAGAGATAATAATGAAGTATTTTGGTAGGTTCAACATTTAATTTAAATATTAACTATATTTAAAAATACATTAATAATATATTATAAATAAGAAAATATAGGTGCCTTGATAGGTAGTGTTTATCTTGTACTTATTATATTTGTCTGAAGTTGGTCATACGAATTCAAACATAAAACTTTAGAAAGTTATAGTTATGTTTCATCACTTGTAATATTGAATTTTAAGTAATATATGTTAATAAACATTAATTGATTTATAAAACTTAGGGGTTGTTTGTTTTTTTTAAAAAACCTTTTAATGGCTCTTAAGTCTGAATCATTCAGACATTTTTACACACTACCTCTTATTAATCATAACTAAAATAAGACTTCAGACTTTAAACCTCTTAAAAAACAAACGACACCTATAGTTTTTAAAATTTTATCTTAAATATTTTATAACACAATATAGATAAAATAGTTGATTTTAAAAACATGTTAACTATTACTATGTTTATTTAATATCAAAATTTTCTATTTTCGTGGAAAGGGTGCGCGTTATACTTTGGAAAACCCGATAATGTCTAAAAAAATGGATAGGAAAAAAGGTTGTCTTGTAGCATCAACTAAACCCAATTCGTCTTTGCCTAAATCAAAAACACAATTGCTTCATATATATATATATATATATATATATATATATATATATATATATATATATATATATTATTTTATCAGTTAATTTCAGTTTTCGTCCCTCTGGTATTTTGAAAACTTAGATTTTCATCCCTTAACTTTAGATTGGTACAAAATTTTATCTATACTTTACATTTTGTATTGGTTTTCATCTTTCCTATTAGAGCTGTAAATGAACCGAACGTTCAGTGAATCGTTCGTGAATTGTTCGTTTATTTAATAAATGAACGAACATTAACACATATTTTTGTTCATTTAGTTAAATGAACGAACATGAACAATGGTTATATATATATATATATTCTAAGTTTTCCCGGTTTTCATTTTGTTATACTATTTTTTACGAACGAAATGATGAGTAACGGTGGTTGTTTTTTATTCATTTATGTTCGTTCGTTTAACTCTTAATGAACGAACACGAACAAACATATTTCTTAACGAACGAACATGAACACAAAAAAATTCGTTCGTTTACCGTTCGCGTTTGTTTGTTTGTTCAGTTAAGTTAAACGAACGAACACGAACAAGCCTTCGTTCGTGTTCGTTTACAGCCCTATTTCCCACTAATGTCGATGACGTTGCACCTTTAAAAAAAATCAAAAATCAACCCTCAAATCACCGTCCCTATTCATCTTATGGGCCGTTTACTAAACACTTACCCAAATAAGCATTTACCAAGTTATATCACCTTAACCGATGAACATGGAAATGACCAACAAACTTATTCGCTAAGAGCGAAAACAATGGTCGAGAGTTATAAAATATCAATTACATATCTAAATAAAAACAGTAAATATTATATTACGAAATATCTTAAATTTAAGTTTGATAATTCTATCTAAAAGTGTGGTGATAGGGTTATAGGATACTTTATGGCGTCTTAACAAGTTTTTTAGAACATTTTAACTGATTGAGATAAAAATACACTAAAATAACTGAGCTTGACGAGATGAAATGATTAAAACAATGTAATCATTTACTCGTTATAATATTGAATGTCGTAGAAATTTCATATTATATGTGTGTGTGTGTGTGTGTTAAGTATGTAAAACATAAGGAAGCTAAGATTTTGAGACTAGTTTACGTCGGATCACATCAGGTTGCAACGAAATTAATACGAAATTGTAGAGCAAGAAATATTCGGCGAGCTCAAATGAATTTTGGTCCCCTTTAACCGACATTTTTAATGTATCAAAAATTTGGTCCAAAAACCCATATATTAAACACTACATGTTTACGTGGTATGTATGTAAAAAAGATTAGTTTTGGCCCCCTCGATCATAAGTCTCATGTTCCGCCCCCTGATTACTAGCTTCTTCTTCGACATTCTTATGCTTTTACTGCCATTATGCTTTAACACAATCCTCCTTCTCATAGCTCTAGGACATAGTTGACAAGTCAAATTTAGACAACAAGATGAGATTAGCTCAAATCATTCACACACATTGTTCCTTGAATCAAGATATATCGCTTTCAGGGGTTCTGATTTAGAATCCTTAATTTTTGTATCACAATTTTTTTAAATAAATTTCGTAAATTTGTTGTATATATATATATACAACAAGAATTGATTGGTTAACAAATGATCCCCTCTCTCTCTCTCTCTCTCTCTCTATATATATATATATATATATATATATATATATATTTGTTGTCTATGTTTTTCAATATTCACATTTTTTTAAGTTGTCATGTAATATTTTAGAAGCAAAAGACCAAAATGCTCTCCACACGAGGGCACTTAACTCTCATGGGACGGAGGAACAAAAATCAAAAGTATAAGCAACACTTCTTTCCTCTGCTAATGGGATGCATGTTGCACTAATTTACCTCCCCCACGATGAGCGTAGGACCGGTACGGTGGGAACGCCTCAAAGGGTGTACTCTACACCTTTTATTATAAAAAATGTAGAAGTTGAAACTTGAAGGACCTAATAATGAAGTTGTTACATAGTGTAGGGATGACATTTAATTTAATTTTTTTGTGTGTGTGTGAGAGAGAGTCAGCACAGAGGGGGGTGGGTACGTGTCTAGGGAGGCGATGATGGCGTGTACAGCTCTATCTATACGGAGTAGAAAGCGCGTGTGAAAATATGGAGTGGGGTCCAGCAGGAGCACATGGTGTAAATGCCACGTCATGTGTGTAAATATAGGTGAAGCACGACAGGGGGTATGGGATGACGTGTCATGTAGATGCGACTTTCTACGCTGCCAACTTTCTCGGACCCTTTTAGTTTTTGTTAAAAAAAAAATCTGTTATTTCAGAAGAATATTTGGATAACATGTGCAACTGTCTATGCATATTTACGAAATTTCTAATATTGGAATTAATACTATTTTAAACCAAATTTTCCTAACTTTTAGGAGCCAATTTATAATAGGAATCCTTTATTTTCTATCTGCATCTCTATCCATATTATTATTATTATTATATGTGTTCAGTGTTATAACAAAAGATGGATAACATTAAAATAAAATGATTTGTCTAGGAATTGGTCAAGGTATGTGCTAAGTGGTACTTTTAGGAAGTGTTAAAACCCACTATGGACGTTCACGTATCAGATCTCAGTTGTAAATTATCCACAACTGATTACAAATTTCATGTGCACACAAGTAGTGTTTCCATGTCTACATGTTACCCATATTTTTGTTCAAGTTGAATGCTTACCAAAAGTATATCTTGAAATCATGAACTCACTAGACTTTAAACTAACTAGTGGCATGTGTGGCAAAGCCGAATGCAATCAGGGCAAATGTGTGCTATACAGACTCACACTAGGGGGTTGTTTGTTTTTTTTTTAAAAGTCTGAATCGTTCAGACCTTTTTACACATCATCTCTTCTTAATCATAACTAAAATAAGATTTCAGACTTTAGACCTCTTAAAAAACAAACAGCACCTAGATGTTATTCCAAACTATATTTTATGTCACTTTGCATAAAAAAAGTCATTAATTATTTCAGTTCTTTTTGTTTCGAACATATAATTCAACTGTTTAAATTCGTATGAATGATCCAAATGAGTTACACGTAACTCTTTGTTACTATCCATCGAATGGGGAAAAGAAAATCCCTTTTCTGTATATGTTACAATAGGAAAATCATATAACCTACACTACAACAATATTAGGTTTATAGGAAGCTTAAAATGTCTAAGCGTCCTAATAGCATATTTTATAGAACCAAACTATAAATCGTCATATCTAAAAGTGTTACAATAGATTTATAGGACGTTTTAACAAGTTTTTTAAGACACTTCTAAAATAAAGTGTCATACTAGTTATTTTTTACGATACTATTTGGAAAAGTATCTTATAAAAATATGGGTTTATAAGATACTTCTCAAAATAGCTAATACGACACTTTGTTCTAAAAACGTCCTAAAAAACTTGTTAAAACGGCTACAAGCGTCCTATAAACCTATTATAACACTTTTAGATATGACATTTATAGTTTGGTCCTATAAACGTAAGTTCTATAAAGTATGCTATTAGGACGTTTAGACATTTTAAACATCCTATAAACCCAATTTTGTTACAACGCTAATTAATCAAGAATGTCTTTGATGTTGGTCTTTTGACCTTGTGTTAGTGATGTAGGGAAAAGAACCTGAAAGTAACATATAGATCACCTTTCATATTGCTAAGGTGCATTGGCATCCCTTCCCCTTTAAACTTCCTTACCTCCTTGGGTTTTGTAATTCCCTAAAACAAAACAAAATATATACCAATCTATAATACTACATTTATTTTATAGGATTAAAACACAATAATTATTTGTCCAAAAATAATACATGGCTCAGTTGGGTAAAAGAGATGACCTTTGTGCTAATATCCACTAGATGCTCATCAAGGTGCTTAATGGTCTTCTCAAAACCAACAAGAGCTTGCACCTACAAAATACAAATGCAATTCAAACTCAAAATCAAATTCATCCTCCCACATTCACGTGGAATATACTATGTTCGTTTGGTTATTGAGAGGTGAATATACTATGTTCGTTTGGTTATTGAGAGGTGAATGCTCTCATTTTAATTAGCGTAATTCCTAATGAGTGCGTCAATGTATAATTACCAGAGTTATTATGAATTCGGAACTGCACAAATTTTGAAATGTATCATAAAGAAAAAAAAAAGGTCTATAATACCGAATCTTATAAATAGTAGCAAACTAACCTTCAGATCTCCTGCTTCACTGTCTATGATTGGTTCACCCTCTTCATAAAAGACTACCTCCTGGAAAAGGGAAAAGAGGGCACAACAGTTGCTGCCATTTTGAATGAGTCGAATGCAAACATGCAATCAGTAAATGTGGATTTCGTAAGTGTAAAGGTAATGAAGTAGAAATCACAGGAATGAGAAAGGAGAAGAAGAAAATGGAAAAAGAAAAACATGTACAACTTCTTCGCTTTATATTGGGCATGAGATCATACAAAGACAACAAATGTTTGCTGGTTATTGCTATGTATATGAGAGTGTGTTGAACTTATCATGATCGGGTAAATGTCCTTTGGATAAATGACCTTAAATGAGTTTTCAGTTAGGAGCATGGCGTTCTAACTTTTTTTTGCTCAATGGCCTTCATCTGACATGCCCCTTCTTCAAAACAGTCTGCTCTTGGTTAAATACAATATGCTCCCGTAAAAACTTAGAGATACACTAGAGGGTCATTTTGCAAAACCAGCTTATGGAGAAGGTCATTGAGCTAAATAGCCCATCATGATCATACAAACCATGGACCATTTCACTTAATTTTATGGCATGATTTATCTAAAGTAAATGCACAGAGCATAGACTTACCTGCCCATCCTGCATTCCTTTCTCAATATCCACTGTGATGAAGCTCCCTTCTCTCTCATACTTCACATTTGGGCATTGCTCACAGACCTGAAAAATCATAAATATTGCCACCCAAGAAATCACCATATGGACCTTCAAAAGGATGACTTTGAGAGATTGTTTCAAGATAATCATGCATAGTTGACAGATTACCTTCTCCGTAATCTGTTGGAACATCCCAAGACCAATTTGCTTGTGGTAAACCTCATCCCTACAGTTACAATGCCTTTTGCCAGGAGCAGGCTTCAAGACATTCTTCTCCCTCCAAACCTAACTGAATTCAAGGAAATTTACCAAAATAGAACAAACATACGTAACCATTAATAATTAAGTACTAGAATAATATGCAAACTACCATCATCGATCACACTGTAACATCAATTGACAGTCGGAGTTGTTTTTGGTAAAGCAATTGACATTTGTGAAATCAGGTAGAACAAAAACCATAACATCAATTGCTTTGGGAATCATAATCATTTTGTTTGACATTTGGCAATGCTTCTGCTTAGATGGGTATCTAATAACTTTTTGTCCAAAGACTTCAAAAGAACACATGAGAGTTGGTTCCCAAGAAAGATATATCAAGTACAGCATCGCAAAACAGCACTGAGATTAGTAACCAGAAACTCTGAAACTGAGGAAACTACAGATTTCTGGCAATCTACCACTTATTTCAGGTGATACGCAGTACTATAAGGTATCCACAAGAGAACTTGAGTGCTTTAACTACATAATGTGCTATTGACTCCTTGATCCTTGTGGAATACTGTCATGCAATCTAGAGGTCCAGGACCATTCCTAAGTGATATTCTAGAATAGTTACGAAGGGGTAATTTAGGTATTCCTTAGAATAAATATTAGTATAAAGAGGGATGATGTAGGTGGTGTAGGGCAGGCAGAAATTAGTGAGTGGTTTATAGGAGAGTCTCTAGCATCTAGAATGCTAGATGTCCTCGGTTCATTTTCCATTTAATCATACAACCGATTGATTCTTCTCTTTGATCTGTTGTTAACCTATTGGGAGCTTGATTCATAACAACCAGGGACGGATCTAGAAAATTTTTTATACGGTGGCACCACATAATATAGACAAAAAGCACGGTTTTTATCGCGTATCTTCATCTTTTTACCGACGTTAAACATTGTCTTATGTGTTTTTTTGGCCTAATTCCACCATTTCGAGGAATTTTTAAAGTTTTTTGCTTAATTTCGACGAATTTTTAACCTTTTTATCGATTTCGAGGGATTTTTTCGGTTTTTTTGGTTGATGTCAAGAGTTTTTTTTTCTGTTTTTTGGTTGATTTCAAAAGTTTTTTTTGGTTTTTTGGTTGATTACAAGTTACGGTTGCACCTTTTTGAAGTTTCCAAAATAATACGGTAGCACCTTCCAAAACGATACGGTTGCACCTTTCACGAAGCTAAAATTTTTACCCTTCGTAGGAGAAAAGATACGGTGGCACGTGCCACCCATGCCACCAAGCTAGATCCGTCCATGATAACAACAACGTTGTGCAAAAGATGCCGAAGACCAATAAAAGAGCTACATAATGTGTAGCCAAATAAGGTTTACATCACCTTACTAAATATTAAAAAGATGTAACTGAATATTTTTGAATTACTTACCCTTAATGACCCACGCAAGTACAGATCCTCCAATGTTGCATGCAAGTCGACAATGACATCATGACCTTTGACGACCCTCTCTTGTTCATCTGGCTATTCTCCACCAGAAAAAAACCTGAAAAACACTTCATATGCTCAGCTCAGTTAACAAGCACACACAAAGAGTTTACCAAGCAATTTGAGGACTAAGAGTAGGGAATAAAGAAGAGGGTATATAACCATTAAGCATTAAGATTGGTGGTAATGCTTGATGGTAATCCATCCCCTGGATGGTGATGCCACGGAGGTCATCAGTTCAGGTCCCCCTTTACCCTCTTTCTAAACAGAGAAGAGGAGATATAGTTGATAGGTTTATCATATATGGAAGCAACAGCTTTCTGCTAATCTTTAAACATAAAAATAAAGACAACTGGTTTTTATCAATAGAACAACTAGTATATACAATGTTAGCTCTAAAAAATGCTCACCTTTTATTAACATTACCAATCATATAACAGTTTTGATCGAAAATAGTTTGACCTGCTACTATAATACATACATAGTCACATACAGATACATTGTACAAGGTTTACAAAAAATGTGAAGGTCAAAAACTTCATCAACTTGTTTTCAGTAGACTAGTAGAGTAGTAGTATACAATCTCATGATAGTGTTGAAGAACCATATGACAGGAGATGAAAACAAAGAACACAAGAAGCAAACAAGGAAAAAAAATCAAATTCACAGCATGTAAGTTGCTCTATATATATGTATATATAGATAGAAATACAAATTAATCATTGGTGATTATCTTTGGAGGAAGGCATCATTTAACAGAAAAAGAACACAATGGCCAAAATTGCACAAATAAATTGTTGCATAAATTAGATAGGTCGTAGCTTGATGAATGGCCCACAGGGCTGAATTGTGAAAAATCCTGTTATCCCTTTGCACCCACAAGGACCATAAGACCAATGAAGCCAACCAGAAAGTAGTTTGTTCCTGTTACCTGCTAGCTCATCTAACTTTGAAGCTTATACAAATGACATCCAATTACTAAGAAAGGGAGACCCACAAAACAACAAGTGAAGCAAAGAGGTGATCTATGAACTCCTGATTTGCCTTACATAGAGGACACACACAGAAATCCATCACAACAGGTAGCTAGCCTGTATAGTCCATGCAACCATTCTGATATCTTATGAGAACAGTTCCTAGAATAGAGGCATTCGTTCTACAAGTCATTCAAAAACTATGTACCTATAGTAACAACAAACTATTAACGTACAGATTCAGTGCTAAACTGCTAATGAAGTTTCATACGCATAATGCTATGTGAGAAATAGAAAATGAAAGGAAAAAACTGCTGATCGATCTTACGATTTGAATATGTCGTGAAAATCCATTCCTCCCCAGCCAGCAGCAGCATTGTTTAAGACCTTTTTCGCCATATCGATCCTAGACACGCCTTTTCTCACTGTCCGACAGCACTTCATACGCTGAGAAACAATTCAACCAAATACTAAGAGTCATATACACCGAATTACAAATAATTAAGAAGAGAAGAGGCATTAATCCTGCATATACCATTGTTGATCTCAGCAAATTTGATGTTAGCCTCTTCGTTTCCTTGATTCTTACTTCAATGCGAGCTTTCTATACGACCGTTGAATCTGTTCGTCTGATGCACCTTGGGAACTTGTAGAATGTCGTAATAACTTTTGCTGTAACATTAATCAATTCCACAAACTAGTAACCGTAATATATATATAGAAATCAAGCCGAATATTAAGAGAGAGAAAAAAAGCACTTACGCAGCGTAAAGAAATGAAAAAGAAATTAAAGTTGAAATCTGTAATCTGCCATGGAGGCCGGAGACTAAAGCCTCCCGGTTAAAAAACACTAGGGTTTCGCCACACAGACGGTGATGAAACCGCCATGAAATTATCGGCACAAAACTTTATGAAAAACCAACAACAAAAAAATTATCGTAATTATGCTTTCTTTTTTAAAGAGGAAAAGTATGAAAAAACCAAACAAACTATCTGATTTTGAATGGCTAAGTCCTTAAACTATTTTTTTGAATAATTAAACCCTTAAACTTTCTAAAACTGGTTAAATACATCCTTGTAACAGGTTAATATGATAAAAATTTAAGAAAAGTCTATAAAAACCTAACAAACTATCTGATTTTGAATGATTAAGTCCCTGTATTTTTTTTAGCAAATAAATCTTTAAATTTTTTCCTAAATCTTATTACCAAATAAATTCTTGAACTTTTTTAAAGAAATAAATTCCAAACTTTTTTTAAGAAACAAAATCATGAACTTAATTTTAAACCAATAAATCCAAATTTTTTTTTCTGCATGAACAAAAAAATATATACAAATCCACTCACCGACAATAAAGCCATGAACAATTAAAGAGAGAAAACGTATATCATTTTTATTACTAATTCCGAATAATTCAAAAGTTATGCCTAAAATATAAATAGATACATACAAAAATTATATTTATCATTTCACTAAATATACCAAAAAATCGTCAATCATTTCATAAAATGTACCAAAAAACACATTTTTTCATGAAATATACCAAAAAACGTTCATCCTTTCACAAATATATATAAAAAAATGCCCTATATGTTTATCCTTCTAACAGTATTATATTAAAAGTTATCTCATTTGTAATAACAAGGTATTGTTTAATTTAAAGTAAGAATCTAATCAACCGTTTGACTTTAATGTATACCATTAACTAAGGGGTCGTTTACCCAAACATTTACCCGTTACCGGTAAAAATCGACACCTTAACTTATTTTACCGGGTAAGATTGTAGTCTATCAAAAAGCTATCGTGTGCAACAATTTACCCGGTAAGCGTTTACCGGGTAAGAGTCGTCATCTCCACTTACTGGGTAAGACTCTCCATCCTTATATTGTTCTTACCGGGTATGATTCTCGGTGTAACATCCCATACTTAATTACAACAAGATAGCAACTTAAACTTAAATAATATAGCCAAACGGCTCAAATCTACATCTAAAATTCAAAGTTTGCGGAAAGACAACCTAGTACACAACTGAGAATACACCGCCTCAAAAGAATCTACAATGAAGGTCCTCTAAATCAGCTCCAGCTCGCAACAACTCTTAAAACTCAACCGCTCCTTCTTATGCCACTCTTACCTGAAAAAGGTTTTAGATTTGAAAATAGTGAGGGTTAGACCGTACAGTCTAGTGAGTCCTCTCGTATACAATATTTAACTCATCAAACAAACAATCCATAATTTATCACAAAATAACCATTTTCAGCTTCAAGGAAAAACCTTTATCTTTCATTAAACTTCTCCGCTCACACTACCGCCACCCTAAGGTGACGACGGGACACACACCCCGGTATGAGCACAGGCAGGCCACCCCCGACTTTGAGCCTTCTCACACTTAGGTCCATGTGTGCATACATTTCCATTTTGTCAACAATAAGGAAAACATCTTTAGCATTTAAATAAACTCGCAAGTAAGTACTGAAGCAACGTCAATTCAAAGCTTGCATATAATTTTAATAATACTCATGCCATCATATATAAATCAAGTTTAAAATAAAACTTTAGCATGCTTTCGTTAACAAAAGGATTTAGTTCAGAAAACTCACCAGGCGTTCTTAGTTAGTCCTCGAGTTTACCCGTATAGACTGATCTGAAACCTATAAGGAAATATAGACTGGTGAACGCTCTAATCAAATTATTTATAAGAAATTGACCTAACTCAACATCCCATTGTTATCTACTCTCACTGCGCGACTTGACCCAACCAACCTCAACTTGAAATCGAACTAACCCAATCCGTAAATGGGACAAATGGATCAGAATAACGCTACTGACCCGACAAACTAATGATCAATACTAAAACATAGGGAGGTGGGCTTCGGCCCACAAGACGGACTTGATAACCTAAACCATAAGTCGCCCAGAGGCAAAATCTTCCCGGGCACCGCCCGAGCCGCACCAAGCGCCGACCGGGCGCCGACCGAGGCCGCACCACGCACGGACCGAGACGCCGACCGGAACGAGCTGTGCGCCGACCGGAGTCAGGCCACAGGCGTCGACCGGTATCCATTCATCCAAGTCACTCCCCTTCGACCGGTATCCATTCATCCCGGTCACTCCCCTTCGACCGGTATCCATTCAACCTCAACGACCGGACTTCTATTCGACCGATGCCAACGACCGGGGTCGTCGACCGGGAACATCGACCGGGTCCCCAACTTGCAGAACGCCCGAAGGCGATTATGGGTCGCCGAACCCAACCCTTTACGCAAGTTCTAAACCCAAGAACACCACAACAACATCAAATCCCAACTCTGTTATATACAAATGTAATACCTAAACTTAATCAAAACCAATACTGACAGAATGAAAGGGATGAAGATTCAAGAAATTTCTCAGACTCAAAACATACCAAACCCCAACTCACACAACCCATTCTACACTTAGAATCCGAGGACAAAACTAGAAGAGGGTTTCTGATTTGAATCTTACCTCACAAATTGATTGCACTCCTTCGAGATATTTGATCTTCTTCTCTTCTCCAAATTGCTCCTAGCTTCTTCCTCTCTGAATCCTTCGGCCGCCAGACAACCAAAGAAAAAATGCCTAAATCCCTAGACTAAGGCCTCTTTAAGTAACCATTTTTCACTTGGCCCCTTTAAAAATAAGTTTTAACCATTTCTACCCAATTTTTACATATTTAATTCTGAACAGGTTATTACACTCGGCCCTTGCGATGTTCATCCGGTAAGGTAAACGAGCCAGTAAGCACCTACTGGAGTTTTTTTTTTGGTATATTTGTGAACGGATTGACGTTTTTTTGGTATATTTTGTGAAAGTATTGACGTTTTTTTTGTCATATATTTTGTAAAAGGATGAGCATATTTTTTGTACAATTATACGTATCTATTTTTGGGATTTATTTGTTTAAAAAAGTTCAATAATTTATTTGGTAAAAAATTTAGAGATTTGTTAACAAAGTTCAGGGACTTAAATATTCAAAATCAGATAGTTTGTTGGGTTTCTTTATACTTTTCCCAAATTTTTATTACATTAACCTGTTTTTACAGGTTACAATAATGTATTTAACCGGTTTTAGAAAGTTTAAGGGTTTTATCATTCAAAAAAATAGTTTAGGGACTTAATCATTCAAAATCAGATAGTTTATTGGGTTTTTTCAGACTTTTCCCTTTTAAAATCGATAACCACTATTTAAATTAGAAAAAAAAAATATGACACCATTTGACTATAAAAACGGAACTTATGGATATTTTTTACAAAGTCATCGTTAGTCATTTTTTGTAGGTTCCTTTATTTATGAATATCTAGTCATTTGCACCAAACAAAATAATACGACACATTTCACAACCCTCAAAATTTTACACTATAAAGAAGGAACGTAGTAGTAACCCGTGCCATCGTATGCATCATAGTTAATGATGTTTCCTTCCTAAAGAGAAGATGATTGGACATCTACAGTACCCAATTAATCTGGATCTTGCTGACCCAAGAGAAAAATAATCACAAAAATACAAGGATTAATGATCAGTGGCCTCATCATCATCTCCTTTCATATTCATGCTCAATACCCTGCAAGATTTTTCATGATGCATGGAACACTCATTATCAATCTCCTCTTGAACTAAAGATTTGATATCTTGCATTGGGCTGAATGATGCATCAAACTGAGATGGGTGAGTCCTCATCTGCACAGACCGCAACAACGCCGCCCTCCTCAAGTCGGCTGAGTGACAGATGTCACTAGGGGATGATGGGAACCGACCCTCTGACTCAGACCCACGTTGCCGTGACTGTGAAGCTGTCACCGCTGCTGATGATGGTCCAGGCGAGAACGTGCTTGCAAGTCTCTGGAACCGGTAAGGAGAAACTGGACTAGTTGGTTGGCTATCCGGTTGGGATGCATTGCTCTCGTAGTATCTACATTCATCCAAGTCTTCTGACATTGGTGAATACGGAACTTCATCCCTGAAATCAAAACCAAATCCATATCCTTGGGCATTAGATACAACTTGCGATTATATTTTTGTTTTTTATATCACTTCTATTGGTGTTTTGATCTAATTCACATTCAAGAAAAGAAACCCAACAATATTTCAACGAAATATTACCAAACTGCAAACAAATATAACACAAACTCTTAGGGCCGATTTGTTAGCAGCTTAATGAAACTTGCAGCTTATTCGATCAGTTGTACATGACTGTTTTGGTAGTGACTTACTAAACCTTAATGATACAAAAAGGGGATTATTCAGTAAGCTTCTTCTTTTCTTTTCTTTTTTTCTTTTTTTGGGAAGGGGGGTATGCAAAAAGCCAAGCTTTTTTCTTCCAAACCTGCCCCTCCCAATTAAAAAACAACTCATTTCATCTATAAAAAACCCTCCCAAACAAAAACATTCTCAATAGACAGATTAACCCACACAGACAGCTTTATCCATACATGACTATGGAAAACCAACCAAACAGTCCCTTACTTCACTTGTATCTTTATATCTGCTTTTGATATTTCTGTTTCAGAATGTGAGTTTTAAGACCAAAACACAAACTAACAGCAATCACTACTCAACGAGCAATATGCAAGATAATCACAAAGGAATCAAATTTTCACGACTAAGTAAGAATAACCCATCACCAAAACCAGCATGAATCAAAAGAATTTAAAGTCCAAAGACAGTGCAAACAGACAACACTAGCATTATGCAACAAGGTTCAGATGAAGATAACCATTTTCAAATTTATAAAAGTTCAGGAGACAAGTAAAAGAACAAGATTATTACCTTAGATAAAACATGCTGTCTGACCTTGCTGGAGAATCCATGAGGTTTTCAGGAAGGGGGTCTACAACTGATAGCCCATTCAAACTGGAAGCCATTATCTACAATGTCCCCATATCAGTTAGTTCGAAATGTTATATGTTCCAAAGTGTTCCATTATGTGTAAATGACTACTCTCCGCAATACTTGCATCAACAAGTATCCTTAATCTTCGTAACTTTTGGAAATCATGCTCCAGTTCTCCAAATGGGGGAGAAACAAACCAGTAGAAGCCATATAAAGAAATTGACAAATCAATCCCCCAGACTCCTTACAGGTTGAAAACAGAATTAATATACTCCAACACATCACAAGACAAAGAATCAGAATCTTTATCAAAAAATAAAAAAGAATCAGAATGTTTATCATCAAAGATGCCTCAAATTGGCAAAAAGGATTATCAACCAGATGCATAAGCATATCAAGTGCATTATCTCCTTCAATTGAGGTATGAAATCACAAATCCAATTGCCCAATTTTGACCTATTAACTAATTAAACTCCCTCATTTTGACTTCAATTTGCTAATTTGGATGAAAATGGGACTGAGAGGATGTAAATGATATGGCCATTGAGAACCCAAGTATGCCATCGATAATTTTTCCAAGATACCTAGAAGTTGAGTGATCACATTCATCTATTTTCCCCATAAATTCTATTAAAATATTTTCAGATATACAATAACTGATTAAAATATTGCAATTGACAAAAAATAAAAAAGGGTGAGACAAGAGGTGTACGATCTTGCAAGGGCAAACAAAAGCTCTGAACCACTATTACTCGTGAAAAATGATTAGACATTATTCCAAAATCAAATCATGTATCGTATCCGCATAATTGAACAGAATCAAAGGATTTACCTCGCTGAGATAACGTTTATGGGAGTGAAGATTATCGACGTAAACCTCATCTTCAGGATCTCTACTCCGTTTTCCAGTTGGAGACGACGCTAGAGTGGATGATGATGGAGAAGGTGTTACAGATGCATGAACAGACTCGGATTCTGATAAAGTTGATGGTGTGTTCGTCTCCGAAACCCCTCCTACTCTCATTCTAAAATTTCGCACCACAAATCCTGAATTCAAAAACAATCACCGGAATTCTGTATGCAATTGAAGCGATTAGGAACAAAAAAGAAGATTTGGAAACAAGTTAGAAATGGAGTTAGTGGAGAGGGGATTGCAGTTAAAAAGTTTGTGAAATTTCACGATCTTTGATAAGATGTACAAACACATGGCATCTGTTTGGGAAATTTAGGGCTTTTTGTTGGGCCTAATATCATGTTATGTTGGTTTTATTCACAGGCCCATCCAACCAACACCACTCATTTCGTTGAACCCTAAAAACAAATATAAATTTACATTTTTTAAATCTTATTTTTAAAGTTTTTTTAATCGATTTGAGGGATTGGAATAGAAAGAATTGGATTTCAAGGAGAGGAATTTGGATTTGGGGGAATTTGAAATCCCTTCATGTGTTTGGTTTGTAGGATTAGGAATTGATTTCAAATCCATTCATTTACAAGTCTGTTTGGTTTGTAGGATTTGGATTTGGATTTGGATTGAGTTTTTTTTTTAATTATTTTTTTTGTTTTATAAATAATTTATTTTTATTGGTAAACGTCAGATTTGGATCGATACAATTTGACGTCTGGATCAATGTTTTAAAAACCGGGTCGACCCGGCAGGTCGAACCGGTGAAGAGACCGAGTTTATGTCATTTTATGACCCGGATTGAACTGGTCAGTTCTATTAAAAAAACCTGTTGAACCGGTTGACCTGGTAACAAAAGTTAAAAACGAATAGTCCAATAGGCAATACGTATTAGCGTTAAAAACCAACACTCCAATGTCTCAAGATCCATGATTAGGTTTGATCGTTATATTTAGTTTGGATGTATTTGAATTGATGAAAAACTTATGCTTATGTGTGTTTATTTAATGTTTTTGGATTGATGTAAAACTTGTTGTTATGTGTTTTTTTTAATGTTTTAACTTGTGGACATCAATATTTTGGTTATATATATATATATATATATATATATATATATATATATATATATATATATAGGCCTAATCAAATGAGAACTATTTAGTCTGTGGTAACCGTGAGATCCAATATGAGTCACTCATTTCATATAATTAATGTCATACTTAAAATAAAGTAAAAGGATAATTATGTAATTTAACAATTTTTATTTTTTATTATAAATAAAATCATTAATTACTCAATCCATAATTACCTAATTGATTACAATTTACCATATTTATCATTTTGAAACGGATGATAACGCATGCCTCTCCATAATGGTATCACAATGTATCACAGTGGTGTCACATTACAATGTATCACAGTGGGTATCATAGTGGGTATCACAGTGCATCTTGTATGTATTTTGAGTATCACGCTCATGATCATTTGAATGTATGTTTTTTTAACATTGTCCATGTTTTTAGGTATCACATTGTGTATTATAGTTGTATCACAGTGCGTCTTATATTTACTTTGGGTATCACACTGATGAATGTTTGTATGTAGGTCTCGAAGGTCAGATTTTAGAGAGAGAGAGAGAGAGAATCATAATACCTAAAATGCCCTTTAGTTTAAAATTAAAGTCAAATTACCAAATATATTAATTTCCTAATTTATTATTTGATGTGTGGATGAGATTAGATCTCACAGTTATCACAAAGTATACAGTTCTCCCTTGAATGACCCCCTATATATATATATATATATGCATGAAAATGAAAAATACAAATAAATTCTTGAAACCGGGTTGAACTGTGACCCGATTACCACACCAGGTCAATCAAAAAACCGGTCTTTAAAACATTGGTCTGGATCACGCTTTAGAATCCGTCGGATTTGGATTTCAAATCCAGGCCCAAAGCCAAGGATTTCCAAATCCATCATACGAGGGATTTTAAAATGGTCAACGGATTTAAAATTCGGTCAACGAAATCCTTTCCTGCAAACCAAACGCAGGATTGGAATGGATTTGAAATCCAAATCCCTCCAAATCCATTCCAATCCCGCAAACCAAACACGCCCTTAGAGTTTTTATATACAAAGAAGTTAATGTGTTAACTAGTTTTATTATCTCGATAAATGGAAAGATTTAAATTTTTATTCTGATGAATCCGAAAGGAATATTATTTTTTCCGGAGCATCACCTTAATCAAAGATATCAAAATAAGGTAAAAGTATTTTGATTAGAAGACTTTTGTCAACCTTAATCAAAGAGTTGAAAATAAGGTAAAAAAAAATTTAATTAACTAAAGTCTGACTCCAGTCACCAAGATTTCTGGATCCGCCACTGATGATGAGGTGATTCAAGACAGTTTGGGACATGCTAGGCTTTAAGCCAGTATAAATTACATTTTATTATATCTCACGCCATAATCGACTTATAAAACAAAGCTATATGTGTGCATGTACGACACAACTCAAAATACAGACAATCAAACTGTACAATGTTATTTGATGGAAAACACTAAACAGTTACTATAAGATACACAGTCAGAAGCTGAATGATAAAAGCCAAAAAACAAAAAAAATTAATAAGGATTTTGATAATTACAATGTTGGCAAAATCTATAGCTTTATGTAGATCCCTTTTACATGGAGGTATCCTGCAACAAGACCCCAGAATATTATTTCCAGAAAAACAAAAACCAGCTTACCCCACCTCTCCGACTGAAGTGCTACCTCAAGCAGCGACTCTGTACCATTAACCTGCACTCGAGATGACGAATGAACTCTGAAATTAGACATTTCACTAGGAAGCTTGTGCCAAATGAGGAGTCATGAAGACTTGCGTTTGGTTTGCAGGTAAAGATTTCGTTGACCGGATTTCAAATCCGTTGACCATTTTAAAATCTCTCATATGATGGATTTGGAAATCCTTGGCATTGGGCCTGGATTTGAAATCCAAATCCGATGGATTCTAAAGCTTGATCCATACTTCAAATTGTATCGATCCAAATTCGACGTTTACCAATAAAAATAAATTCTTTATAAAACAAACAAATAATAATTAAAAAAAAACTCAATCCAAATCCAAATCCTACACACCAAGCAAGACTTATAAAAGAATGGATTTGAAATCCATTCCAAATCTTACAAACCAAACACATGAAGGGATTTCAAATCCCCCCAAATCCAAATCCCTCCTTGAAATCCAATCCATTCCATTCCAATCCCGCAAACCAAACACGCCCTTATAGTTTTCTTGTAAGCAATAGTTTTAGAAGCATGGTGTCTCCTTTTGGTACACAAAGAAGTCAACAAGATGATTTAGAATCAATACGAGATTACGAATGGCAGGGTGGACATCTTTTATGCTAAAGTTTTTTCAACATAAATGACAGAAAGAAACAGAAAAATACTGCTGACCCTACTACTTTCAGGTGTCCGTTTAGTTTGGTTTAAAGAAACAGAAAAATAAAGCTGGACGGTTACCAGGTTGTTTTCAGGCGAACGCCAATAGAAACCTTGTAAAGCTGCTGGAAAAATGTCGCAAGCAGCTAAAGCATAAACAATAAGAGCATTCATTCCCATCCATTGGAAGAGTATGGTAGGTTTTCGGATATGTATGACATCAACCTGCATCATAGGTGTAAGCAAGCATAGAAATCTTCAAAATGATTTCAACAATGAATAGTTAATCCACTACAGGGAAAAATTAGGCTTGTTGATATAATAGGAAACTTAGGTGTCGTTTGTTTTTTAAGAGGTCTAAAGTCTGAAGTCTTATTTTAGTTATCTATATCTATATCTATACTATATTATAAAAGAGACATAAAAAACTCTTAATTACAACATTTTAAGCACAAAATACAACTAATTAAAGCCAATTACTTAATTTACAATTTCATAATGCTTTGGTACAACTTATAAAAGCTCAATGTTTGAATTCGTGTAATTAACTGCAGATAAACACTTATTTTTATTTTCTAAAATATCTAAATTTTTTAACTATTGATATAACTAACCGATAAATATAAATGTTATTATATTTAAAATGATTGATAATATATTTTAATAAAACATAAAACAGGTAGTTTATCTCATAGTGTTTATCATGTATTTAATATGTTTATTTGCAGTTAGTTATACAAATAAAAACATGAGACTTTAATAAGTTATAATTATGTTTCATTAATTTGTAATTTTGAATTTAAACTAATATATCTATACTATATTATAAAGTATTTAAGGTAAACTCTTAAAAACTAATTTTTATGCATTAAATACCACTTATTAATGCATATTACTTAAAATCCAAAAATACAAATTGATTAAACATAAGTACATGTTTGAATTCATGCAACTAACTGTGCAGATAAACACTTATTTTTATTTTCTAAAATATCTAAAATTTTTAACTATTGATATAACTAACCGATAAATATAAGAAAATTCGAGATAAAACACTTTATTTTTATTTTTTATTGAAGTATATTATCTTTTTAATTTTAAATATAAAATATCTTAAATATAGTTATCATTTAAATTAAACATTTTTTGACCCATAACAAAATACTTTATTATTATTTTTTATAAAAAACCATAATAAAACTAAACTAAAATATATTTTTGTTTTAAATCTAAGTTTCTCAAAATCGTAAAATAAAATCAAAAAAGACTAACAAAAAGTATGAATAATGATCGAGAGTTCAAGTTCTAGATTTCATAAATCCGCTGCATTGCGAGGGTACATTTCTAGTGATTAATAAGAGGTGGTGTGTAAAAAGATCAGAACGATTCAGACTTAAGAGCCATTAAGATGGGTTTTTTTTAAAAACAAACAACTCCTTACTATGTAAAAAATAGCAATCAAGAGAATTCCCGATGCTCCTGCTGTGATGCACATGTAGCTCATCGTGTACAATGGTTTGGATAAAGGAACACCTGGGAGAGATCACGCGGGATGAATTCGTAATTTCCAAAAAGTCCAAAAATAAGTTACATGAAAGGATGTTAAGGTAAGAGTTATACCTATGACCATTAAAACATATCCCAAGATAAGCAGAGAGGAAGAACACACTAACCATATAATAATCCTTTCCATATGGCCCTATAATTAAGAAGAACACTTCAAAGTATCATTGAATTAAACTTTATTCCAAAGCAATTCAGCTTCTGCATAGTGTACCGGGAGTGATAGGAAGTATCATACCTTATAATGCACCATAACATGTCCATATTGCAACCCCAAGAAACACGTAATAGCAGCCATTAATGAACTGAAATTAAATGCATATAAGTACTCTTATAACAATATATATATAGAGTGAATTGTGGATTTGGTCCCTGTGGTTTAGTGATTTCTTTGACCATGGTCCTCATTCTATGTTTATTGTGGATTTGGTCCTTGTGGTATTCAATTTATTTTGGTCATGGTCCTTCTGACTAACACTTCCATTAATTTTCCATTAATTTTGTTAAATCAAGGATCATTTTAGCCATTTTGCCTATTTTTTGTCCTTTTTTTATAAGAAAAATATAAACAATATTTTTATACACACACATGTATATAAATATATATATATATAACGATATTAAAATAAATAAAATAAGACATTATTGTATGATTTAATTGTTTAATTTTTTTTTAAATTAATTATATTAAATACGATTTAATTTTATTATTTTATTGTAATTGTGGAAAAATATATATAGTTTTATTGTTTTAATGTAATTAAATTTTCAATTTAAACAAATCAGATCATAAAACTATATCTTATTTTATTTAGAGCGAATAAAATAAAATATGGTTTTATGATTTGATTTATTGAATTAAAATTTTAATTAAGTTAAAGACGATTTAATTATATTGTTCTTTTATTATCATTGCAACAAACACAAAAAATCATTAAAACCCGTTGAGAAATGAACTTTAATTTTATCATACTAAAAACAATATGAAAATTGATTTTGAGTTTTTGACTGAAAAACAATATGAAAATTGGAGTTTCTAATTTTAAGATGATAAAGTACATTTATCAACGGTTTTCAATAATTTTTGGTGTTAAAATATCAACAATAAGCTTGTTTGTTGCAATGATAGTAAAAGAACAATATAATTAAATCGTCTCTAACTTAATTAAAATTTTAATTCAATAAATCAAATCATAAAACCATATTTTATTTTATTCGATCTAAATAAATAAGATATAGTTTTATGATCTGATTTGTTTAAATTGAAATTTTAATTACATTAAAACAATAAAACTATATCTTTTTTCACAATTACAATAAAATAATAAAATTAAATCGTATTTAGTATAATTAATTTTAAAAAAAATTAAACAATTAAATCATACAATAATGTCTTATTTTATTTATTTTAATATCGTTATATATATATATATATATATATATATATATATATATATATTTATATACATGTGTGTGTGCATCTGTGTATAAAAATATTGTTTATATTTTTCTTATCAAAAAAGGACAAAAAATAGGCAAAATGACTAAAAGTGTCCTTGATTTAACAAAGTTAATGGAAGTGTTAGTCAGAAGGACCATGACCAAAATAAATTGAATACCACAAGAACCAAATCCACAATAAACATAGAATGAGGACCATGGTCAAAGAAATCACTAAACCACAGGGACCAAATCCACAATTCACTCATATATATATATATAATCACAATTTCCACATAAGCTACAGGAAGTTGCCATGAAATCAAATCAATATATAAAGCAGAAAATAGCATTGGAATCAATTTATAAGACTAAAAGATCTGTTATTAAATCTAGGAATCAAGTAAACCAACCTTAACAGGCCCTCTGGATCAAATGGAGCAAGGCACCAAGCAGGGGCATTTGGTGGTAGGGGTCCATAATCCGGAGAATTGACACTGCATTCCTATAAGAACTGGATAAATCAGCTGCACTAAGAACAGTAACATATAGAGTCTACAACATGGATGATACTGGGGAGAGGAGGACCTCTGTTCTCTTGTATACAGGATTTTTATATAGATGACTTTCACCAAGGAGGAGCCGATCAATCAGGCCAACTGCATTGCAGGGGGGTTCTAGACTACCCCTAACTCCACAGTGTACCTATTGAATAAGTATTAGTGATCCAGTTTAGCTTTAGAAGGTCCTGAAATATGGAAATTAAGAAGATGATAGATAGTGTTGGAAAAAAGACCGACTTAGACAAGAAAATTTATGATTCCTTTGATGGAAATAATATCATATAAAAAATATTGGTTTGTCATACTGTAATAATTATTTTTTCACAAGCACTAAGAAAAGTGAAGCCGCTTGGTTGAAAACAGATTGCATGGGATCCTTTGTGGTATCTTAGTTATGTGTGTATGGGTATGCAGCTACCAGGTGATAACTGCCAGCCTAAGTTTTTTAAGAGTTAGCTTGAAACTATTGATCACTGATCTGTGAAACCATAGACTTACAACAGTATCAACTTCAACACAGACCAAAACGAGTCAACACTTACAGTCTTAACGTTATCACCCACGTAAACTTGTAGCTACTAAACGGTCCTGTCCTCGAACCGTCACTAGGTGCTGATATGGTGTCAGTAAAGGACTACAGGTAGCAACTTCAACCCACTTGTTGACAGATTGTCTAAACCAGCCCTCAATGTTGCCATTGAACACTTAAAGGACTTGTAAAATTAATATTAGGGTCCGCAACGAATTGAACCACAAATAGCACACCAGGTTCGCAGGTTGAACGGTTTGTCATTGTTGACCAATTTAGAATTCTATGGGACAAGTTTGTGACACAACAATACTTCCGAAGCATCTACATTTCCTTTTTACCCCTAGCTGTCCTCTCTCACGCTCTGATTATCAAGTCTTAGCCTCTGGTCCTCTCTCCAATCATCTCTCTCCCACCCTCATTATTTTGCCTTTTGACTTCTATTCAATCAACTCTCTATTTTTTTTCTAAGTATTTTTATACTTGTACATGGCAAAACTCACTCACTCCTCATGTTTGTGAGGCTTGAACCCTTGACCTCCAACGAGGTTGGGAATTGGGATCTACCGTAACCTAGATACCATTGGGCCATTGACCCTTTGGTTAATCAACTCTATTGATGGGGAAATAATCATCTCTACTTTTTTTCAATATCATCATTGCTCTTTAAGGTCTTTTCAGTAAAAAAAATCAAGGGTTATCAAAAATCAAAATTATGAAACATAATTCTAACTGAACTTGATATGGGAATCACTGATTGTCATTTTAAGCTGTTGTAAATTAATTGAAATAGTTTTGAATGCGTGTGTGATGAAGTAGCGTAAGAATAGAAGTAGGTTGAGAGGTTGGTAGATTGGGGTCGCCAAACAATACAACCAACCGACTTGCCACCTTAAATACTACTAAAGACAGAAAATCTACTGAAACTAAAGAAGTAGATATATGACTATATGATCGTACATGGTCACATGCCATGTAAGAAAATATAAAATAACATGTGATCTCAAAGTCATAGGTGTGCCATCATTTGCCTACAATGTGTGGATGACACAAAAATATTTACTCCAGGAAATTAATACTCACAATTTGAGTCTCCTTCCCATATTCTGGTACTGATAATGAAAGGTTCTCGCTCATGACTTCAAATCCCCAGTCTGGAATGTAAAGGCCATACAACAAAGACATGTACAATATACCTAGTACAAATACAACCACCCTGGAAATAAGAAAATAATTAGCATATTAGAATGGTAAATGTTTACCAATTTGAGAACAGACCCATATCACATCACAGATTAACGTAAGTTTAGAGGACCTCAGAATGTTGGGTGGAATAATTTTGCTTCATTAACGAAATAATAATAGCGTTAGATGGAAAAAGAAACGCCACCAACATACATTAAGTTACACAGAAACAGAAGGAATAGATAATATTTATTCATACCACACGCACACAAAAACTCATTTAGGCATGATCCGTATTACGTACCACGGCTAAAGGTATAGTGGTAGAGCATACGAAAAACATTAGATCCAAAATTTCAACTTACCACTGCATGTAGTATTTCTTTCCAAATGCTATGGCTGAATTGACATCATTATTGCCAACACACCAGATCTCAGTTATTGAAGCAAGCAGATATCCAATTGAAATCCTCTGTATATTATGAATGAAAAGGTCCGATTTAGTGGCATTTGGAGCAGTGAGGTAATAATACATAACAGGGCACACTAGGGAATAGTATCTTTTGGTTCTAATTTTCTCCGTTTTTAACCAATGAAGAACAACTACTTGATCTAAATGCTATGTCATTTATCCATTTTCATACCAGTCTATATAAGGTTGTAATTTGTAAATAACGTGATCAACATGTCTCCACATTCATGCCATGTATCAACACCATTTCCCCATAATGTCCTCAATCGTCCTCTTTAAAGTTTGTAGCATTCACTTTTCATAAGAGCATGTACAAATCATACATAAATTAATTGTGAGCTTATGAGATGGCATTAAATAATTAAAAGACAACTTCCCATAGAATTCTGCTTTTCCGCAATTTTCAATTCAAACCCAGAAAAACTTCGAAATTTGCCGAGTATGGAAAAACACTTTTTCCAAACATAAGGTAGAGAGGCAAAAAGCATATAAGAGCATCTCCAATGGACTCCCTACATCTATGTTTTAACTAATGTAGGGAGCTAAAATAATAGTAATAGTAAAAAATGCACTCCAATGCACTCCCTACATTGGCTCCCTACCATAATTTACATTATCACACTCCCTACATGTGGGGAGCTCAGTACATTATAATTACATTATTTTATTATTATTTGTTTTTTTAAATTAGAAAATGATAATAACATCCATTAAAGTACACAATAAAATTTTAAAATAATATGTAGCTAATAATGTAGGGAGCATGGTTGAAGTTAGTATATCAAAAAGCACTCCCTACACTAATTTTTATGCAACTTACTCCCTACATTAATTTAAATGCGGAGAGTATGATTGGAGATGCTCTAAGCATGCAATATGCAAATCAAAATGCTACAAACAGCAAGGTCAGGAAGTATCACTTAGTAAGTTTCCATACCAAGGCTCAATCCAATTAAGTCTGTAGTGACTCATTGTTATTCTAGATGGTGAAGATGTTATTGACTGTGAACAACTTTTTACATTTAAATTATGTATTAGATCATCTTGAAATTATCCTGTTTATTACTGGTAAACCTGATCAATTTATGATGTCTCAATCGTCGATACTCATCAAGCAGGCTGCAGGACACGTGGCTTGGCCAGGATTCTATTCAGTTGATGACAGCTCAATCTCAAAGGTGAATACATAGAATCACAAAAAGGGAGACCATAATAGCAGCAAGAGCCAAAGTTAGAACATGACACAAATAGGAAGAAACTTCATATAATTGAAATACGACTACAGAAATTGCAGGCCAGCAAAGAGGGTAACAAACACCTAAACAAGCCAGGAACCAGGAATGGCCCCAAGGATGAGCTAATCTATGGTGTCTATATCTCTCTTCCATGCTATTAAACTCACCAGTAAAACAGTAGAAGCATCATCAGTCAGAGCCTGGACTATGTACCTGTAACACACCCATCCAACGTATCTGGTTGACATCGACTCCGTAAGTTAGATCATCTCGTCCATGGAAGTATCCACCTAGAGGGACATACAAGCGATGAGCTTCTAGCCCAAAACAGTATATAGCTAGATATGAAGTAAAGTCTGAGGACCTGAATACATTCAAAGTATCCACATCATTAATCATGTTGTAAATACATCAAATTCAGAAACGACTCAACATGCTAGGTTGCTCACTTATCCCAAGTTGTGCATATCTATGTCTGTACTAGCTTTCTACCCTAACAGGATCCAAAATGGCCTTAAAATTATCATCCAGAAACTGTAGTACTTGTAATCTGTAGTATCAATTTACTTCATCTTGTTTCAACGCATAAAAGAAAAAGAAAATCACCTTGCAAAATCAAACCAAAAATAAAGAGCTTGATAGTTCTGAGTATAACTTTCTTGGTTGCTGCTGGTTTGCTAGAAACTTTCTGCATTGCAGTAGTAGATATTAATAACGATCAGGCTGATTCTGGTAGTTCGATTATGGATTTGTAATTTACTACTACTAGAATCCATTATCCATGTGCAATATTTTGACAAAATATAAACAAATCAAATCATGTACCGATAGTACGCACACATACCTTGAACACAAGACTCACAGAAATTCCAACACTAAACAAGAAAAACGGCATCACGAAGTCCGCAAGTGTAACACCAAACCACGGAGAATGGTTTATCGAAGGGAAAGCTCCTCCGGCATCATCAACCAAAATCATAAACTGTCAAGTAAATAGCATAAAATAAGATTTCATCATCCATACACGAATAGAAACTATAAATTAGTACAAATCAAATGATAGTGAAGCTATAACAACTAAATTAGAAAGTATACGCACGGCAACGGTGAGACCACGGAAAACGTCGAGAGAAACAAGGCGTTGTTTCGTATCAGTAGAATTCGCAGGTCTAGTTGAAGAAGAAGGTCCATCTTCAACGTCCGGTAACGGTGAAGCAGAAGCGGTGATCTCACCGGCAAGGTGAGACGAATTCTGAAGAAGCGGACTCCGTTCATCCGTCTCCGTTACCACCACCATTGACGACATATTTCCCGAGTCAAAACCTTGTTTCTTCCTTCCTTAATACAGAGGAGATGCCGAATTGTAAACTTTACCCCCTGGACTATTCTAGAATCTACACTTTTAGTCCTCTAACTTTTAAGCATGTTTCAATCCTTAATCACAAAATCCACTTGAACATGTTACTAGTCATTTTTATAAGACTGCATCCCAATCTTCTCAGAGAATATGTCATTGTCAAAGGAATTGGAATGGAATTGAATCGAATCGCACAAAATGGAATGAATGTTGGTTCGCATAATATAACTTTGGAATTATAATGAAATCATAATAAATGACCAAAATACCCAAATATTCGATACAATTAGGATCCCGACAAATTCAAAGAATCTTGAGGCGTCCGGATGCATCGACAAGCTGTCGGATTTTGTGAGCAGCAGAAGTCAAAGTAGTAGCACCCTTACAGAAAGCAAAACGGATGTATCGATTATGGTAGCTACCTACGTTCTCACGAGAATAACGGCTAGTATGGAAAAACCCGCATCCAGGAACAGCGACAACTCCGGCTTGTTTTATCAATTCCTCCACAAATTCAACCTGAAAATTCCATCAAAATTAACGTACCATTACGTTAAAAAAAATGCAACATGAAAGGGGTTTCGAGAAGCACATACATCGGTGAGTTTGCAAGTCTCGGGAATTGCTGCAAATATGAAAAATGAACCCTTTGGCATAAACTGAACCTGGAAACCCACCTCCGAAAGCAACTTAAGGACGAAATCTCTTTTTGATTCGTAATCCTAATTACCAATACACCAATTGCCAGAAGTTATCAGTCAGGATCAACAATGTTAGCACTTAAATTGTTTGTTCTTCGTAAAATTCCTTACTCTTCTCAATGATTTGTAGTATTCTTGGGGACTTGTTAACGCAGTCAAAGCAGCTTCCTGAAACGGTGCAGGAGCAGAATCTGTAACTTTAGTATGAATGTTTCGGATCGCTGATGCAATACAAGATGGACCTATAGCCCACCCAACCCTCCACCCTGATGCACAAGACAGTAACTAATTAGACTGGATAACAACATCCAAGTTTTATATAGTTAGGGTGCGTTTGGTATACAGACGACATTGGATTGGACTGGACAGGCGAATGTGAGGCAGGCAGGTGAAAGAATTGCGGAAGGTTTTAGATTTTAATTTGACATGGGTAATTTAGTAATTTACCAATCATGTTACATCTCCAAGATTTTTGTTCCACCTATTTTGGTGGAAAAAAAATATGCATTTTTTCCCACTCAAGTCCTCTTTAGTCTTGGGGCTTGTTTAAATGAGTTTAATGAGACTCACAGCTTATTCGATCAACTATAAATGACTGATTAGTAGTGGCTTAATGATATAGAAGGTGGCTTATTCAGTAAGTTTCCTCGCCGGGTGGGGGTTATGCGGAAAGCCAAGTTTTTTCCAAACCTGCCCCTACCAATTAAAAAAGCACGCTCCTTGCATTTATGAAAAATTCCCCACAAAGAAAAACTTCCAAATCTTTACGGTCAGATTAAACCACACGAACAGCTTTATTCCTACAGAACTTGATGAAAAGGCAACCAAACAGCCCCTCAGTCTAATGTCCCACGTACCAAACGCGCCATTGGAGTCAAAATAAGACGAACAGAAGGCAACAATGACGCAAGTTTGAACTTTGAAGAAAATATAAAGAATTACTGTACCAGTAACACTATAAGTTTTAGACAAGGAAGACGTGATGATGGTCTGCATTTGCATTCCTGGGAGCGATGCAAGGCTTATATGTGGTTCATTGTCGTATGTTATATGTTCATAAACCTGCACAAATTTTGGAAGGATAGAAAAATGTGCACAAATAAGAGACCATACAGGCCACAATAGAAACAATTGGATATAATAACGAACTTATAATGTTATCATACTTCATCAGTAATAACTACGCAATCCTTTGTTCTGCAATATTCAGCAATAATCTCTAGCTCGTCCATGTTAAATACTTTTCCGGTTGGGTTATGAGGACTGTGCAACAATTGCAAATGTATAAAAACAAGATCTACCTATTTCACAAACATATTGATATTACTCAATCCATCTCACAAAATTGCAAATTCAGAAGCATATACCTACCTATTCAGTACTAAAGCTTTTGTCTTGGCAGTAAAAGCATCCAAAAGTTTAACCCGATCAAGCGTCCAGTATGGTGGCTCGAGGGCTACATACACCTATGATTCACCCATACAAGATGATCCATTAGTTCAAAACTATAAAAATTAGCTTCTGAATATGAACCAGATTGTAGGCACTTACGGGGACTCCTCCGGCCATTAATATACATGTTTCGTACGTTTCAAATGAAGGATCAAACAGTATTACTTCATCACCAGGGTTAAGTACTGCACAACCAAACATATACCAATAAGATTTACTAGTGTTTATGAGTCAAAAAGGATGAGAAAAGGTGGCAGTAAGAAGAAGGAAGACATGCTTGCAAACATTGTAGCAGCAAATGCCTCAGTCTGGCCACAGCAAATGGCAATATCTGTTAAAGGATCAACATCTAAACCATGCATTTGCTTCATCTTATCAGCAAGCAGATCACAGATCCCCTGAACATGCCTTCAGTAACAATTTTCAAAACAATGTTAGTTCATATTCTAAATTGCATGCAACTTATATAGTACAACATTGGTGCGGTTTGCGGTTTACACTTTTTCACAGTGCAGTTTGCGGTTTTGAGTCACCAAACCATGGTCCAAACGCACTACATATTTTTTAAATATATATTTATACATATAATCGTTAATCAAAAAGAAAATAGGTAATACATTATTGATTATTTTTTATTTTTTCCTTTTATTTACAAATTACTTATTTGAGTTGTTTACATTTGTTTTTTATCAAACATAGTGGTCAAAATAATTTTTAGGCTAACTTTTCAGATATATTTGGATTTATTACTAAACTATTTACTTTGCATTACCTTTTTTTACATATAAAAAGTTTTTATTGTACATAGGAGCATTGTTATCGAATTTATTTTAAATTATCATTTTATAATTATTAGATTGAACTGCTTTAGGTTCAAATCGCACCACACAACAATGCAGTGTTGTTGTTTTTTTTGCAGTTTGAGGCATATCGATGCGTTTTGCAGTTTGGAAAATTTTCAAACCGAATATGCAGTGCCGCAAACCACAGTGCGAACCTAGATCTATGTTTGATTGAATTTAATGAAAATCTCTTATATACCTAAAAATATCAAAACTCCCGATTGAAAATGTAATGTATTGAGGGTTCCAGTAATTGAATAAGTGGAGCGTAAGAGAACCTGTATTGGTTAAAATCGGAGGTGATGGCGGAGACGGCAGCGGCCTTTATATGAGGAGGTGCCGGAAAATCAGGGAAGCCTTCGGCAAGGTTGATGGCGTTTGTTCGTTCAGCAAGATAGGATAATTGTTGGATGGGTGAAGGTTTTAGGGACTTAGCAACCGACGATAGCTTTTCCTCCATTATCTATCTGCTCCTAGAAAAAGAGGACAAGCCTGCCTGCCTGCAACACTCGGTTTGACTTTCTTTGACTTCTCCTCCACATTCACAACCACCAAGATAGAAACTAGAAATAGAAATGCTGGAGGGAAATCGGGAATTTTCCTATCTTTACCAAATTTTTCAATCAAGTTTTCATTTTTACCCAAGTTTCTCCAACACCATCGCTAAAATAGAAAAAAATGGGTTTTTTCTCTGTAAACCTCTCCAACAACAGTTTTGCTGTCTTGTTTGCTATAACAGAGAAAAGTTGAAAATTTTCCAAGCTTAGAGAATTCTCTAAAACTTGATGGTAGGAGAAAGAAATGATTATTTTATTTAATCCAACCAATTAAATTCAATTTTTATTATTTTATATTAAGATTTTTTAAAAAGTGTATTGAGATGATAAATTATTGAATATTATAATAATATAAGTTGTTTTAAAATCTCTAAAATAGCAAATTTGTTGGAGATGAATGTAATACTTTTTAGAGATTTTCATTTTTGGTTCTCTATTTTAGAGAAATTATAGCAATGTTGTTGGAGATGCTCTAACGCTCTATTCTCTATCCGGAGAGAAAATAAATGAATGAAAAAAAAACGTAAATAATTTTTTTCATTTGTGTTTTCGAAATGGAAGGAAAATAAAGGAAATAAAAAGTTTTTCACATTCTTGAACAAGAGAGGGAAATATGTCATCTTTACAAATATACCCTTATAAAATATATTCTTTATAATAAAAAATTTGGTAGTTTGTAATTTTAATAATTTTCATTAATTTTTTTAAATGTTTTTAATTCTTTTCCTTCCCTTTCTTCCCACATTTGGGAGAAAATGTTTGGGAGAAAAGTTATCAATTCTTTTCTTCCGTTTTTTTTTTCCTTTCTCTCCTAAAAAAGTTTCGAGAACACGAGTTAAATGTCTAATGCATTTGCGTTGGATTTTCAGATTAAAAAAATTGCATAAGGATATTTCCTTTTTTCCTAAATTGATATATCCATGGTTAAAATAAAAATATGGTTCTAAAACAGACTAAAAAGTGAATTTGATTGGGAAGATTCGTTATTTTGGTCAATTTCCCAATAATTAACCATTGAACAGTGTAAAACATGAATTTAACACATCACTTTTTATTTGGATGATTTAATTTATTTTATTTTTTGTATACCGGATGTTCCAAATCCACCTTTTGATAATGTATTATTTATTCCACCATATTTCTAAGGGGCATTATAACAAATTGTTAGAAAAAAAAGGTGAAGGACCCTTTCTCCAGTGATAAGAAGAAGTATAAAAAAATGTCAACCTTCTTCTGTTCACCTCTTCACCCCCTGTTACACCCTCAAAATTAGAAAGAACGACTAAATTAAAACTTTCAATAACACCTCAAAGAGAAATAAAATCTCTTACTACAAGTCCGTAAATGAAATACATTTCTAGATTGATCCATCAACGGGTAAATAAAGTCTTACATAAAGACTAACTAAAGTCGGGTGTTACTATAACCCAATACCAATCGCTATCTCCAATATAAGTGCGAAAGATTTCAACAACCTAATCACCTTTTTGAGCACACAACTAGCACTCATCTCTTCACAACGTCACTATAACTATTCCCAACCGGAACCTGTTGCACATGCCGACAAATAAAAAGGGTTAGGCTAACGCCTAGTGAGTTCAAGAGTTTTCATCAAGAATATAAAAACCATTAAACGGAAATAATGCAACTTAAATCATGATCCTTTAAAATGGATTACTTTAAATATGAGAACGACTCGTTTTCCAATAATAGCAATTTATAAATGAACGCCTCAACGCCAAACATTATTTCATGAAGTAATGCAATCCAACACTTACTCAAAACGTGAATAGTTGTAAATGCTCCAATGATGATGTTTGAATAGAACTTTATAAACCAACTGACCAAAATTAAAGCATAAAGGGAAATACCCAAACTCAAAGCGTCACCGAAAATAAGGATAAAGTTAAATACCAAAAACAACACCTTTCGATGACGGGGGACACCCGAATTCCATGGCTAGTGGCGGAACATAGAGTAGGCCACATTCCAAGTTACTGAATTCACGATACTAGGACCCATGGCCACGAGCACGCCGACTCGTACTAAGATGTGAGGGAGGGCCCCCGAGGATCCTAATCATGCTCATTCGCTAGGATTATATTTACGGCCCATGGCTAGTAATCGGTCCCACATAACCGTACCAAGTTGCCCCTGAGGACCCAATGTCTCAACTAGCTACAAATGGGAAGTGACTGTCCCATAAAAAACAGACACATAAATTAACTCGCGGATGCAGGTCCGGGTATTGGACTCCACGAGCCCTCATCGTATTATCCTCGAGATCCCAAGACTAATCATGGCCAACATATAAATAATAACCCATTTTACCAAGGATTGTAGCGGAACACAGTAGGCCACAATCCTAGTTATGAGTCAAACACTTGGAATCCATGGCCACGAACAACACAGGTTCGTACTAAGATGTGAGGGAGGGCCCCCGAGGACACCAAGTTTTACTCGTTCACTAGGACTACACTATGATCCATGGCTAGTAACCGGTCTCACATAAATGGCCCTCGAGGATCATATGCATCCATAGTTACAAAGAGGGGAAAATATGATCCATGGCTAGTAACCGGTCTCACATAACCGTACCAAATGGCCCCCGAGGATCATATACATCCATTTTTACAAAGAGCGGAAAAGACATCCCAAAATATAAGACGACTCAATACCTAGGGATCCACTAGTAATAGTCTAGACTTGTCACAATATCATTTGTGACCAACCAAAGCTAAACACAAAGCTTCCAATAACATTTATATCCAAAAAAATGCATTTTCAAGTTTAACTGCTGATAAGAATGAAATTCATAAAAATGAGATCATATACATTCCTTCAAGTAACTCACATAAAAGTGCAAGTAAAATCCATTTTACTTCAAATAAGATGGAACCCATCATTTTAGTTAAAAATGATTGGAACCCTAAAATCTCCCAAAACTCAAGTTAGGTTAAAATGTAGTAAACTTAAATCCAAATCCATGGAGACATATAGGAGTTCAAAATGTAAAGTTTGACATGTATAAAGTTTAGAAAATGATAGTAGGAACTCACATAAATATATAAAATCATCTAGGGAGTGTATTAGCATGATTTATTTACCAAAATGTTTAAGAATCCCAAAAGTGGGTGGTTCACAAATTTTATAAGACCAAATATTCCAAATGAGTGAAACTCTTCAAATACCCAACTTTTAATAAACTTCATGTAAACATGTAAATACTTTAAAGTAACCATTTTGGCATGTACAACGTTTTCATAATCCAACTTGAACTCACCTTGCTAAATTTAGGCTAAATCTAGATTTTACCCCCAAAACTTGAATCTCCGAAGATGAAGGCTTGAAACTCCAAGAAACTTCTCTAGATCTTATATCCAACAGATCTACAAGGTTTCTTCAACATACAAGTCACCAAAATCACACATAAGTTGAAGGATGAAAGGAAAAATGGTGAAACCATCTAACCCTAGCTTAACATTGAGAGAGATGAGGAACTTACCACCACAAAATACCCTTGGATATTCCAATAGACTTCAAATATATTGCTATATCCTTGGAAGATCTCTCAAAAACGAACCCGAGGCAACTTGAATCACCCAAATCGGAGTTGTGGATCAAAAGTTATGAAGAAATGAAGTTTGGTGGCTGAAAATCGGGTTTTAAGCTCGACCAAGGGGTTTCTTGACTTACCACGCGACTGCAAGTCGCGTCGTAAGTCGCCCGCTTCCTCTAAGTCACGGCACAAGTCCTAAGTCGCGGCATAAGTCGCGAGATGCACTGTTCGTCCGGTTTTCTTCTCGTTCACTGTTTTGGCCATAACTTATTCGCTATATCTCCGATTTTGCTCCGGAAAGAACCATTGGACTCGTAATTGAATCCTTCATCCATTAAGACTATAAAATTTAGGATTCAAGTCCAAAAACCCATATCTTATTTTCCCCTTAAAATACCGATTTCTGTATTAACTTGAAACGATACCTTTTTGAAATCGGGGTGTTACACCCCCAACCTTCTTCAGTTCACTCCTCCACTGCCAACCTTCTTCCCCGGTTCACCTCCTTACTGCATAACCTTCTTCATTACACTCCCCACCGGTCCATGGATGTTCAATCATTTTAAGGGAACACCATTTTGTTGAGGCATGGCAGTTCCATGAGAATCTGAGACATCATTCATCTGTGATCCCTAAAAACTTGAAAATAGAGAAACTGGAGCTATTGAAAATGGTCTGAGAACTGTAGGATCAGTTCGAAATATATGTTATCATTGTTGTCTACAAGTCCGTCATTTATTTGCCTAACTTCCTTGACAACGTGTTTGTTGTAATATGCCTCGTTACGTTCCCACCACATGCTACATTGTTTTGACTAGTCGAGCCCTCGATACCCTTTAGAGTATGAGTTTTTGGCATTGGTTCGGAGCAAACCGCAACCCGAGGATCAGCGGTGGCAAAGAAGGACGTGTGAAAATATATATCATTCTTTAGAGGGTTTGAGAGATGGCTTATTGTAACATCTCCAACCAATCGTACAAGATATTGTCTGTTTTGTCCACACACTTGAACTCACGGTTTTAAAACGTGTCTAGTAGGAGAGGTGTCCAGTCCTTTATAAGGAAACAATTGTCCTCCTCCCAACCAATGTGAGATCTTACAATCCTCCCCCCTTAGGAGCCCAGCATCCTCAATGGCATACTAGTCCGGATCCCGACTCTGATACCATATGTAACATCTCAGGTCAACCGTATCAGATATTGTACGTTTTGTCCACACACCTAGACTCACAGTTTTAAAACGCGTCTAGTAGAGGAGGTGTACAATCCATTATAAGGTAACATTTGTTCCCCTCCCCTCCCCAACCAATGTAGGATCTTACACTGATGGACTGGAACCACCCTTCCCTTTCTTATTTCCCTTCGTTTCCTTAATCTCTCGCCACCACTATGACCTCCAAACTGGCACCACAACTAGTAACCACCATTGTGACCTCCGACCTGACATCATTGTCATTGTGAACACCATTTGTCTCTAGCCACAACTTCGTTTTCCCTCCATTTTATTATCCTCCATCACCGTGAGCACCATCCATCAGTGTGGGGAGGAGATGAAAGAGAGAGAGGGAAGGAGACGACAAGGGGGTGGGGGAGATCCAAAGGTCAAATAGTAGGGATGTTTGTTAATGCTTTATAGTTTAGATCATTTTATCTTTCTGTATTATCCTTTGTATTGTATTTTGCTTGTATCTTGGTTGACCTATAAATAGCGTCTTCCTTGTTTCTTTGTAGTAGTGTAGCACGATCTTGAGAGAGTCTAGAGAGAGAAATACTTTGTATCTTACATGTGACATCAATACACCTGTGATTTCCTCCATTGATTCTCATTGTTCTTAGATTGAATTGTGTTTGTGATTTGATAGGACATTTTCATTTGGTATCAGAGCAAACAAGAAGGAGCAAATTCAGATCAATTTGAAGATTTATTGCAATTTTTTTTAAAGTCGACTGAAAGTTACTGTTTGATCTCTAATTTTCTTGTTTTTGCACAATTAAATCAAGAATTTGATTTGAGTGTGTGCGTATTATCACTAGGATCAAATCTCATTCAGATCACTTAGACTAATTTAACTTCTAAATTGATCAATTTGATCAAATTGTTGTTTTCTTGAAACTCGATAGTCGAACACTGTAATTTTTCAATTGATTTTGTAATTTCAATGTTGTAATCGTGTTTAGTACTGCTTCGTGGAGAAATTGTGCAAATTTTCAGAATCATAAATCAAGAATTACTTGATTTTTGATTGATCAGGCCAAGAACACACAAAGAAACCCAAGAACACGCAAGATATAGAAAACGCGCAAGATTCATCGAAAGAACGCGCAATCTGAAAGATCTTGATTTTCGCTGAAAAACGCAAAGTGCTATTTGCGAGTTCTAGAAACACGCAAATTGAAGTTTGCTTGTTTATTCATCTATCTGCGAGTTTGAATTGTTTTCCAGATTTTTTTTCCTAAGTGTTTAAACGCGCACATCTTGCGAGTTTGAAAACTTGAAAAATATTATGTGTTGTGTAACACCCTAAATTTTAGAGAAATAAAAATTCGAAAATTCTGCAATATGACGGCTATAAATTGGCCAATCCAAGATAATTAAAATCTGTTTCACAAGCCCAAAAGTGTCATCCCAAAGAAACGGGGAAGTAGGTTACGACCTTTACATTTGATCAAATGAAGAATACGCAAACAACCTAATAATCTAACTTAAATAAGAAAGATTAGTATCAGGTGTGGCTATTCTTCCAAAAAGTATGCCCACTATACAAAAACGTCGGTCTATACATCTCCCAAAAAGACCGCTCTTGCCCTCTAAGCCATCCACTCAGTCCCGACGAACCCCACCAGAAACCTGACCTGTCATATATGTCATTTTAAGAAAAAATGTTAGGCTAAAGCCTAGCGAGGTCAAACATTTGATATTAGAAATAAACAATTGTAAGTGTAAACCAAAGATTTAAATTTGTAATAATAGTAATAAGATCTTTTACTATAACGATTACCTCTTGGGTTTACGGGGGAGACCCGCTTACTAACACAAATGACGGAACACAAAAGTAAGTCACTTAATGAGTCAGTAAAGCCAATACACAAAAAGAATATACGCAAAGTATGTCGGGCTCAGGGACCTTAAACCCACACCCACGGAAAGTCAACTTCAACCGCGAAAGGTTCAACCGCGAAAGGTTCGACCGCGAAAGGTCATTATGTTGAAATCCTCATCCAATATCGTAATATTATAGTAAATAGGGGTCATGACTCCCAATGCAAGCAACTATTCCAATTAACGCCCGTAAGGCTAAACGAGTACTCTAACATTTGATTATATTCATAAATCATCGAAGAGGTAATTTTCATAATGACCATATCCCATTATTCATCAAAGGATCACTAGATGAACGTAGCCAACCCATATATGCTTCAATCCCAAAACATGTTAGATTCCAATACATAAACTTATCAGCAGTTAACTAGAGGTTCATCATTTCCAAACACAAGCTTATATAACTGGAATCCATCCCATTAAAATACATTTCCCAAGTGCAAGTAAGTTGTAGAAATATCAACAAAACATTGTCACCTCCATTTTCATAAAATGCTTATAAACCCTAGAAATCTCCAAAAGTTAGACTTGGTACCAAAATCCTAAATCAAATATATATATAAGGAGATGTTTAGGCATTTAAAATTCGCATTTGACATGTACAAGGTTTTATAAAAAGTGAAAGAACTCACTTTCTTAGGTTTTACCAAAAACCCCAAACTCTAGGAGATGATGAGTTGAACTATAATGCTTCCCAACACCTAGATTAGGCTCATAAATGATTAAGGGTGAAGGTAGATGAAGGCATTAATGGTGGGGAAAGTGAAGATGAAAAACTTACCCAAACTCTCCAAAGAAGTCGGCTGAAGAAGTCTCCCAAAACAGAAAATGACCTAATTTTCGCGACTTGAACAATTTATACCCAGATGGCTGTCGGCGAGAGTGACATTTGTCACTCTCGCGGGCATAGTTGCGAGGATTCCATGACTCACGGTACAACTTGGGCGAGTATGACACGCGATAGTGACCTTGTCACTATCGCTGGGCACCATCGCGGAAAACGTACCGAAACTCAAATCACCCTCCGACGATTGTGCCTTCGCGAGAGTGACACCCTGTCACTCTCGCGGGAACTGTTGCAAGCAGCCCAAGATTCCCAAAATTTGTTACTTAACTCCCCCGATGCTTAATCAGTAAAACTTAACATTAAATTATTGAATCTCAACAATCCGAAAGGTTCCCAAAAGTTAGAACAATAAAACATTGGTTCTCAGAATTCGGGGTGTTACAATCCTCCCCAACTTGGGAATGATTTCGTCCCCGAAATCCTACTAACTAAACAAATGAGGGTACCTACGCCTCATGTAACACCCTGAATTTTGGGATTGGGTGAGAAGTTGACCTTTACCCAAAGTTCAAGGGGGTATAATGTAACTTGGACTATATATATACAGATCAAATCTGAGATATTTTTTAATATCTCATTTTGATCTGTTGTGTTGGAGAAGCCAGGGAGAAGAGGAGAAGAGCAGGAGAAGCTTTGTTTTCTTGGGTCGATCGTTTCGGGAAAATCAAGGTACGAATCTAGCTTAATGCTTTGATCTGAATGCTTTTAGCCGTGTAGAATCTCGTTGTGAAGGTTTTGAACCGTTCCATTTTGAGATCTGAGTATTTCTCATTTGGATCTGGGTTGAATCTGGGTTCTGCATCGTACTGTTCTTGATGAACAAGGCGATGGTCGTTCGACCGGGGGTTGTTCGACCGAATGGTCGTTCGACCGAATGGTTGTGTTCGACCGAAGCTTGTTCGATCGGAGGGTGTTCGACCGGGGGGGTTGTGCCCGACCGGGGGTTGTTCGACCGGGGGTTGTTCGACCGGGGTAGTTGTTCGACCGGTGTGGTCCTTTGACCGGTTTAGGTTCTGTTAAGTTGTTAGCTTCTGTGTCTTTGAGTCCTATTCAAGTAACGAGAGGTTTATCTGTATTTCGACTTACCGATTCTTTCGGTGTTATCATAGGTAGCGCTCGTTAAGAAGAAGGAAACAGAGGTGAGTTCCTACTATCATTTTAAATTGTATACATATCAAAAGTTACCTTTTTGATCTTATCTTATTTAAAGTAAAATGACGTTTTGCTTATGCGTTTATGCGGAAAGAATATTTAAAAGAACTCCTTTTAATTGATTTTCATTCTTACCAGAAGTCGAACTGTGAATAGCATTTTGTTTATAAAATGTATTTATACCATATATTTATTTATGGTTGGTCACATATGTTGTTGTGACGAGTCTGTACCATTACTAGCGGATCCCTAGGTTTTGGAGTAGACTGTTTTGTTGGGAGGTTATATTCCCCAAATTTGTAGCTATGGATCACATGTTCCTCGGGGGCAACTTGGTACGGTTATGTGAGGCCGGATACTAGCCATGGTTCATGGTGATCCTAGTGAAGGAGTATACATTGGTTTCCCTTGGGAGCGCGATCTCACCTCGTAGCACGGACTCTGGGTTCATTGCTGAGGACTCCAAGTGTTTAGCTCATAACTCGGATTTGTGGTCTACTTTGTGTTACACCACTATCCTTGGTAAAATGGTTCTTTTGTCATCGTATGATGAGTTTTGACCCAAAAGGCCCGGTTGTGGCGAAATGTTATCTTTTATAAATTAAACCTTTATGAAAAGATTTCCTTATGATACTGACGTATATATCTCTGATTTTGAGCTTTATAAACTGTATGTTCTCACCAGACTTTAAGTCTGACACTTTTTCTCAAATGGTATGTGTAACAGGTTTCCATTAGCGGTGGGTTGCCTGGGTTTTTGGAGAGACGAGTTTTGGAGTCTCGAGGTTTTTGTGGAGATCTTTTGTATTTATATTGGGCATTTGTTAAGTCCCATTCTTTTGATGAAATTCTTGTATAGGTTCGAATTGTCTTAAGGACTGGTTCCATTTATGGGAAGTATATAGATTTAAATTCCGTCTTATTGTCAGATTTCCAGGTTTTTAATTTACTGTGATTTTTGAGGCGTTACACCTCATGTCCTCTTCCGCCTCCCAAGTCACGTTGGCACCTCGGTGGTGCTTCCATTGAATCTTCACCATTGCCACTTCTTTGTGCCGAAGCTTCTTGATCACTCTTTCCAAAATAGCTTCGGGCTCTTCAACACAACGATTATCTTCCACTCGGATCTCGAACAATGGAATAATGCTTTCTTCTTCCGCTAAGCAATTCCGTAAATAGCACACGTGGAAAGTGGGGTGAATCCCGTCCATCTCCGGCGGTAAGTCCAACTTGTAAGTTTGGAGTCCGATACGCTCAAGAATAGTAAACGGTCCAAGGAAACGGGGACTTAGCTTCCCGCGCTTCCCAAACCGGATCAAGCCCTTCCAAGGGGACACCTTAAGCATCACACGATCACCCACTTGGAACCCTACCGGTCTTCTCTTTTTGTCGGCGTAACTTTTCTGACGATCTTGTGCCGCTTTTAGCCGTTCGCAAATTGTTTTAACCTTGTCGACCATTTCTTGCACAATTTCCGGGCCGGACAACTGCTTCTCCCCCGCCTCAAGCCAACATACGGGGGTTCTACACTTCCGCCCATACAAAGCTTCAAATGGCGCCTTCCTGAGACTTGAGTGGTAACTGTTATTGTACGCAAATTCCACCAAAGGTAGATGGGCATCCCAACTACCGCCAAAATCAATCACGCATGATCTAAGCATGTCTTCAAGCGTCTGAATCGGCCTCTCGCTTTGTTCGTCCGTTTGTGGGTGATAAGTCGTGCTCAAATTCACCCGCGTGCCCAATTCTTGATGTAAGGCTCCCCAAAACCTTGACGCAAATCGGCTATCGCGATCGGAAACTATCGACAAGGGTATACCGTGTCTAGAGACCACCTCGTCTATGTAAAGATTCGCCAACTTATCCATCAGCAAGGTTTCCCGCATCGCTAGAAAATGAGCACTCTTTGTTAAACGGTCGACAATAACCCAAATAGTGTCGTTCCCTTTCAAGGTCTTCGGTAGTTTGGTCACGAAGTCCATGGTAATCTTGTCCCATTTCCACTCGGGTATTTCAAGCGATCGAAGGCTCCCATAGGGTCGTTGATGCTCGGCTTTCACCCGCGAACAAGTTATGCAACGCTCCACATAATGTGTTACATCCAACTTCATAATTGGCCACCAAAAATGTAGTTTCAAATCCCGGTACATCTTGGTGCTTCCCGGGTGGATAGAATACTTGGATTTATGCACGCCCTCCAAAAGTAGCTCTCGGCAACCACCGAACTTTGGTACCCAAACTCGACCATTGAAACATTTCATCCCTCGACTATCTTCAGTCAACAATAACTGTTGCTTGGTCATCACTTCATCCTTGAGGTTTTCTTCTTTTAATGCTTCAGTTTGCGCCCCTTTAATCCTTTCCATGAGGCTCGATACTAACTCGATCCTTGTAAGTTTGGTTTGGAGTCTCCCGCTATACTTTTTCCGACTCAAGGCGTCGGCCACCACGTTTGCTTTACCCGGGTGGTAGAGTAATTCACAGTCGTAATCCTTATGTAATTCCAACCACCTTCGTTGTCTCATATTGAGTTATTTCTGATCAAAAACATACTTCGGACTCTTATGATCTGTATAAAAGGTACACTTCGTGCCATAGAGGTAATGTCGCCATAACTTTAATGCAAACACTACCGCCGCCAACTCCAAGTCATGAGTGGGGTAGTTATTCTCATGTACCTTCAATTATCTGGACGCGTACGCGATCACCTTTCCTTTTTGCATAAGCACGCATCCGAGTCCCATTTTGGATGCATCACTATAGACCACAAAATCTTCCGATCCCTCCGGCAAGGATAAGATCGGAGCCTCGCATAATTTCTTTTGCAAGGTTCTAAATGCTTTTTCTTGCTCTTCGGTCCATACAAACTTTACATTCTTCTTGGTCAACATCGTCAACGAAGAAGCAATCTTGGAGAAGTCTTGTATAAACCTTCGGTAATACCCCGCCAAGCCTAGAAACTTCGAATCTCGGATGGACTTTTGGGAGGTTCCCAATTCATCATGGCTTCAATCTTGGCCGGATCTACCTTCACTCCGTCTTTCGAGACTACATGCCCCAAAAACTGCACTTCCTTCAGCCAAAACTCGCACTTGGAAAACTTTGCATAGAGTTTCTCCTTCCTCAAGATCTCTAGGACGTCCCAAAGGTGACGAGCATGATCGACCTCATTCTTCGAGTAGATAAGAATGTCTTCGATGAATACAATGACCGACCTATCTAGAAAGGGTCGACACACGCGATTCATTAGGTCCATAAACACCGCTGGGGCGTTCGTCAATCCGAAGGGCATCACTAAGAATTCATAATGACCGTAACGCATCCTAAAAGCAGTTTTAGGAATGTCTTCCTCTTTAACTTTCACCTGGTGATAACCCGAACGGAGATCGATCTTCGAAAAGCAACCCGCTCCTTGAAGTTGGTCGAATAAATCGTCAATTCTAGGGAGTGGGTATTTGTTCTTCACGGTTACCTTATTCAACTCCCTATAGTCGATACACATTCTCATAGTACCGTCCTTCTTCTTCACGAATAAGACCGGTGCTCCCCAAGGCGAGGAACTCGGTCTTACGAACCCTTTCTCCAAAAGATCTTGCAATTGGATCATCATTTCCTTCATTTCTGACGGGGCCAAACGGTATGGAGCTCGGGCTATAGGAGTCGCCCCCCGCGTCAAATCAATCTTGAACTCCACTTGACGGTCGGGTGGTAAACCAGACAAGTCGTTTGGGAAAACATCAGAAAACTCTTTTACCACTTCGACATCCTCTAGCTTCTTCTTCTCAAGTTTGGAATCTATCACATATGCCAAAAAGGATGGGCATCCTTTCATCAAGCACTTTCGTGCCTTTACCATGCTAATGATTGCAACTTCACCCTTTCGTCTCTCCCCATACACGGTCACCGCATGACCATCTGAGCCCGAAATTCGAATCAACTTTTTGGCACAAAGAATCTCAGCTCGGTTACCCGCCAACCAGTCCATTCCGACAAAAACATTGAATCCCCCGATAGTCATCGGCATGAGGTTGATCGAAAACTCTTTTCCCTCAATTTCTAACTTGCAACCGTTGAGGACTTCCCGAACCACTACTTGGTCGCCATCCGCTAGCTCTACCACTAACGCATCTTCTAAAATAGTAGTGGGCATGGATAGTTTTGGGCAAAACGCTCTTGATACAAACGAGAAACTAGCTCCCGAATCAAACAAAACATGCGTAGGTACGGAGTTTAGGAGAAACGTACCCGACACTACGTCCGGTGAAGCTTGTGCCTCTTCGGTCGTCATCTGAAATGCTCTTCCCTTCGCCTTCGGAGGGTCCACCTTCTTTTCTCCGCTAAAACCCGTCCTCGTCTTAGGGCATTCGCTTTTAATGTGTCCGGGCTCCTTGCATCCGAAGCAAATTTGTCCTTTGATCGGACAATCACGAAAGTTGTGGCCGAGCTTGCCACATTTGAAACACGGAATAGATCCCACATTGCAAGGGCCGGTGTGATTGCTTCGACAATTCTGAAACCATGAAGCTTCCCTCTTAGGGGCGGTTCCCCTATAGTTATTGCTGAAGGGTTTCGATCTCTTGGAGGGTGCGGAATTTCCCTCCCATCTTCTCTTCTCGGTACTCCCGTTCTTCTCAACTTTAATCGGCTCATACGAATCTTCCACCAACTGAGCCTCTTCAATTGCTGCTCATAGGGTAGCAGCCTTGGATACCCGAACTAGATTCATCATCTCTGATGGTAGGCCTTTAGTGTAAGAGAGTAGCCTCATCTTGTAATAAATGTCAACAAAGTGCTAATAAATCAAAATTTCTTTCAAAGATTGATTTGTTGACACAAGCTTCTACTATATTGCAATGTTCATTCTGTTATGAAAGTTCATTCTCTCTTAAACCTAAATCTTCAAAGAAAAGAAGAAAAGTCCAGATGAAAAACATTAAACCTTCTATTTCTTCTTCTGATAAACCAAAAGCTGAAGTTTATACTGTAAAGACTAAAAATCACAAATTTCAGTTAAAGAAAGTTGTTGAATTACAATATGTGCAAAGATGGATTCCTAAAGACATACTTAATGCACAAATTGTAAAAATGAAAATTTCAAAAGATAAGCATGCTACTAACCAGAAAGGAACCATTCTTATATGGGTACCTAAATTGAAGTAACTGTTATTTCAGGCTTGTCATGTGTGGATCGTAGACTCAGGAGCTTCAAGACACATGACAACTTACAAACACCTGTTGCACGACTATGTAGAACATTACACAGGAACAGTTAACTTCGGGAATAAGATGAATGGTTATGTCAGAGGATACGGTGTTCTCACGAATAGGATGATATCCATCTCTAAATTTTTGTATGTGGAGGGGTTAGAGTACAACTTGTTTTCCATCAGTCAATTCACCGAGAAGAAGTGTAAAGTTGAATTTGATGAAGACTTCTGTTATATCAAGGATAAGTCAGGCACATAGTTAATCAAAGGAGAAAGAATGGGATTATTGTATGGTGTTCATTTTCCAACCCTACAACCTTCAAAACCTGTATGCCTTATCTCAAAAGCTTCAGTAGATGAAAGTTGGTTATGGCATCGTCGGTTTTCTCATCAACATTTCAGATACTTGAACAAGTTGAGGACTCAGAATCTTGTCACTGGGCTTCCAGAGCTGAAAATAGAACAAGACTCTCTTTGTTCTGCATGTCAGAAGGGCAAGATGAAAAGAAGTTCTCACAAGGTGAAAATGTTATCAGACTGTTCAAGGTGCTTAGAGCTTATTCACATGGATTTGTGCGGTCCGATGAGAACTCAGTCAATCAACGACAAAAAGTATATGCTAGTCATGGTTGATGAATACTCTAGATATATGTGGCTAGAGTTCTTAAAACAAAAGTCGGATGCTCTAGATATCATCATCAAATTTATAAAGAAAATACAAGTTCGTCTTCAAAGTCAAGTGCAACAACTCAAAAGTGATAATGGCACTGAATTCAAGAAATCAACTCTTCAATCATATTTGGATTCAGTTGGCATTTCACACAACTTCTCAGCTGCAATGACACCACAGCAAAACGGTGTTGTGGAAAGGAAGAACACAACTTTGGTAGAAGTTGCACGAACGATGCTTGCATATTCCAGTCTACCGCATTTTCTTTGGGCTGAAGCAGTAGCAATCGCATGTTTCACACAAAACAGGACAATTATTAATAAGCGATTAAATAAAATTGCTTATGAAATTATTAATTGTCGTAAACCAACTGTTAAATTCTTTCGTGTGTTTGGATGCAGGTGCTATGTGCTAAATGATAGAGAAAATCTAGCCAAATTCCAAGAGAAAGCTGATGAAGGAATCTTTATTGGATACTCACTAACTTCAAAAGCATACAAAGTTTACAACACAAGAACGAGATCAGTGATTGAAAGCATCAATATGTTCTTTGATCAAACAAAGACAATAACTTATGAACAAAGCAATTCAAAACTTGGATCTAGTGATAAAGCTTCCACATCAACCAGTGTGGAACCTGCTTCAAAACAGAATGAGCTTTCTAAATCCTTAACTGAATATGATTTAGATTTGTTGTTTTATGATGCTTTTGATGATTTTCAAAAAGAACAAGGTCAAAATGATATACCTACTACTGATACATCTACTACCACTGCAGATATATCAGGACCCTCTGAAGGTAATGGTGAAGCTTCTACAAGTCAAGTTCAAGAAGTCTCAGACAACACAACTTCAGCTACCAATGAAGATGTTTCATCTACATCAATCACACCTGAAGAGAATGTGTTGGAAACTCCCACTGAAGAAGCTATTCCACTGCAAAGCACATCAAGTCCAATCTTATCTACTTCAGAAGAACCAGAAGTACAAATCACTTCTACTTCTGAAGAACTAGCAATACAAGATGATTTTGATTCTTATAACAACCAAACAGAAGTTGATGTTTTGCCAAGCTCACACAAATGGACAAGAAACCATCATCCAGAAAACATTATTGGTGAACCGTCTGCTAGAGTATCTACCAGATCTGCTTTTCCACCGGCAACAACCAATTTCTGCATGTTTGCAAGTTTTCTAAGCAACATTGAACCCAAGAAGCCATCTGAAGCTTTAAAGAATCCAGATTGGATAAATGCAATGCAAGATGAGCTAAATGAGTTCAAAAGGAACAAGGTGTGGAGATTGATACCGAGACCCAAAGACAAATCCAATGTTGGCACAAAATGGGTCTTCCGAAACAAAAAGGACGAGGCTGGAATTATTGTGAGGAACAAAGCACGGCTAGTGGCAAAAGGTTACAATCAACAAGAAGGAATTGATTATGACGAAACCTATGCACCCGTTGCTCGGATTGAAACCATAAGGATCTTTCTTGCTTATGCTGCTCACAAGAACATCAAAGTCTATCAAATGGACGTGAAGTCTGCTTTTCTCAACGGCATTCTTCATGAAGAAGTATATGTGAGTCAACCTGAAGGCTTCGTGGATCCGAAGTTCCCAGATCATGTCTATGTTCTTGACAAGGCACTGTATGGATTAAAACAAGCGCCAAGAGCATGGTATGAAACTCTATCAGTCTATCTAACCGAGTCTGGTTTTCGGAAAGGTACAATCGACACTACTTTATTTCTTAAAAATAAAGTTAAGGATCTCATACTTGTGCAAATTTATGTTGACGACATTATTTTTGGCTCTACTTCACAAGAATTATGCGTAGAATTTGAAAATATTATGAAAAAGCGTTTTCAAATGTCAATGATTGGTGAATTAACATTTTTCTTAGGCCTGCAAGTCAAACAAACCTCGAAAGGGATTTTTATAAATCAGGCAAAGTATATTAGAGACATGTTGAAGAAATTTGACATGAACTCTACTTCACCTATGAAGACTCCCATGCAATTTGGAAGTTTGTTGGATGCTGATATCTCAGAAAAATCAGTAGACCAACATACCTACAAAAGCATGATTGGATATCTTCTTTATTTGACAGCAAGTATGCCAGATATTATGTTTGCAACATGCTTTTGTGCAAGGTATCAGGCTAATCCTAAAGAGTCACACCTTTCTGCTGTGAAAAGAATCTTGAGGTATCTCAAAGGCACACCAAATCTGGGCCTTTGGTATCCAAAAGATTCTAAGTTTGAACATAATTGTTGTAACACCCTCAAATATGGAAATAACAACTTACTAAAATTTTCTATATACATCAATAAATGAATCATCTACAACCCCAAATTTAGATTCAACTACAATACACATAAACAATCTATACAAACGGACCATAAAGGGCGGGTGCTACTCATATTCATGCATAGTCACTATTTCCAACTTGCGGAAGACTTAATACCCAAGCATAGTCACTATCTCCAACGGGAACCTGGCGCACATGCCGACAAATAAAAAGGTTAGGCTTAACGCCTAGTGAGCTCAAGAGTGTTAACATAAAGAATATATCTTCAAAAGAAAGGAATTTAGTTTAAAGCAAGATCCTTCCAAATAATTAACTTTAAAATGGAAACGACACATTTTCCCCATGATATGCACTTTTAAAGACAATGCTCCCAATACACGCATTTATTATAAAATGATGCAACCCAAAACTCACCTAAAACGGGGTCATAGTTCGATACTTAAATTCATGAAAATGTAATTAACACATCATGTCCCAAAACACCCGAAACTCGGGTGGGACATAATACTCAACCCATAAAATCTAGGATAAACCCAGATATATACAACGCCACCGAAAACTTGGATAATAAAACTCAATACCCAAAAACAACACCTTTCGGTGACGGGGGATACCCGAATTCCATCGAAAGTGGCGGGCACACAAATTTAAGCCACTTATCAATGTTCTCGAGCTTCACATAAGACCATGGTTCCCCGTATACGGCTCCTCTGAGCTAGCACCGCAAGACACCACTAATCCTAGTGTCTACTCGACCTCTAATGAGTATCACCACAAAGTCACAAGTCCCCGTATCTGGCTCACTCTGGGCACCACCGCAAGACTTAGATCCGTATACGTCTCATCCGAGCTACCACCACAAGCTTACATGATCAACATGACTTGGGGACCACTCACTAGACTCAAACATGGACATTAAAACTCCATGATGAACATAACGACTCATATGCCTATGGATCCAATGCATTACAATCTAAAACGTTACATGACTCAAAAGAATGAACTAACGCATTCAAAACATGTAACTTTCAAATAAGATGCAACTAAGTACACCATACGTCCAAGGCTCCTTAACCAGCTACCAAAACTGAACAAATGTTCCAAAGACTCATTTGAGTGTAAACCGAGCCCTAAAAGGCATTATGAACGTTTGGCTAAAATACGAGAGCCAACTTGGTTACATAGACCAAAATACCCTTTTTTCCAAAATCTTTGATCCTCAAATTACCATTGGCCTTCGGCCCAAAACCCAAAAGGTTTTCCATTTCCAAAATACCCCATTTCATGAATGATGCATAAAACTCGACAAACACGTAAAAGTGCCTTTTTGACCAAATATCCATTTATGCAATAATCACCAAAACATGTTCCTTTGTGACACATTTATCAAAATATCCCAACATCCCAAATTAATAAGCTAAACACTTTAAGTAAACAAAAGTTACCAAATAACCCAACAGTTGATAATTTCATGTAAACACATAAATGTTTAAAAATAGACATTTTGACATGTACACCGTTTTCACAAATCAACTTGAACTCACCTTGCTAGATTTAGGCTAAATCTAGATTTCACCCAACGAGCTCTTTTGAAGGGCGCTTGAATCCTCAAGCCGAAAACTTCCAAAACCTAGATCCAAACACCCCAAACCATATATATCCATAATCAACCACATAGAAACATTTCCCAACATTATATACCAAAATCCCTAAACGAGATCAAAACCCTAGTTTCTCCAAAACTAACAAATCCGAGATCTGATAAACCCAACACTAGAGAAACATCCGAAGAATATTTATAACCTTAAATCAAAGAAGCTTACCATTAAAGATGACGAGACTTTCCAAGGACACCCAATCCAACTCTTCAACCTGAGCTCCCACACTTTGAACTTGATGAGGAAGATGAAGATGGAGGTTTGTGGGTTATCATCCCAACTAGTTAGATGAAGAAGGTTTATGTGGTTTGAGGAGGGAAAACCCTCAAAATAGGTAGATGTTCGACATTTGAGGATTGGGAGAGAAAAGGGAAGAAGATTTAGGGTTTGGGTTGAGAGAAACGAGGTTAAATGGCTAGAAATCGGGTTTTTAGCTCAACAGGGCGCTCCGCGGGTTATGCCAAGACCTTAAGTCGCGGCATAAGCCGCCCGTTTCCCCAAAACTCACATCCAGTGAGTTACGCGATTTGGGCCGCGACCCAAAGTCGCGTGCCAACTCGCGACGCCTAGCAAACCTTGTTTTCTCGCGTTTTCGCACCTGATTCGATCCTCGATGATTCTATAGCAAAACGTTTCTGATTTCTTGTTACTTTTACTTCCCACGAGTCAGACGATTCCCGAATTAACACCGAGGGAAATCTCCAGCTTACGGGTGTTACAATTGTGTATCCACATCTACAGCTGAAGCGGAATATGTTGCGGCTGCAAACTGCTGCTCACAGGTTCTGTGGATGAGAACCCATGTGAGAGATTATGGATATACATTCTATAAGGTACCAATCTACTGTGATTCCAAGAGTGCAATAGCAATCACATCAAATCCTGTGCAGCACTCAAAGACGAAGCACATAGATATCAGGTATCACTTTATTAAATACCATGTTGAAAAAGGTGATGTAGAAATGCATTTTGTTTCAACTAACTTTGAGGTTGCTGATTTATTTACTAAACCTCTTGATGAAAAGAGATTTAATTTTCTAGTCAGCAAACTTGGTATGTTGAACCTTAATGAATAGTTACATCATTCTTTATATTTTTTTGAGGGGGGACATTTCTTTACATTTGGCATGATTATGTAATTCATTGACTCAATTTCAAAAATTTGAATATTATTAACAAACCTGGACTCGTGTTCAATGAGTACCAAAGATTTATCTGTTTTACAGATTTGCATATTGGACAATGACTTCTGATCAAATTAGATCAGGACTCGTACTTCAAGATTTGAGCTTAAATGAAAAAATCAAGGGGGAGAAAATTAAGACATGTGCACACTTCGAAGGGGAGCTTAATGAAAAAAAGTCTGTAAGTGTGTGTGTGTATTTGTGAGATCATAAAAGTTTTCATGAGAAAAATAATGTTTTTGTGCTAAAAAGCTATTTTTAGAAAGTTACTATTTTGGGAAAGTCAAAGTTTCAACTTTTAGAAAGATTTTATTTATGGAAACTTTTCTCAAAATACTTTAAGTGTGGAAACGCGCAGAGTAGTGTGTTTTCTACAAAACGCTCAACTCAAGCCTTGCGAGTTCTTGAAACACGCAAGATGTGATCTGCGAGTTTCTTAAACATGCAAATCATTGTCTGCGAGTTTCAGAAACACGCAAAATGAGGCTTGCGAGTCTGGTCAGTTTCATTCTTCAGTTTGCGACTTTCATGGTTTTTACTCCTTAGGCTTGCGTGTTTCACAAATTTTCACTTAAATTGATCCTTAAGTGAAAAACACACACATATTTGTCAATCTTTGAGACAAATACCACTTTCCTTGATATGAGAGAAGTAAAATTCAAATCGTGTGTTGCTTGCGAGTTTGTACGATTTTCAAGTTATAGGGCTTTGCGAGTTTCATTACTTGCGCGTTCTATGATTTGCGCGTTTCTTCGAGTATATATACCTCTGATACTCTCACTTCTCTCATTATCAGTCACTGCGTGTAACACCCTAAAAATTAACGAAATAAAAATTCGAAATTTCTGCAATATGACGACTATAAATAGATAAAAACCTGGTTATAAAACCTGCTAAAAAATCAATCCCAAAGTATCATCCTGATAGAACGGGGAAACAACACTATAATCATTACAATTCATCAAATGAAGGATAGACTAACAACCTAATAATCTAACTTAAGTAAGAAAGATTAATATTGGGTGTTGCTATTCTTCCAAAAGGTATATTCACTATTTCAAATGTCGGTCTATACATCTCCCAAAAAGACCGCTCTTGCCCCCAAAGCTAACCGCTCAGTCCCGACGAGCCCCACTGAAAACCTGACCTGTTATACATGTCATTTTAAGAAAAAGTGTTAGGCTAAAGCCTAGTGAGATCAAACATTTGCAATTTAAGAAATTGAATATGTAAATAAGTAAAAAGGTTTCTTTTATACAACAACAATAAGGTAATAATAACAGTATTGTTCTTTGAATTATAACAAATACCTCTTGGGTTAACGGGGGAGACCCGCCTACTAACCCGAATGACGGAACACGACAGTAAGCCATTCGATGGGTCAGTAAAACCAATAAACACATAAAGTACACGCAAGGGATGTCAGGCTCAGTAGCTTTAAACATACACCCACGGAAACTCAAGTTCAACCCCGAGGGGTTCCTACGTCGAGCTCCTCATCCAATATCGTAGTGCTTGAGCACGAAGGACTTATAACACATCCGATGCCTAACGTGCCTCGACGTGGAAAACTAATCGTCCCAACGCCGGACAACAATAAACCAAATACGGGGTCATGACTCCCAATGCATCAAATAAGCCAAATAATGCGCATAAGGCCCAACCAGAAATCCCAACAATGATTAACATACAATAGGTGACATGAAGGGTAATTCTCACCAAAACTACTTCCATTGTTTACCAAGAGACCATTAGTAAAAATATAGATGATTCCCTTTTTATTTCAAATCCTCAAAATATGAAGTGAGTTTAAGATACAAACTTATCAGCAGTTAACCACAATACCAATATTTCCAAATTCATAGTTTTGCATAGCAATGCTATTCTCTCAAAGGTATAACCCAAGTAAAACAAGCTAAAGAACATTATTAAAGCTCATAAATCGTTATTTCCCAAAAATCACCACAAACACTTATATCTCCAAAGTTAGGTTTAGCAAGAAATTCCACAAATCAAATATATGAAAGAGGAGATATTAGGTGTTCAAAATCAACCTTTTGACATGTATAAAGTTTAGTAAAATGGGTAAGAACTCACCATGGTAGTTCCTTAAAAAAGAAACCAAACCCTAGAAATGGGTGAGATGAAAAAACCACTTGAGAGCTCACCACAATACTTCCTAAATGTTAAAGACCACCATTAATGACTTAAAATCACCATAAATGATGAAAGAGGTTGTAAGGAAGGCATACTTACTGATTTTAGGCAGAGAGAAACGCACACCAAACCCTAGAATCAGATATAAATGACTGAAATCGCGACCTCCACTTTTTATACTCAAACCCCCGCCGGCGATAGTGACACGGCGAGAGTGACATTTGTCACTCTCGCGGGCATAGTCGCGAGAGAACACACACCCGCGGTACAAGCTGGGAGATAGTGCCCTGCGATTTTGACCCTGTCACTCTCGCGTGGCACAATCGCGAGAAATGTACCGTAGGTCATCGACCTCCGACGATTGTGCCCTCCGCGATTGTGACACAATGTCACTCTCGCGAGCATAATCGCGAGCAACCCAAAAACTCCAAATTTTGATGTTTTTCAATCCACGATGCTTAAACCAAACAAACTCGATAATATATAGGTAAATTCATAAGATCAGAAGGTTCCAAATAGAGAAGAATGAAACATAGGTTTCCAGAATTCGGGGTGTTACACTGCGAGTTCCAGCACTTAGAGGATTTTCTCTCGTTTCTCTTTGCGACTTTTCGGTTTTTCAAGCATCATCATCGATTATCAGTGTACGTGTTCATCAAAGCTTCATTCGTGGATTCTTCTCTGTTACATCGATTTATTTTCATCGAATAAGAAATGAAATTCCACTCTTGTGAAAATTTTCGATTGCTTTGTTAAGAAAGTTCGATTCTTCTCTGTTACACCATGTTTACTGATTTGTTGAGTATGTTCGATTGCTTTCGACATACATCAGATTCTTGATAATTTTTTAGGGTTTTTCAGTCTGGGTTTATAATGACTATTCATATGTCGTATTGATAAAACAGTACTGGTGATGAACAGTGATTTGTCTTGTGTGATGATTTTTTTTTAAATTTGTTCATCTGAAGTTGCAATTTGCTTACTGCAACTCATCGTGCTTTCATTGCAATATTCCAAAGTACATTGTTCTGTACTTCAAATTGGTTTTTTGAAAACAATTTTTGGATTTATACTGACATATTGGATTTTATCCAATCATTTTAAACTTCTCAGGTATTCCAATGGTGAACATTCACAATGGTGATCCTATAGTTCAGTTGGATGAACATGATCCAAGTATCTCACGGGAGATGCCTATGCCTTCCTCCCGATCCCATGTTTAATCTGAAATTGGTGCAGATCCAAATCTTCAGTTGATCAATTCACAAGATTATCTTCTATTGTCACCAAACAATCATCATGTGGTCTTTGACAACCTCATGGTCAAGCCACTAATTAAGGAGATTCTGAAGAACCACCCAATCTGCACTGCCTTAACTGCTACTGCTACTGTGCCACTGATTTACTTACAGCAAGCTTGGAAAACCATTGAGCATGTTGTGGAAGGCCAAATGAAGTATTTCACAATCCGAATTGACAACTTCACATCCGAGCTGAACTATCAGAGACTAAGACTGATTCTTGATCTTCCATTGCCAGACTCAAGAGAAGGAAGGAATATTTTTGATCCTTTCCAAGAGATCAAGAAGTGTTTAATGGTATTCTTGCCTTGAGATATGTTGGGAGCCTCACAAAGATCAGTGAATTTAAGAAGTCAAATATGCCTCCATTTTATTACCAGTTCTTTTATGTGATCAACAAGTGTTTGACTTCAAGGCACTCTGGGCATGACAACACCAACATGCACACTTTGAGGTTGTTCCATGCTATCATCTATGATTTGCATGTTGATTATGCCGTAGCTATCTGGACTGAGATCTATGAGAAGGTTATGAGCAAGAGACATTCAAGAAATCCAAAATATGTGCCTTATCAGAGGTTTCTACAACTTATTATCCGAAGCATGCTGAGATCCAACAAAGAGATTCCAAAAAGACTGAATCATGAGATTGCACCTGAAAATGAAATGACACATCTTCAAAAGCAGAAACAATCCTTCGCTTTTGAGATGCCAATACCTGCTGCACTTCTTGCTTATGCCGATCAGACCGTTTCGTGTGTTGGGAAATATAGGCAGTCCATGGGAATGCAGAGTTGGCAATCCCTACCCAGGACTTAGGGCCAGTTAGACGAGAGGAGTCGGTGAGAGTTCAAACTACTACAGGGGTAGTTGAACGGGTAAGTGAGCAAAGGGAAAATTCAGAGAGGTGTTCTGGAGTGGGTCAGACTTCTGTACTGGAGGGTGTGGGAACACAGGCACAATTTGCCACACGTTTAGTGATTTCCACATCTCAACCTGAGACGGCTATCATTCATCAATCGGGCCCTCAGGAAGAGAATCTCAATGAAAGTCAGACTTCTGAAAGAACTTTATCGGTCAGACAAGCAAACTCATATAGTACTTCAGTACCATCAGCAACTTCAGATGCTGAAAATCAAGGAAATGATCAAGATGATGATGATCAGGATGACAACTTGGGTCATAGTTTTGGATTCTTGGAAAATGTTTCTCTACACCATAGTCTTGATTCTGTTGCAAAAGAACTTGATTTGGAAGGCGTTGACTCAACAATTATGAATGTTGTATCTGATTATGGAGTTATAAGGCCGAATGAGGGAGTATTAGTTGAAAACTCAGAAAATGTGAGGACTAGAGTGGTTGAAGGAAAAAAACATGGTGAGCGTGAGTGCATCCAAACCTACCATTCCAAAAGGGCAGCCACATCCACTATCTCGCCGCATTTGTTGCGAGCAGGAGGTATTGAAACAGACGTTAGCCGCCCACTAATGCATTTGCACACCCCTGCCACCCATTCAGCTGTCTCTCAACAGACATTAGTCTCAACTTTTCACGGGGTTTTAGCACATAATCTACCTAATCTTCATTTGGAAGGTTCAGGTATTGAAAATAGAGATCTGTTGCCCCCGATCTCACTTCCTTCGTGCACACAATCGAGTCTAGCACCTCTTACTATTTCAACTTCCTTGAATAGGACACAAATATCTGCTAACATCGGGAGTCTTAGTGCCCCGATCGGAATACCTATAGTAGTTTCAGTTCCTGAACTACGAGGATTGGGTGGAAGTCCTGTCATTGCTAACACTATGCCAATTTTGAGCACAAGCCACACTATTGCATCTACAACAGTTGTGTCAACGGGAAGCTTGAGTAGCCCCGGTGTTATATTACCCAAATTTGTTTCAAGGGCATTTCTCAATGACGCCCTAAAGGTCGTTGAAAACTCTTTGACACAGAAATTTCAGTCAGAGCTGAGCAAAGTAACAGAAAAGTTTGAGGAGGAGTTTGGAAAAGTGATGACGTTTTTGAAAGGGAAAAGTCCAATAGTTAAGGAGCCAGTGCAACCACTTCCACCACCATCAGTTCCACAACCACCACCGGTCCAATCGGTTTCTGAGTTAAAGTCTTTACTTTTGGCTCAATTGTTATTAGATGCTCCAACAGATCAGACAGAAGCAGATCTTATTGGATTACTGAGGCAACTATCCCAACCAGTTGTTCCTCAAGTTCCAGTCGATTATGTTACTCAATCTCAGTTCAGTCAGTTCAAAGACTCAGTGGAGAAGCACCTACAGGATCTCACCAACACATTACAACTTTCATGCAAAGCTAGATCTGAAGCAGTTTCTGGGAGAACACATGATCGTGATTCTGATCAAGATCATGAGGGGGAGATGAGAAAGAGACAGAGAACTACTGAAGATGTTGCTATTGTTACTGTTGAGGATCAGGAGACTGAAGTGGCTGAAACTACTCAAGGAGATCAGTCAGGTCAGGATCAGTTGGCTGAGGATGATCCACAAGCTGAAATGGAGTTGATGATTTATGATAACACGGAATCAACGGTTGAAAAGCCTGCGATTGCTACTGTTCAAGAGATTATGGAAATGTTGGGGGTCACGTCGGAGAATTTTATTAATCTAGATGACTATGCCAGTGATGATGATGAGAAAGCTGCTGCCAGATATGACAGTTACTGGAAAGTCAAACAAGAAGGGATGGATGTTATTGACCACAACATTCAGAGTGATGGACCAGATCCTGAGAATACAATCACTGTTGAAGAGATTGTACAGAATGCTATTGCTCAGGGAAATCTGAATCAGAATGAGAATGTACTGGATGACATATTTGGAGACAACATAGATGGGAACTTTGATGACCTTGAAAATGAAGCTGAAGAAATTGTAGATCTTGATCAAACTTTTCCTGTTCAACAAGCAGAAGTTGTGGAGGTTGCTCAAAATGTAAATGTAGTTGATTATGCTCCACCAACATACAGATTGTTTGATGAAGATGAGATTTTAACTGCCATTCCAATAGTCTCTCCTACCAGAAACTGTTTTGTCCTAGAAAATATTGATACTTCTGAACCATGGGTTAATCTACCTCTACCAGAAGACTTTGAATCCGAAGAACCAACTGAACAACCTAAGCAAAAAGAAAAGGTTGACAAGCCCAAGTCTTCCAAGAAGTTTAAGAGATCGAGGATTCCTACTTCAAAGCCTAAGCCAAAGGATCTTGAAGAAGAAAGACCTATCATTGTTGACATCCAATACTTTAGAAATCAACTGTACAGAGAAAAGAAGCAAAGGGAAAAGGAAGAAAGACAGTTGATCAGAGAAGCAAAAGCTGAACTCATAAAAGAAGAAGAAGAAGACAGAGCCAAAGCTAATGCACTTCCTTACATCCGGAATCCTGACAGTCCAAAGATACTTAGTGTTGCTGAAGCTTCTAAAAAGCTTAAGCCTAAACAAGTGTTCGTTACTCCGATGGAAGTGGAAGAATACTCATAGGCTCGTGATCCATAAATTGAATCTATGCCAGCATAAGAGTTCAATACTTATGAATTCATTGAAAGAGGAAAGATTACCTTCAAATGAGATGTTCGTGTTGGTTCTGTTCCTTACACAGGTTATGATATTGAAGGGGATTCTTTGAAGTTCATTGAGATTATCAGAAGATCACTCAAAGTGCCATTTCTTGAAGAAACAACCAAGATCTTTGTTTCCTCTTTACAACCAATTGATGAAGCAAAATTCTATGGCGTTGGAGACAGAGACAATATCTATCAGACAAACTACATCAAGTTCATGAAAACTCAGAAAAATCTTTCATCAAATGTCAAAAGAGAAGGGATTCTGCAGATTCAACAAACTCACTTGTGCAAGATTCTGAATGTCTACTATCCAAAGTTCACTGTGCAAAGAAAATATATGAAGATCAGTACCTTCACAGAAGCTGATTTTGATAGTTTGGATTTCTCAGATATCATGTTTATTGTGAATGAGTTCAAAGATAGAAAGAAGAGAAAGATGTCACAACCTGTTGCTTATGCTCTGGATGCAATCAAGAGATTCATGACAAGGAGTGTTTATAATGCCTATACGTTTGATGTTCAGCTTGGCATTGAAACAAATCAAAACAGAGTGAACCTGCTAGCACCAAACTTCAACCATCCAAAGATCAGAGTTCTAGAGCCTTTTCAGCTTTCAAGATATCCAGAACTGGGCGTAATGTATGTGAACACCAAGACTCACAAGAAGCAGTTCATGAGAGCTTCCGAATTGGCAAAGTATTCAGATGGTACAGTGAAGTATGTTCAAAAAGTGCTTGAAGACAAGTTGTTCCTTTCAGAGCAAGAAAGATTCAGAAAGAATGAAGTTCTTAGATCAGTTGAGTTTGTAAACATGGAAACTATGCTTGAAGAGATCAACAAGAAGATAGAGTTCAGAGAGCATATCAGAAGGTTTGAAGCGCACCTTGGAATCAGAAAAATTTGCTTCAGAAGATGGGACCAGAACAAAATTGTCAAATGATCTAAAAGGGGGAGATTGTTAATGCTTTATAGTTTAGATCATTTTATCTTTCTGTATTGTATTTTGCTTGTATCTTGGTTGACCTATAAATAGGGTCTTCCTTGTTTCTTTGTAGTAGTGTAGCACGATATTGAGAGCGTCTAGAGAGAGAAATACTTTGTATCTTACGTGTGACATCAATACACCTGTGATTTCCTCTATTGATTCTCATTGTTCTTAGATTGAATTGTATTTGTGATTTGATAGGACATTTTCAATGTTCAAAAGTTAGATAGATGGATATTTGTCATCATTTAAAGTTTTTTTTTTAGATTTTTAATTAATAGGTAATTTGACCAATTTATCCATGAGTTAACGGATGGGTTTTAACGGTGTTAGTCTCAGAGACCCAGCTCATAACAAAATGCAAACCATAGGAACCCTAATATACTTATTTCAATATAAAGAGCATATCCAAATTACGAGCTAACCACAGGGACCAAATGTGTAATTTACTCTTAAAAATTTGTGTGATGATGAGGTGGGAATTATTAGGGAGGACATATTATAACTTATAAATGGCTGGTGGCTTATGATTTCGTCTATTTGGATAAAAGATAATAGTCAATCATTGAAATTTTGTCTTGTGAAAATATAATATTTGAAGGCAAAAAGTAGGAAAAAACACATGTAATATATTGACGGGTTTTGTGTCGCTTACTACCAACTGCTACAACAATTCCCGGATGTTGTCCTTCCTCCCAACCTTTTTCCTTTTTTATATATTTCTTTTTGTTTGGCAACAATATGGTGCTACATACGTGTTAAACTATGTCATAAATCAAAATTATGTGTATTTGTTTTTAAATTTTATGTTCACAAAATGTTTTATGTCTTTAATACAATTAAGATTAGGGATGCATAAAAAACCCGATCATCCCGGTCAACTCAACTAGATATCATTCGATACATAATCGAGTTATAAAATCTTTAAACCGTAGGTATTTAATTGATATTGTGTTAGGGACATTTAAACCCAACTCAACATGTGAACCTAATAGACTTCTAATATATAGATTTAATATAATTGTTAAGCACTTAATAATATGTACACTAGAACATTAAACCGTCAGTCTTTTCATATACATATACTTTATATCTATTCTATGTATCTATATAGTTCCTAGATTAATTTTGGTATATATGTTCAATAAATATGATTACATATATATGCAAATTAAAAAAAGTTGACATTATCTAATTAATGAGTATGGATAAGTTGCATAAATTGACTGATGATGAACAAAGGAATGGTTGGTAGAGAAAACACCATGGTCAAGGTAAGAAATATATGAGAATAGTTTGATGTACCAAAGTTTCAACCTAACCGAACTTGCACGGTTTAAATTGGTTAATTTAAGTTGATATTTTTCAAACCACAAATATCGCTTTAGTTGTTCAAATGCTTCAACGCAACTCCATGTTCACCCCTCATATATTTGCTCAAATATGTTGTCTTAATTGTATTAAAAACATAAGATATTTGTAAGTGAATTAAAAATATAATACACTCAAAAAATTTGAACTTTTGAAAGTAAGGGGCCGTTTACCTAATGCTTACCCGGTAAGTACTTACCAAGTCACGTTACATTATCGATGGACATGGCAAGGACAATGAATCTTACCCGGTAAGAACTAGGGGTGAGCATAACCCGCCCTACCCGAATTACCCGACCCGAATAAAAGACAAAAAACCGAGACCCGACATATCCGAACCCGAATCCCCCCGACCCGTATATATTATCGGATAAAGTAGGATCGGGTTGGGTACCCAAATCCCATACCCGATCCGACCCGAATATCCGAACAATTAATTTTATATTTTTAAAAATTCAGTTTTTTTAATAAAATATAACCCATACGTACGTATCAACCATTTAACCTAATTTCATTCCCAAATCTGAAATCCATACGCCATACACTCGTCGTCTCGTGCTCTCGTCGTCTCAGACCTTAAACTCGAAGCTCGATCGACTCTAGGCTCAGACCGGTGATTGTTGCTCCTTCGGCCACCGGCGACTGCTGCTCCTCCGCTCATCGCCTCCTCCCAAACCTCCAGGCTTCAGTCACTGAGCCACCGGCGACCGCTGTGCTCGTGGTCCCAGCCTCCCACCGGCGACTCATCTCACCATCTCAGACGGGCGACCGCTGTGTTCGTGTTTGTAAGTTTTCTTGTTTTCTTTTCTACACTCTTGAATCTTGTTTTTGATTTTAGGGTTTTGGAGTTCTACAACAATTGATTGTTCATTTATGCAATCTATTTACAGTGAGTTTATGCAATCTGTTTACATGCAATCTTGTTTTCTTAGACCGACGACCGCTCCGTTTCTGTTTGTTTGATTGTTCATTTTTGCAATCTGTTTACAGTGAGTTGTCGATTGAGGCCCAACCCGCACCACCCGACCCGACCTACCCGAACCCGAACCCGAACTACCCGAACCCTAATCGGTCGGATTTCAGGGCATTCCCTCCTACCCGAATATCCGATCGGGTTTTGGGGCCCGACCCGACCCGACCCGACCGATGTGTTACACCCTAAAATATGAAGATAACAACTTATTAAAAAATTTCTAAATACATCAATAAATGAATCATCTACAACCACAAATTTAGCTTCAACTACAATACACATATATCATCTTATACATACGGACTATAAAGGACGGGTGCTACTAATACCCATGCATAGTCACTATCTCCATATAGCGGAAGACTTCACCGAATACTTACTTTCGGATCTAGCTAAGGCTCTACTCTTCATAGGACTGCTAGAACCAACTCCCCACCTTGAAAACCTGATGCACATGTCGACAAATAAAAAAGGTTAGGCTTAACGCCTAGTGAGCTCAAGAGTTTTCAACATATATAAAATAATCGTTTAAAAGAAAGAATGCGGTTAAAATTATAGTCCTTCAATATGATACGTCTTACATGTGAAAACGACTCATCTTCCAATAATATGCATTTTAGGCAAAGTACACCAATTTGGACATTTTCCAAACCAAACCACTACAAAGATGATGATATCAATGTAAATCGCCCGTTCATAAATTAGCTTTAACCCAAAACTCACTCAAAACGTAAATATAAATTGAACTCTCCATTTATGAAGATACGGTAAAACCTTATATCCCAAAACACCAAAAAATACGGGTGGGGTATAATACTCAACCCATAAATCAAGGGTAAAACCCAAATATACAAAACGTCACCGAAAACTTGGATAATAAAACTCAATACCCAAAAACAACATCTTTCGGTAACGGGGGATTCCCGATTCCATAAAATGTGACGGTCCACAAAGTAAGCCCATTTTATGTTTTTATGACTAGTCATATAAACAAAAGTACACGCAAGGGATGTCAGGCTCAGTAGCTTTAAACGTATACCCACGGAAACTCGAGTTCAACCCCGCCGGGTTCCTATGTCGAGCTCCTCATCCAATATCGTAATACTTGAGCACGAAGGACTTATACCTCAATCTGGTACCTTAACGTGCAACACGAAGGACTTACATCTCAATCCGATACCTAACGTGCTTCATCCAAAATCGTAACACTTGAGCACGAAGGACTTATACCTCAATCCGGTACCTTAACGTGCAGCACAAAGGACTTACATCTCAATCCGATACCTAACGTGCTTCATCCAAAATCGCCAACAAGGCTCGAAGTCGAGCTACCAAAACTGGACAATTGTCCAAAAACCCCATCAAAATAACAATGCCCAGCTGCAGGCTTAACAACCCATTGACCCATTGATAAATGTAATAAAAATACGATAAACGCACTCGACCAACGGATATGCAAACACAACGACTAAAAGTAAGATTAGTTCAAAACTCGACATTAGTCGAGGCACCCATTTTCCCAGATGAATGTATACTCTTATATTTTCCAAAATGCCTCATCACACAAATGACATGCATTTTCCCAAACTTGACTGCTGATAAGAATGAAGAGCATAAGATGAGACTACAAGCACTCTTTCAAGTACCTCACATAACAATGCAAGTAATACTTTATAAATACTCCATTTCATGATGATGCATAAAACCCGACATACATTTGAAAGTGTATTTCTTTGACCAAAGGTCCATTTATGTAATAATACCTCAAAACCCATTCATTTGTGACACATATATCAAATGCCCAAAACCCCCAAATGTGGGTGTTATACAAGGTTTGTAAAGTTAGATAATTCAAATAATCAAACATTAGCAAATAACCCAACATTTGATAATTTCATGTAAAACACATAAAACACTTTAAAATAGACATTTTGGCATGTACAACGTTTTCACAAATCAACTTGAACTCACCTTGCTAGGTTAAGTTAAACCTAGGTTTCAATTCCCCAACCATTGGCCTCCAAAAGCATAGATTCCACCCAAAGCTTTCCGAAGATATCAATTCCAACTCATCAACTCAAGCTTCCAAAACCTAGATCCACACATTTCCAACCGTAAATTACCATATTCAACCACGTACAAACATTCCTCAAACATTTTACACCAAAATCTCCATTTTGGTCCAAACCTTAATTTTGACCCGCATCCTCCAAAATCTTACAAACCGAAAATAGAGTAACATAATACTTAGGAAATCACCAAAGGAGTATTTACAACTTATATTAGGGTTTAAAAATGGAGGGGATGAACTTACCACTTAGGTTTTGGTGAAAACCTAGAAAACTTAGAAATCTTCAAGAAATGGTGGGAGGACACATGAGCTAGCACATGAGGTTGAGATCACAAGCTTGATGGTGAAGAAACACCTTGGAATCCATGGAAATGGCTTTAGAATGAGTTAGGGTTTGGGGGGTAATGAAGATAAAGCGATTTGAGAGAGAATGGGAGAGTTTTGGAGAAGAGAATGAGAAAGAAAGCTTAAAATCTCGACTTAACAGCCCCATGCACCTATACTCCGAGGGACTTTAAGCAATACATCTCCCAGCAAAACCCCACTGCTTACAAGACACAGAAACACCCGTTGACAATTACTTACCGAAAATTACGGGTGTTACACGATGCACACCCCTAGTAAGAACTATGGCAAGGTCCAAGAGTCTTACCCGGTAAGTGATGGTTACGACTCTTACCCGGTTAGCGCTTACCGGATGATTTATTGCGTACGATACCGTTTTTCATGGCTAAAATCTTAACATGTAAGGTAAGTGATAGTGTCGAATTTACCGGTAAGCGCTTACCGGGTAAGTAATTGGGTAAACGGCCCCTAAGTGACTAAAAATAAGAACATGAATAAAATATTTCATTTTGATATAATTTACCTAATAACTTTTATTCATAAGTTAGTTAGGACATGTTTGCTAGCAGCTTAATAAGATTCACAATTTATTCGATCAATTCATAACCAAAAAATTATTTTTCAAAGGAGGTAATTCGTTCGCTAAACGTGCTATCCACCCTTCCTCCTCTACTTTTATGCAGAAAACAAGTTTATGACGAATTTGTTTATCTCAATTAAAAATCATCTAATTCCATTTATATAAAAAAACCTCTAAACAAAAATATTCCCAATCTATATAGAAAGTTTATACATACAAGATTTAATGAAAAATCAATCAAATAACTTTTAATGTGTTTCCTATATTGATGGGAATGATATTAAAATTGAAAATAGTTAGATTATTTTTTAATACTAACTTTTTTATGTGTAATTTAATAGAGCAATTAAAATTGTGTCATTCACATTTAATATTTTCTTATTAACAAATGGCAAAACTTTATCTAAAAAAACAAAAAGTATGTAGAATATAGTCGTGATCAAATGATTTAAGTAGTTGACGAAGTTATGAAAAACAAAACAAAATAAATAATAATTTATATTTATATTTTGTTATTTGCTTGTCAATTATTCTATTTTCGTAAAACATATTTTGGTAATGATTTTTATTTTATTTTTATTTTTATTTTTATTTTTATCTTTATTTTAAATTTTATTTTTTGGACGCCTACTCGGAGGAAGCGAGGGGTACCGTGGTAATTAAGCCATAAATTCAGAGGTGGCTAGGGTTTACGTCCCGCCGACCAGCGTCAATCCCTCCCTCTTCCCCAAAATTTCAATTTTCAATTTTTTAATTTTTAATTTTCAAATTTCATGTCTTGTTGAGTCAAAGTCATCACTCAAAGGCTGCACATATAATACACACACAACACAACGGCCATCAATATCTGATCCCCAACCATCTTCCTGCATCACTCTCACACACTGATATGCACGCCATTATCACCTACACATTTTGATTCCAAAAAGCTTTTGTTGCCATCATCATCATCATGGATCTGAAAGATAAGGTACCACACATCACACAATCGCTCTCTTCTCTCCTTTTCCTTTCAATTTCCACGGATTTCAATCACTCAAAATCAAACTATTTTGCAGATCTCAGTTGGTGCAAAAGTAGTAGAAGAAGAAGAAATAGTAATCGAGAGTAGCAGCAGTCCGTTAACATCGTCAAACCAGACGAAATGCTGTACCGATTGTCACACCACAACAACTCCTCTCTGGAGAGGCGGTCCTGCTGGTCCTAAGGTAGGTTTCGTTCCGGATTTTGAAATGATAATCATCGATTTATTTGTAATTGTTCTGAGATTTGTTGATTATATATTTTTGTGGCAAAGTCGCTTTGCAATGCGTGCGGGATCAAATACAACAAGAAAAGAAGAGCGGTGATGGCCGGATTTGATAAAAACGGAAGAAAAACATCTAAAAATGCGAAAACGAAGGGAGATATGAAGATGAAGGTGAAGGTGAGATTGATGGTAATAAACAGTAAAAAACAAGAGGAGGAGAGAAAGAGATCATCGTATGAAAGAGGGAAGCCATGGTGGAACAAGCTACGGGAAGAAGAACAGGCAGCTATATTATTAATGGCGATCTCTTGTGGTGGATCTGTGTATTCATGATTGATTTGATGTTTTTTTTTTGAATTTGGAGGAAATTGAAGAACCCTAACTAATCATGTGCCCTAACCCTAGGGGGCAAAATTTTCCAACCTCTTCAACTTATTTGTACTGCTAACTACCTTCAATTGGTTGATCATTTTCATTGCAATCTATCTAGCTAACTAATGTTTTATTCATCAACTTCTTCATACACTTTTTTTTTGTTTATGACGTCTTTTTCTGTTTATAACAACCGTGCGCCATTAGTTTACGATAAAATCAAATAAACCATGATGTGTAAACTGAAAATTAAGCCCTGCAATTGGATTCATAAACTATTATTTTTTTATATTCAAAGTACACAAGAAATATATAAACAACTGGCAAATTGACTTTAATAGTTAAAGACTTAGGTGCCGTTTATTTTTTAAGAGGTCTAAAGTCTTAATTTAGTTATGACTAATAAGAGGTGGTGTGTAAAAAAGTCTTAACGATTTAGACTTAAAGAGAGATTAAGAGATTTTTTAAAAAAAACAAACAACCCCTTAGAGTAGACAAAAAAAAATTAGTCTTTCATTCATTTTCTCCCGGTTTTATATAAATATCACTAATTCCGCAATATTCAGGTCTGCAACTTGTGGACATGCCTAAATGACAAAGAAAAATATGAATTTAGCCATTTTTAACTTAAAAAACAAAAAAAATTTATGGACCCAGATCTGCATTTGCAAATCTCACATCCGCAATTGCATACCCATATAATTTTTTTGGAAAATTGCAAAAAAAATTACATTTTCTACCTAGGTACCTGGATATTGCAAATCTAGTGACATGAATGCATAACCGGGAGAGATATGTGGTTTTGTTAAAACACAATTTTTCTAATCGAACTTGTATCTTGCAACTATCATTTCATTTTTAAAAGTGTAAAAGTTCAGCCTACGACTCTACGAGTTACAACTAATAAATTAAAGGGTCATTAATTCAATGACATTAATTTTTAAATTTTAAATATCATTAAATATAAAAACTATATGTAAATAGGAGACGATCATGTGAGAAGTTGAGTTAACGGTGAGAATCATGAGAAGTGGATCTGAACCGTTGTTCTCTTTTAATCTCAAGCATTCTCATAAATTGCGGCTTAGAAGAGAATTGATCTGGTGCATCTTATCTCGATGCATCTCATCATATGAATTACGGCTTAGAAGAGAATTATACTTCTCACCGTTAACTCAACATCTCATCGGAACCCTACCCTATGTAAATATTTGTTTTGTATAAATATTATGTCTTTAAGAAAAAAAATAGCATCCAATAAAGTGGGAGTGAAAGTATACTTTGATATGTTCCTTTTTGTTAAAAAGTCAATCCTTTTTTTTTTATTTATAGATAAAGTCAATCCTTTCTTATTACTTGTAGAATAGTTGTACCTTCCTTTTAAAGCATCTTGATACAGGGAGAATTCGAGTATTAATAAGGATTTTTAATAATAATTGGAAAATGGGAAATCGAGATCGAATAGAAAAACGTGCTCGAAAGAGGCTCGGAATTTGGTATCGAAAAAGAGGCAAATATAAAGCACCGAGTATAAAAAGGATTGTGACGGAAATTAAATCCTATTTCCATGCTATTTCTAATTCCTTTTGCTTTCCATATTAGATTTAGTTTAATAATTATATTAGATAATAATTTAGGATTATTTAGTTTCCTTTTATTAGTTATTTAAATAGCTTCCTAGTTAGTTTATAATTAGGATAGTTCTAATTTCCATAGTTATTTCTTAGTTAGTTTAGCTATAAATAGGGTAGCTAGGTTTCATTGTTAATCAATTCAATCAAGTTTCAATCAATAAAGCTTAGCTTTTTAGAGAGTTTTCTCTTAATTTTGAGTTTTACGCATCGTAATTCTCAACCGTTAAAGGGTTTAGACGCTTGTCGATCCTTCCGCAAACCTACGCTGCGTCAGTTGGTATCAGAGCAGGATTCGCCTGTCTTTTCACTAACCATGGCAGATCAACAACCCGCTACCAAAGCAGATTTAGCCGAGATGAACACGGCCTTTACCGCGGCACTCGCTGATCTGACGGCGGCTGTTAACAGGCTTCAACCCGACTTCGCCAACAACAATCGCCGGAGAAGGGACAGGCTTGAAGAACCAGTTATGAGGCCACACAATGGCAATCGTAATCGGGTCAATGTTTTGAGTTCCGAATCCGAAGAGGAGGAGGAGGAAGAAGAACCGGTCAACTTCGGAAGGAATGAGCACGATTATCGGATGAAAGCAGACATCCCGTTCTTCTACGGAACTATGGGAGTTGAAGGGTTCCTAGACTGGCAGATCGAAGTCGATCGATTCTTCAACATAATGGAAGTACCCGAGCATAAACAGATAAAGATGGTTGCTTTTCGTCTTAAAAGCACCGCCGCTATTTGGTGGGATAAATTGATCGTGCAAAGACAACGACAACGAAAGAGACCAATTCGATCTTGGAGGAGAATGAAGCAGCTTATGATGGAACGTCTCTTGCCGGAAAATTATGAACAGGTCCTTAAGAAACTCCATCCCGAACCCGACAACGACAACTCTTGGAGAAAGGATACGCACGAGAAATCAATCATGATTTTGGGCGACAACAACTATAATCATATTATACCATCAGTTTCTACTCTCGTTAAACAACCACCCATTCCGGAAAAACCACCCATTCCGGTGGAGCCATCGAAACAAGACGACGAAGTCTTGCCGGACAAAGTTGAAGATGAAGTCGTGACCGAGTCACAACAAGAAATTGTTATCGAGGCCAATGTGTCGGAAATAGATCTCGGACCATTCACCGAAGACACCGAAAGCAAGATAGTGGAAGACATTCTCGAGCCAACAAAAGCGTTGTCACAAGAAGTCAAGAACGGTGATTCCGAAGGTGACACTTCAATTATTACCGCACCCAAAGCTCCGGTTCAAACCGAAACAAATCCAGGTAAAGTTAATTTAATTCCTTACACTTTTGAATTTGATAAAATATCGCTCGTATGGAGACGATCACGACAACCTCAGTTTGGATTTGAAGACCGGTCAAGATTTTTGAATTTTGAAACCCGGGATGTGGATCCAATTACTTCGAAGAAAATAATGTTCTACGAGTTGGAGGAAGACGTTTTTCAAGTGAACTCGAGGACGAGTTCTTTTCAAGTGAGGGTGACTGATACAGGGAGAATTCGAGTATTAATAAGGATTTTTAATAATAATTGGAAAATGGGAAATCGAGATCGAATAGAAAAACGTGCTCGAAAGAGGCTCAGAATTTGGTATCGAAAAAGAGGCAAATATGAAGCACCGAGTATAAAAAGGATTGTGACGGAAATTAAATCCTATTTCCATGCTATTTCTAATTCCTTTTGCTTTCCATATTAGATTTAGTTTAATAATTATATTAGATAATAATTTAGGATTATTTAGTTTCCTTTTATTAGTTATTTAAATAGCTTCCTAGTTAGTTTATAATTAGGATAGTTCTAATTTCCATAGTTATTTCTTAGTTAGTTTAGCTATAAATAGGGTAGCTAGGTTTCATTGTTAATCAATTCAATCAAGTTTCAATCAATAAAGCTTAGCTTTTTAGAGAGTTTTCTCTTAATTTTGAGTTTTACGCATCGTAATTCTCAACCGTTAAAGGGTTTAGACGCTTGTCGATCCTTCCGCAAACCTACGCTGCGTCACATCTTTAATAGAAGAATACCCTTGGCTGCTAATCCTCTTGATAGTACGGTAGTAGCATCTAAATGTAAGCAAAACATATACATTCTTAATACCATTGAAAAGAGTTGTTATATGAACATCTAAGAACCTTAATTATTACCTTAAAATTGGTGTGAAATGATATTTTGTTAGTCTTTTTTATATATTTTATTGATTTTATAATTATTTATTCATATTTAAAGTATACATGGGGCACATAAGAGGTTCTTAGAAAACCCTGCTATTGTGGATTTTCATTTAGATTCTTAATTTGACAAGTTAGAATTTATGTGACAAAAAAAGAAAAAAAAAAATACAAAAAATATGGTTCTTATAACAACCTCCATTGGAAATGCTTTTATTTATAAATAATTATCTTCCTCTCATCTATAAACAAGTTAACATTACAACAATTGTTTAATTTAACGCAAAGAAAAAAAATTAAGCATATGAGAAATTTCGATATTCGGCTTCTAACATACAATGAATTTACATGTCATAGAAAAAACAAGTAATGTGTGTATGTGAGTTTAATATGTTTTATATAAATATTATACGTTTTATAAAAAAGTTAGTGTCCGGAAATAATTTCATAACCAAACAATTTAATGACTTATAGGATGAGGAGATGTGGACTCTTATCCCAAATTTACACGTGCTTTTCATTATCCACCAATCACATGAATACATATAACTAGAGTGATAATATATAAATAAAAAATCTAACATGTCTCAGTTTCATTGGTGGCATAGGAATGGGATGTGAGATTTTGGTACACATGAACTTAAATTTACGGTAAATTTACCGGTTAAAAATAGGAAAATTGACTAAAACGGTAATTTTCTCACTCAAAACTGAATTTTCATTTTAGCCAACGTTTACGTATTTGTGTAAACTCGATTTTCAATATAAAAAAATCTTTACACAAATTTACGTATGATCCATATTTTTAGGCTAAATGGGGATCCTTATGCAAATAGGTTATGCATTTGCATAAATAAATTTTCATTTCTTTTATTAAATATAAAAATAGGTTTTATGCGAATATATAAGATATTTGCATAAACTCTGACTCAAAATTAGAATTCGGTTCCACTTCCAAAAGTGACTACAACTACAAGTGAATTTGGTTAAGAAAACTTATCATTTGTACAACAATTTGATGGCTTTGCCTTGGGCCATGGGCTAATTGCATTCTTTTCAATTATCATTTGGGCTTTGGCTACCAATCCACATGTCTGTCGAAAACTAATAGCAGCTCCAACGGTTTTTTTATTTTAGAGAAAATGGGGATTTTAGATCTAAATTGTGCTCCAAAAGTTTTCCCAAAACTATCTTTAAAATGGAGTAAGTGGGAGAGATAAGACTTTTTCTCCAAATATGGGGATTACCCCAAAAAATGATTACCATAGTAAACTTTGAAAATAAATATGTAGAGAGAAAAATAATATTTTAATAAATGAATGAAATATTTTATTATTATAATTAATGTTGGATTCTCTAAAATGAGAAATCTATTGGAGATGGATATATATATATATATATATATATATATATATTTTTAAAGATTTTGACTTTTAATTCTCCATTATGTAGAAATTTTAGGAAATTTGTTGGAGATTTTCTAAAAGGCTCTTGCAAACTCTATAAAGTAAAAACTTAGTAATTACTTTTTCAAATATTTGTGCCTACTTAACTTTATTTATTACATTTTACGAGTTTAAAAAAGGTCACACTTCACATAAACTAGTTATGTCATATAAAATACCGTTTAATGGCTTTTTTGGCAAGTTATAAGACCACAACCCATAAACATATAACAAATACATCATACATACTCTACAAATTATGTCTACTTATTACACTCTCTGCAACAAACGTAATTTTATAGTACAAATTTTCTTCTATGGAATAGTACAATTTTCTTCTATCAAATTATATACAATTTTCTTCTATGGAATAGTACTCAATTGTCCATTAGGTTGAGGTGATTATAGCCTATAGTAATCATAATGAATCGATGGATTCTAAGTGAGTATAGCGATGTCAAAAGATTGTTGAAAACGCCAATAATCTATGTGCCCGAAAAGTCAAAAAAAAAAAAAACCAAAATGGATTCTTAACGAGTAACCATGGCTTTACTTTTCTCATAAAAAAAGGCAAAAAAAAAAAGTTGGAAAGTAAAATAGACGATGCTTCCCATCAATCATGGTCCCTCTACTATCGACCCACCCTATATATTATCTTTGTAAAAATATATGTACCTCGTTTTTATATCAAAATCAGGTCAAATCATGCATTAAAAATTTAAAAATTAAGTTTGATTTTGATGTATGTGAGTTGAAAATTAGTAATTAGAAGTGTATTTAGTAAGATAAGAGTGCATTTAGCCAACCCCTTTATTTTTCATAACGAACAAAAATAAAATATATTCATGTACAATATCCGAAGACATAAACTTTCAAAGATACGCATTTTCTTAAAATAATTGGAGTAAATTACATGTTTAGTCCCTATGGTTTATGTGTTTTAATAGTCTGGGTCACTACTTTGAAATATTTATGGATTGCATCTTCGTGGTTTGCATTTTATAACGCCTTGGGTCCCTAAAACTAACTTCGTTTGATTTATCTCCATTAAAGTGCCCATGTGCATGGCACGTGATAGGTATTTTTTGTCATTTTATACAATTCCTCGTTTTACATTAAAAAATTAAAACAATCAAAACAAAAGACAAACAATATATTGCCACGTGTCCTTCTCCCATCTTCCTCTTCCCTTCCGTTGGTTAATATTTTTCCGACAACAGCGACCACACAGGTAATTTAGTCTTTTTTTTTTGTTAAAATCACAGGACCAAACACCCTGTCTCGGTGGAACCAGGACCACCGACACCGACGTCTTCTCCTTCATCCGTTGGTGAAACCTCTATCGTCTCCCTATTGGCACCAGCATCATCCCTTCATCACTGTGATATCCCTCATGGTTAGAAAAAGAAGACCAGGGACCGTCTTCATAGCTCGATTTTTGAAGCAGTGTAATCCAAAACCCCAAAAATACAACCTAAATCAAGCTCTATAATCAAACCTTAAAAGAAACCCTAAATAAAAAATCTAAATCAAAACCCAAATAAACCTTAAATCAAACCTTAAAATTAAAAGAAAATATAGAACAATATTTTGGCTAAATCTGGAGGAACATATCAGTTTACACAGGTTCGAGAGAATAAGAGCTTCAAACAAGGTGAGTGAAGAACGAAGAAGGGAGCTCGCAAATCTCGATATTCTTCCCGGAGTTTACAGAGATGGGTTTCTTCAGGGCGACAGGGGTTTCTCCGTGGGCTTGGTCATGGGTTTCTCCTCGTTTTCTTCAGGGGGGATGTCGGAGAAGAGGGTGGTGGTGGTGGAAAAGAGATTGATTTTACATAAAGGAGATGAGAAACAGAGGATAAACCAAAAAATTTTGGAAATGGAGTTGAGTAATCGATTTTACGGGAATGAGATCTGGTGGTGTAGTTGCAGCGATGGAGGTGGAAAGGGGAACGATGGTGGTGTATTCGCCAACGATAACAGGAAATGATCCTTATACGTGGAAGATACGTATATACATGTATATAGAGTAAATTACATGTTTAGTCTTTGTGATTCTAATAAAAAGTACAATAAAATGACTAAAATACCCTTTTAATTAACCTGTTTAACAGAAAACTTTAACGGAGTTAGAAATCAGGGACGCAAGGCGTCATGACATGCAAACCCCGATGATGCAATCCATATATATTTCAAAGTAGGGAGCCAAACTGGTAAAACACATAAACCGCAGGGACCAAATATGTAATTTACTCAAATTATTATTATACATGTTTTAAATAACAATATGATTTATAAAGTAGAAAAGAGTTATGGAATACACTTTAGGAACAAAGTTTTGTTGAGTTGCTTCTATGCTAAACAAATATATACTAGTTCTACTTTTTTCCTGCCCCATTTTTTGCAAAGGTAACACAAAAAAGAGAATAAAATTGGAACCCCAAATATTATTGATTGCCTCTTTATGCTTTTTGACAGCTTGCCATTTACATTTATTTTCTTAGGGGATGATGGAATTTAGTTTCCCTAAACTAAATACATACACTCTTTAATTATATCCTTTTATATTTAAACAGAAATTAATTTCAATTAGAAATAACATTTTATGGTAAGCTTGTTGATTGTCAATAATAATTCATAGTTATTTTAGTCAAATTCAATTAAAATTATGGCTACCAAACTTGATTTTTGTTTTACAAACATAAATTATTTCAATTAAAAAAATAATATACAATTATTTTTCAAGAAATGTTCTTTTTTCTTTTGAGGTAACTAAAAAAAGAAAGTGAGATAAGGTGGAAAATACATATGAATGATGTGAACTAATTATTTATTTACTGCCATTCATTATATTTAAACACGATAAAATTATAATAATTTCTATAATATTGAAACAATTAAAACCTGAAACCTTATTTGAGAGGTGAATCGTTACTATTTAAATGTAAAAATCAATTCTAAAATTGCTAAACAAACAAATAAACTAATATAAATTAAATTAAAAATACTTTATCATACAGAATTGATCAGATGATGAACAAAACCAAATCATATGATGAAATCGGAACATCCCATTTGTTAATAACACCAAAAATTTACTCATTATTGTTTCAAATCGTAAAACTAAAAATAATAATAATCAACGAAAATTACTAAAAAAAATTCGTAAACCAGAAGTGATCGATTCTTCATCCCCACTCCTTCAACTGAAAATGTCAGATTAGGATTCAAAATCGCAATCAAATTTCTAGGGTTTAATCTCTTCTCAACTGAAGAACAAGAAGAAAATCATAAAGGAAAAGTGGAAAACGATATGAAATCGATTGATTTCTAATTGAACGGAGAATGAATTCTGGTGAGGTGGCGGTGGATTTAAATAATAGAACGGAAAATAAGGGAGAATTGGATTTGGGGGCGGCGGAGTAGTGTAACCATAGACACCGGCGGGAACTGGTGGCGGAGGGGAATAATAGGGGAAATTGGGAACAGAGGGGGTGGTGGTAGGAGGTGAATTTCCACCGGAGCTTGGCGGAGATGGTGGTGGTGGACAGTTAGTGTCGGTTGATGGTGGTCGTACTGGCGGTGGTGGTGATGGCAACGGAGGAGAAAGTTGGCAAGGGTTATCGCATTCTTCGCACATAGTACATGAGACTTGATCGGCGATCCTGGCGGTGGTCGGTCGGGAATTGATGTTTCCGGCGAAGATTAACAGAGTGAGAAGGAACAAAAACGAAGAAAAATCCGCCATTGATGAGCAACAATGGGGATTTTGAAAAATGAAAACAAGGGATGGATGATAATGAGGGGTGGAGTTTATAAAAGGAGGGAAAGGCAAAAGTTGTGTTCAATGGATCATTAATTTTGACTGGTAACACCAATCACCATGTAATAAAATATATTTTACTATAAATTAAGTTGGTTTTCTTTAAAAAAAGTAGTTATTATGACAAGGGTAAGAAAATATCTTCACTCTTTGATCAATAATAAACGATTTGAAATATTTTTCTAAACTAATTCAGGGATGGTTTTGGAATTTATATAATTCGAACCATTGGATCAAAATTAATTAAAAGTGATCAAGAGTTAAATTTTTTTTTTCTTATCCTCTTAACTCTATTTTCATATGATTCTTGGTCTTAAATACAAAACATTTTCTAATTATATAAATGAGTTTTGTTAAACTATATTTTCTTTTAGAGTAAATTACATTTTTCGTTACTATGGTTATATGTTTTTAGTGGTTTTTGTTCTTTTTTCAAAAAATTAATGGATGTGTCCTGCATTTTTACTAGGACCCATGTTGCTTCATTTAGGAATTGAACTTGTTAAAGAACTGTAACTACAAGGATCCAATTTATTAAAAAATACAACTATGAGGATGTAATTCGTTAAACAACGCAAGAACAAACATACGTTTAGTTGAATTTTTCAAAAAAATAGACGATAACCGTTAAAAACACCTAACCAGATAGACCAAATATGTAATTTACTCTTTTTTTTTTTTATATATATAAATTAAGAAACTAGAATATCTAATTTACATAAAAAAAATATTCTATTTTACTTGTATAATATATATAAATATGCATGATCAAACGAAAATACGGTCAACTTACAAGAAGTTGATAAATTTCAAAATCATGTATAATCACATATAATATAAAACATATAAACACATGTATAATAAAATAACAATAAATATATAAAGTTACTATAGTAAACATAAAATAAATTAGAATACGATGATATTAAGCAAAATCACAAATTTCAACCCGTTTACATGAACTTTCAAAAGTCAAACTTTATTCTAAACATATGGCTTACTTGAGTATGCCTCAAGCAAAGCTTGCTTTTGCTTTTTAGTAATAGAAAATATCAACTTACTTTTAATATTAATAAACAAATTTCTTGAAAGATAATGGTTTCCTTTTGTCGTAAAGATAAATACAACTTATTGTATTTTTTCTTAAATAGATGAATACAAATGATCTACGTAAATACGTTTTCTTTTTTCTGTCAGTATTAATTTTTTTTCACTCCAATTATTCATGCATCAAAACACCTGTTTCGTTTTATATCATTTTTTTCATATCCAACACACAGAAAACTAAATTTCACCAAACACATGCACACATTATGGTTTTGTCATGTAATTTCAACATCAACTTTTGTGTCTATTTTCAAATCGAATATTTTTTGAAACAAATTAATAAATCATCATATTTCCAATGATGGGTATTTTGTCTCGTGATGAATCCATAAATATAAAGGAGAACCACCATTTTGTTTCTCCTTACTTCAAGTTCAATCAAACAATCTAGCTAAAAGTGTATTCTATAAGTCAAGTTCTCTTGATCTTTTTCTTTCTTTCTTTCTTTATATCATATTTAGGGATGCTTAAATCCATTAGGTCTTGAAAGATTAAAACTAGGCTTTACTTTAATTGAAAGTCGAGTTCAATTATGACCAAAGTTCAGTATGAAAATCGAACAAAACCACTGGTTTTGTTCGTTATTGTTTTGTCTGTTCTTAAGCGTTGTATGATGGTAACTTGGTAAATAGGATGGAAAAGTTAGGAATATAAATTTTCACAATTTTAATTAGAAGAATTAAACACTCACAATCACAAATGCTTAAATAGCCCCCAATTGTGTTGTGATAAATTTGGACTTGGGCCCCACAATTTTAAATGGATCTTAGATTAAAAATAGAATAATTGGGTCTAATTAAGGCCATATCCAAAGGATTGGACCATGGTTTCTAAGTTAGGACCGGGCTTTAAATGATGGGTCCAGGTCTTACAATTGAGTACTTTTTGTAAAAAATAAAAATGTATTGTATTTGTGACATAATTGGTTTTGAGATTATATATTTTGTACTAGAAACGTACCCGCCCAATGCAGCGAGATATATCACGATTTTAATGTTTCATTTTATTTTTTTGTCGATTTACAGTCCGATTTTCGATGGTTTTGAGAAAGTGATAATGTTTTTTATAAATTTGTTTCATTTTGGCTTAATAATATAATGTTTTTTATATAAAAAAATTAAGTATTTTGTTAGAATTTAATAATTATCTTATATATTTTAGTGACATTTAGAAAAACTAATCAATTACATATTTAATAATATAATTAAAACAAAATTATAGTAATATAATATATTAAATAATAGTGATACATGGAAAAGTCATCATAAAAGGAAGACCCTGCACATACCAAATTGGTGGGTGTTAGAAGTCTGCAGTAGTAATATATAACTTGTGCTTTGATACTTGTAAATTAAGAGATTTTTAAAATCTTGTATAAAATGATAGTACCTTGTGCCTAATAATTTGTATTTAAGATTTTTTATCTGTAATTTATAATATAATATAGATATAAATAAACATGTGAGAGTTCTCACAACTGTAATGTAGGAGTTCAATTCCTTTGGGTATTAGACTCGTTAGGGGTATTAGACTCTTATGTCAGCCACCTAACAGGTCGTTTTGCACTGCTTATTAATGCGAATTTTATAAAATTTAGAGTTTACAAATGGTTAATGTATATGTACAACGTTTTAAAACCCCTACCCACCTACTATATATTCAACTCTCACCATATTCATATTTCATCCCCATCCGTATCCCTTCTCAGTTCCGTGTCCTCTTTAATTCTTGTTGCGCAACTACGTTGGACGAAGAAATGGGGATAACATTTTGTTTCGTGCGGCAAAACTTTGAAACACAATGAGACTCCACAAGTTTGCTTGTTTTGTGGCATTTTAAATTTTCCAATGTACGGCTCGCTTATTTTTGGTTTTCTTCTTTTTTTTTTCTTGTTTTATTGTTGTGATCTCATGTATTTGTTTTCCTTTGGTTTTCATTTATTAATATCTCATGCATCTTGGTAGAGTATCTTTTTTCAAGTGGATAAACTTTACGTGCAAATTTAAATGTATATATATAGAGAGAGGGGGAGGATCAAACGAGAACAATAACTATTTAAAAGAATACGATAACTAACAAAATCATTAGTGATTTTACATTAATGCGCAAAAAAGCCACGCGAACCTGAAACCGTGGCCAAAGTCCAATTTTCGTGTGTTAATGTAAAATCACTAATGATTTTGTTAGTCTCGTATTCTTTTAAATAGTTACTGTTCTAGTTTGAACCCGACTCTCTCTCTCTCTCTCTCTATATATATATATATTTATGTATAGATGTCTCCATCTTTTCTTGTATCGACATTTCAACAAAATAGTATCCCTTTTAAAACACGAATAAAGTGTGTGTGCTACTTTAAGCCACCATGTATTTGAATACCCTTATGTATAGATATTATCATTCATACTTCGTTTTTGAAACCGCTTCTTGTTTCAAATCTCTGATTTTAGCCAAATCTTAAAGCGTAGGGGGAGCGAAGAACTCTCAAGTTTGCATTTGTACTAAATTGGACAACAACGGAAGTTATTCGACAAAAAGTGACTATATGTGCAATCTTTGGTTACTACTTTTCTCACAAAAAATGAAAATAATTCAATACTTTTAGCATAAGGATGTAGTGCGTACTAGTAGTGCAGTATTACTTATTATTTTGATTTTGATTTAATATAAAGATATTTGCATGAATCCCGCCTTATAGGGGAAAAATGTTCGAGGTAATGTGAATAGGATGCTTTGCACGAACTCTATACAATAAAAAGACCCAAGATGTATCAATATCTCCATTCTAATAAAAGTTTAGAATCTTGCACAATGCATTAAGAACATTGGAATAGAATTAAAAAAGAAAACACCCTATAAGAGCATCTCTAACATATAATATATGCCATATTTTTATCTCTTTTCTTTCAAATTTGGAGATTTTTCTATAGAAATATGTTGGAACTTACTGTAGATAAGAGAAACCTTGTCCCGCATAGAAGACAAGATAAAATAAACACCACTTAATAAACTCCAATCATTGAGCATTAAATGAATCATTTAATTGCTTGGGTCTTGGAGTGTGGTATTTTTGGTGTATTCTCTTTGACATAAATATATACATATTAAATGTCAAAGATTGGGCCTTGGGGCTCTCAATGGGGTCGAGATCACTAAAGGTGCGTTTGGTACACAGACAGGACAAGATGGAACAGGACAGGACAGTTGCCAGCGTTTGGCAAGACATGACGGAACTGGACAGAACTGGATTACACTGGTTAAATGACGGATTTACCCCTGATGAAAAATCATATATTATATCACATATAACTAATTTACATCACTAATATATAGTGCAATGGATTATCAAAAACATAAAACTAATTTATCACGATTGGATTTTGGATATGGAAATCAAAACCCAAATTTTAAGTTTCAGATTTTAGGTTGTTTCGGGTTTGGGTTGGTCGGGTTTCGGATTGATGTCAGTCTGATTCGGGTATTATATAATGCAAAAGTTATATATAAATTCAATCGTTTTTAGGATGAATACAATCAGTTGAAAGATTGATGAAATCAATAGCAAGTTTAAAATTTAAAAAATATTTCAACAGACTATAATTTACGATTTTCAAAAAATAATTAGATAAATAAATAAATAAATAAATATATATATATAGTATTTAAAATATAGATTTATGTTATTTTGAGTTTTCGGACGGGTTGGTTGGCCAACGATCAAACCCAATCCGAACCCAAATATCCTCCCAAATGTCGAGTTTCAGATTATCGGATTTTGGGGTATTCGGGTTTTACAAAAACACCTTATTTTCGGTTCGGGTGCGGATGCGGATTTCGGACTATTCGGGTTTTGCACACCCCTAGCTTGGAGGCGTAGATGATAAGAAGACATGTTTTATGTTTTTGTTTTTAACAAAGGGTATATTAGTTAAAATATTGTTGTTTACTTAGTTTCAGGGGGTTGGAGTGGGACAAGTGTACGTACCATGCTTGTTCCACTTAGTTCTAGTGTGTCCCACATATGGTCATGCCAAACATGGGACAATTATGTTCTGTTCTGTCCTGTCCTGTTCCACTCTGTTCTGCATACCAAACACACCCTAATTGATGTTTTCTTCCACAATGTTTTTAGACGAATTCAGACAATTTTATGGGGTTTTCTCACTTCTTCATCCATCACCAACATTCTTTAATTCGATAAATTCAAAGTTTTATACTTGAATAGATTGTTGTATCCTCAAGACAACGCCAATATACCAGTAAATTTTTGTCTTAGGACACTGCGTTTTTGCGGGCCTCAATCTGATTTATAGAACGAAGAATCTTCGATTATAAGTAAGGTTTTACGATTTTATTGTTGTTTTTGTTTTCCGCATTAATTTGTAAAAAAAATCCTTATTTTGTTGTATTTGATTCACATATATATACATACATTGTGGTTAAGTTTATGATTAATCATACCTAACGATAACGATACATGTTGATTCAAAATAGTTTCTCAATAAAACTTTATAAAGATTTCGAAACTAAATTTTTTTATTTAAATTGTATTTATTATTTAAATTCCATGTAATCAATATAAAATGAAATTTTGTATCTTATCAGATCGATGAATGGTCTTTGTCAGTTGTCACTGTGTACGTGTTGCATCAACCGATACCAATATTAATAAATGACGTGCATCTCTCTCTCTCTCTCTCTCTCTCTCTCTCTCTCTCTCTCTATATATATATATATATATATATATATATATATATATGCATTAAATTTCTATCTGCAACTTCATATTCACTTCACATTATTATTGAAATATTATGCCATCTTCCTAACAAACTTCATTCATATCTAATTAAAAAACATTCCACTTAACTTCAAAAAATCTCTTGCAATAGTTGAATTCGGCTAAAACCAATGTTTTAAATGACGTGAGGTGTGGCATGGTGCTGAAAAAGTCAAGCCTCAAGTCGTATAAGTTACGGCAAAGTGATAACGTTACATAATTAAATATATACGTGTGTGTATAAAGTATTACAACACGTCATAACGAGTTATTAAGAACCATTACTAAAACACATCGGATGACTTTGGCGGATCTTTGTTCCAGCTTAAAAGTGCACAACTCGGCAAAAATACTGGGTCTACCACTGCTTATTATTATTAATAAATATATTTTAAAAATGTAAAAAAAACCTTTTTTATTATTAACATAAGAAGCTATTCACTCGGATTACACAAACAAATATCGGATATCACATGGAAAAACGCAACTTGAGCCTAACTTGAAGTTGGTTATACCGAAAAAAGGGTTTGGCATCCAAAAACCAGTACGTAAATAATGATTTATGTGGAAGTGAATAAATTGACACATAACTACTATCCATGCAATGTTTAGCAGAAAAAGGAAATACTATTTAGTAAAACAATATAAATAATTAGGCTTCTAGTATATACATCAGTTCAGATGATAAAGAGGTGGGGTGACTCTGCCCAAATACAAAACATATCCCAGGTTCGAACGCTGACCCTGCTAGCTTCAATCGTTGAATGGGCCAAAACATGTCTCCCTTACATATGAAGGCGGGTTCCGTGTTGGGATCGATTGGGTTACCGATAATCAACTTTTTGTCTAGAACAATATAAATAATTAGAACTGATACAACCAATTTATAAACATGTCACATGTCTAATTGATTAAAACTTGAATTTTTTGAATTTTATTTCTTTTCTTTATGCCATTAAACAGGATGAAACCACTTGGAAAATAAAGAATTATTAAAAAGATTAAATTTTTTGATTTGTTTTTTTTTTAAATTAAATAAAGAATTATTAAAAAAGATTTATTTCATAAACGAGAACATGGTAGATTGGTAGGAGAGTCTGATCGTCATTTTCCATGTGTCACCATCTATTTTTGGCAGATAACCGTATTGCTATTTTTAAGATTCAATGTTCTATATAGTTTATAATCTTTTAAAATTTTAAGTAACTCTAATTATAATTTAACATCTCCTCCAAATTTGTTATAAAAATAAAAAAATTAAAATTTTTTAGATAAAATATGGTTTCAACCGATCTTTTTAGACTATCTAAAAATTTGAGAAAATGACAAGAAAGTGAAATATTCTCTATATTTTTTGAACAACCAATGAATTTCTTTTGAGGAAACAGAGTATTTAAAATTATTTGTTGTATTAATATTATAAAGTACTACAAGTGTACTCGCGCAATGTCGCTAGATATATCACGATTTTAATGTTTCATTTTATTTTCTATTTTTTGTCGATTTATTTTGGTTGGTTGTGAGAGATTGATAATGATTTTTTTATATAATTTTGTTTAATTTAGACTTAATAATATAATGTAATTTATTTTGGTTTAATAATATAATTTTTTTTATAAAATATTCTGTTAGATTTTTTTTAATTATATTTTATATTTTTATATTTAAAATTTGAATTTTATTCTATATTTAATTATGCTAGAGTGTTATTTTAGGGGAGTTAAAGTGAGAAATGATTTTAGGAGAATTAAAATGGTTAGAGATAATGATTGAAAATTAATAAATAACATTAAGTGTAGTACATACAACTTTAATTATTGTTTTTTAAGTAATTAGCATTAAATAGTTGTACATTAAACTTTAAACTTGTTTTTAAGAGTTTTTTTATGTCATCTTTATAATATAGTATAGATAAACACTACTAAAATTTTAAAAAAAATTGTTGAAATTGAATGAATTGCTTTTGGAAATTTTTGATTTTTTTTTTGAAATTTGTAATATATCTATACTATTATATTAAAGTTTTTTTTGGAAAAAGCGGTTTTTGGGAAACAATAGTATAATTAAAATTTACAATTACCAACTTTACAATTAATTATTTAATTTACTTTATATCCCTTGTTTTTTCATTTTTCATTTTACACCCTTATCATTTAAACACAAATAATCGAATATAAACAAAAATGCAATGAAAAAATACATTTCTTTTTTTACAAATTATACCATTATAATCGTCTCGTCAATACCTTCAAAACGAGCCCAATATTGAATATTTTTTAATTTAACCGTACTATTAAATATCTACGAATTAAATTGTTTTATATAAAAATTCTAAAACGGTTATTGTACAATAACATTTACCACCCTTAAATGTTACATTTATCAACGTTACAATTACTTTTTTAATTTACTTTACATCCCTATAAATTTCTAAAACGGTTATCATACAATCTTTTGTACAATAACATTTACCACCTTACAATTACTTATTTAATTTACTTTATATCCTTACTTTTTCATTTTTCATTTTACATCATTATCATATTAACACAAATAATCGTATATGAACAAAAATGCAATAAAAAAAATATTTTTTCTTAACAAATTATACCATTATAATCGTCTCGTCAATACCTTCAAAACGAGCTCAATATTGAATATTTTTTTAATTTAACCGTACTATTAAATATCATGAATATCTACGAATTAATTGTTTTCTATCCATACGTTTTTTTTTCCATAACATATTAAAAATACATAATAGTAGATCAACTGAAATATATTAAAAATATGTTTCATTCTTAATATAAATTATATCATTATAATTTTTTCATCAATAATTTTAATATAACTTAGCTATTGAATTTTTTTGGGTTTTATCTCTACTATATTATTAAAATTATAATACGGTTAATTAGTTTTTTGAAAAGTTTTGAAAGCCAAAATTTTAGCTTCACTTTTCTTTGAAGTTACATTTAGCACTCTTATAATTAGTTATTTAATTTACTTTATATCCTTTGGTTTTTCATTTTTTATTTTTCATTCTACACTTTTATCATGTTAACACAAATAATCATATATGAACAAAAATGCAATGGAAAAATATGTTTATTTTTTACAAGTTATACCATTATATTCGTTTCGTCAATACTTTTAAAACGAGTCCAATATTGAATATTTTTTAATTTAACCGTACTATTAAATATCATGAATATCTATGAATTAATTTGTTTTCTATCCCTACACTTTATTTTATTTTTTTCATTTTTAGCATATTAAAAACACATAATCATAGACCAACTAAAATATTTAAAAAAACGTGTTTCATTTTTTTTTATAAATTACACCACTATTATTTGTTCGTCAATAATTTCAAATTAAGTTTATTTTTGAATATTTATTGATTTAGTACTATTATAAAATAGAATAAAGACGTATCAATATATATATATATATATATATATATATATAAGATAGCATACCGATAGATATTTGTAATGGTTATTGTAGAAAAAAAACGAGGTATACAAATCTCTACATATTTATATTAGATTTTTTTATTGAATTAATTAAAAATTTATAATCGGATAAATTATAAAGGTATACAACTTACATCAATAGGGACAAAAATGAAATATGATTGAAAATACATAACAAATTAATTAAGAGTCAATGCATGATTCACATATAAGTGCACCAAACGACTCAAACACCGTGTTTTCATGACTAAAGTATCGATAAGGATGAAGAATACAAACTTAAAATAAAACGTTGTTGTCATTTTGATTTCGAAATGTTTCGCGAGCGGATACATACCTTTGTCAATTGTTTCTTCGATTTCACGATTATTCGCGCCACATCGTGCACGGGTATATGCCTAGTATTATAAAACCAATATCAAACAATCATATATAAGTGGCCGAATATGTTTTGAGTCTCTTTTAGCTAACTAAACTGCTGCTAACAAATAGACTGTGTAATGAGACAAAGTTGGACCGGATTGAACTGAACTATAACCATAAAACTGTGAATATACAAACCAAGAATCCAATTTGAACGGCTCACATCACAATAGTAATAGCGTAAAGGTCGTAAGCCTAGAAATTGTTTTTGAACCAGATATGTCTCGAACCAGCCCAAACTAGTTTATAACTTGTATAAAACATAACATATATCCTATATACATGTATGATGATCAAATTAACTTTTGGACATTTTACATATATTTATTTTCTTTAAATATTTAATTAAATCCTTTAAAATCTAAAATATCCTTCATCCTATTTATGTTGCCTTATAAATAGAATTTACTCCCATTAATTACAAAAAATATGAAAAATATTCTTTTCAATTATCTCTTTCAACGTATTTAAGTATCTCTTTGTTTTCCATTCACCAACATTGGAACACGATGGCTCTGTTACAAGGCTATGATGGCATCCACGACCAGACTCACGGTAATCATGGAGATGAGGAAATTAATGAATTATCGAATAATGAAGTCTACAGTGGAGATTCAAATAGCTCGAGTGTCGGAGGAGGACTGATCATAACAACCACAAAACTAAGAACGACAATTGAGTTATTAGCAGCGGAAAAGCATGCCTTCTCTGAGCGTAAACGTAGAAAGCGAATCAACAGCCACTATGACTCACTTCGACAATTTTTCCCTCGACTACTCAAGGTAGGTACATACATACATACATACATACATACATACATACATGTAGTAGCTGATAAAACAACATATAATTTAGAGTTTAATAATATATATATGACACAGACTGATAAGGCTTCGGTGCTAACGGAGACGGTACGTCGTCTAAAAGAGCTGAAAAATCTGGTGGCGGACGACGAGGGAGGAGGGTGTTCGTTTTTCATACCCGGCGAGAACGACGAAATGACCGTCAGGTACTGCGGCAGTGGCAGTAATAAGAAAGTCGTACGAGCAACCATCTGTTGCGAAGACAGGCCGGGTCTGAACCAAGATCTGACGGAGACGATTCAATCGGTTGGTGGAAAGGCGGTGAAGGCGGAGATGGCGACGGTGGGTGGGAGAACGAAGGCGAAGGTGGTGGTGGAGTGGCCGGAAAGTGGCGGTGGAGGGGAGGAGGATGTGGAGACGTTGAAGAGAGCGTTGAAGGCGGTGGTGGAGAATCGGGTATTGGGTCGTAGTCGGTTAATGGGTACTGAACCCGAATTCAAAGTATAATAGTATATGAAAATGGGCTTGCTCAGGGATTAATCATGAAAAATCATTAATCATCTACATTTCTAATTTCTAATTTCTAATTTCTAAATAAAACTACATACATATATATCTACTAGGCATATACCCGCGCGATGCTGCGGAATGTAAGTAAAGAACGAACAATTAATACTATTTCTTTATATACACTTCATCAATAATCAACCATGACCTAAGAATCACAACTTATGAAACCTAAACCCATAAAAATATTCAATAATTAGTTTATATTACAATTATTGACGAAAACAATTATAATGATATTATTTATAATAAGAATGAAACGTATTTTACGATTATGTATTTTTAACGTGCTAACGGTGAAAAAAAAATAAAACGTATGGATAGAAAAACAAATTATTTCGTAGATATTCATGATATTTAATAGTACGGTTAAATTAAAAAATATTTAATATTTGGCTCGTTTTGAAGATATTAAGGAGACGCTTATAATGATATAATTTGTAGAAAAATTAACGTATTTTTTCATTGCATTTTTGTTAATATATGATTATTTGTGTTAATATGATAATGGTGTAAAATGAAAAAATAAGGGATATAAAGTAAATTGAATAAGTAATTGTAAGGGTGATAAATGTAACATTGTAAGGGTGGTAAATGTAATTGTACAAAAGTTTGTACAATAACCGTTTTAGTTTTTTCATTATATAGTATAGATTCTGATATTTAATAGTACGGTTAAATTAAAAAATATTCAATATTAGGCTCGTTTTGAAGGTATTGACGAGACGATTATGATGGTATAATTTGTAAAAAAAGGAACGTATTTTTTCATTGCATTTTTGTTAATATACGATTATTTGTGTTAATATGATAATGGTGTAAAATGAAAAATGAAAAAAGTAAGAGATATAAAGTAAATTAAATAAGTAATTGTAAGGGTGGTAAATGTAACATTGTAAGGGTAGTAAATGTTATTGTACAAAAGATTAAGGGTGGTAAATGTTATTGTACAAAAGATTGTGCAATAACCGTATAACCGTTTTAGAATTTTCATTATATAGCTAGACATATACCCGCGCAATGCAGCGGAATGTAAGTAAAGAACGAACAATTAATGCTACTTTCTTATAGATATGTCATCAACAATCAATCATAACCTAAGAATCACAATTTATAAAACCTTAAACCTATAAAGATATTCAATAATTAGTTTATATTACAATTATTGACGAAAAAAATTATAATGATATACTTTATAATAAGAATGAAACGTATTTTACGATTATGTATTTTAATGTGCTAATGGTGGAAAAATAAATAAAACGTATGAATAGAAAACAAATTAATTCGTAGATATTCATGATATTTAATAGTACGGTTAAATTAAAAAATATTCAATATTGGGCTCGTTTTGAAGGTCAGACGAGACGATTATAATGGTATAATTTGTAGAAAAATGAACGTATTTTTCATCGCATTTTTGTTCATATACGATTATTTGTGTTAATATGATAATGGTATAAAATGAAAAATGAAAAAGTAAGGGATATAAATTAAATTAAATAAGTAATTGTAACGGTGGTTAATGTAACATTGTAATGGTGATAAATGTTATTGTACAAAAGATTGTACAATAACCGTTTTAGTAGTATAGATAATTCGTATATATTCTGATATTTAATAGTATGGTTAAATTAAAAATATTCAATATTGGGCTCGTTTTGAAGGTATTGACGAGACAATTATAATGGTATAATTTGTAAAAAAATGAACGTATTTTTTCATTGCATTTTTGTTCATATACGATTATTTGTGTTAATATGATAACGGTGTAAAATGAAAAATGAAAAAGTAAGGGATATAAAATAAATTAAATAAGTAATTGTAAGGGTGATAAATGTAACATTATAAGGGTAGTAAATGTTATTGTACAAAAGATTAAGGGTGGTAAATGTTATTGTACAAAAGATTGTACAATAACCGTATAACCGTTTTAGAATTTTCATTATATAGTATAGATACTATTATATTAAAATTCTATTACGGTTTTTGGAAAAAGCGGTTTTTGGAAAGCCCATCTTTGCGCCCTCGTCTTCCTCCCCACGTCGTCTCCTTCCCCAAATTCCCTGAAATCCCTCCCTCTCCTAATCTCCTCTACGATTCCTCACATCCCTCTAGAATCGACCACGTGAAATCTCTTCTTCCTCTCCTCCTCAATTTCCCAGTTTCCCAAGGTTTTTTTTTGGTCTTTCAACTGTTGTTTTTATTATGGGCGGCGATTGGCGACGGTAGTCTCGACCACCCACCGGTGGTGGAGGCGGCGGTGGACGGAGTGGAGGAGGCAGCGGATCTCTTATTCCTCAATTTCCTTCTCGGTGAAATCTTTTCTTCCTGCAAGCAGAGGAATATTTGTGGGTTGAAAAATCAAACATGAGAAAAATCCGTTTCCAAATATATACAGTTTGGGTTCTCCATCAATTCATCTTCTCCGTTGCTCCATCTCAAGTAAGTGTTTACGATTTCTGTTATGGATATGTTTCTTTTGATGCTCCGTCTTCATCTTCTCCAAATTTTCTACTTGGATTGCTGTATTTGGGGTGGGTTTAGGGTTTAGTAGATTCTACTGTTTAGAATTGCATTATTTGATAAGAGCAAACCCGTTGGACAGGGTTCTCCAAATATCTATCCCATCTTCTCCAATTGCTGATCGATTTTCTTTTTAGTTTTCTGAAGATAATTTGAGAGATTTTCAGATATGAGTTTTTGAGGTTTTATTGTGTAGGTTCTTGTGAGAAAGGCCAAAAATGCGTATTACTGGAAAGGAATTGGAGCAATTCCTAAGGCTTTAGAGCAGCTAAAGGTGATTAATATTATTGCATCGGATAATTCTATTATGTGCATTGGATGGTGGTTTATTTGTTATGTGCATTGGATGGTGATGTATTTGTTTTTTGATACAAGGTAGAAATGACCAACATAAGAATCAAGCATCTACTACAAAAATTTAATTACCCCCTTAGCAGAGAACAAATCCCCACTCTCAGCTGTGTTTTTACCAGAAAAAGATGCCCAAATATGTAATATGATGTTTCTGTTTGCCTTAAAACTCAAATTATGTTTGGGAGTGTGAGATAGGCGGACGGGGAGTACGCAGCCGAACAACCGCAGGGGCTTCCAGCAGTGATAGCTGAACTAACCAGATGGGCCGCCCAAAACCTGGAGCTGACATTGAAATCGGAAATCAACGTCGGGCCCCGGCTATCCGAAGAAGGCAGACTGAAGCGGAGGAGCAGAAAATGCAACACAACAAGGGGCGAACCAAAGGCTTGCGCGAAGGAAGAAGCGAATCAATCAGCCTAGCTCGACTGAAAGGAGAGGAAGCGCCTAAAAGAAAGCCTTTTTTCGATATTTCTTATAGGCCGTAGGAAAAACAAACCCTTAGAAGATAGCTTTCACAGGCTTTTGAGTAAAGAGAAATGGCCTTCTAGCACCTCTCCCGTAGGTCGAGTGGCTTCCTAGATAGGGAGTACGAGCGGTAGTAAATGAGAGATGGTTATTAGTAAGAATTAATCGGCTAAACGCGATTGCTAGCCTCTCCTTTATGACATAGAGAGTACTTGATTAAAACAAAAATTTTGATTTGCTTTATTTTTGTTGGATCAAGTCATGGTTCATTATCGAGTGAAATGTTTATCATTTCTTGTGCTTATTGAACAACATATGTTTAGTTATTGTTAAACATTCATGAGATGTTGCTTAATCTTTTAGGTATGGAAAATTTTGGTGAATCTTAATAACACAAGAAACCTAGCATTAACCGGAAAAAAATGTGGCGAAAATGTTTATCAGATCATGTTTACATGAGATATGCCTAAGCCTGAATAAACGAGAAGTTGGAAGACACTTTCTTGGAAGAGTGTAGCGGAAACATAACAAGGAGTGAGAGACACATAATTTTATTTTTGAACAAAGACAAATGAAAATCCAATATATTTTCTTGTCTAAATATATTTTAAATTATGTTGTGATTTCTTGTCATTGACCACTTGCTCCTACTGAACACTTGGTAAACGGTAATATGCAATTCAACACTTCAACATATAAAAGGTTATAATGGTAAATTTTTGTCATTCAACATTAAATCCGTAACATTTGGTTACCTTGTTTTTCCAATCAACGCTTAAACATAGCCGCTTACTTCAGTCAAGCCTCCTATTCTAGACAGTGTTTACCAACGATTTATTGGTAAACATCCCGTAAGACTCTCAAATGATTGTCGTGAGTGTTCTTCATTTGCAAACCACCTTCTTTGTTGTTTGTGTTTGACTTTGTCACTTTTATTCTCCACAACTTTCACATCTATGAACAGGTAGAGTGGTATAAACCCTTAATTTCTTGAATGGCAAACTTGTCAGAAATTTGTGTGATCGTCTTATGGCCGCTTAATGATCTTCAGGAAAAGCTACATCTGAGAATTGGAAGAATTGTTTCAATTTCTAAATAAGCTAGCCAGAAATCATCTGAGAACCAACACAACCCCTTTTCACCTCCAGAATTCGGTTGTCGTATAGAGAATGGCTGACAAACCCAGCACAGGTTTGGTGTTATACGGTGATGGATTGGCTCGATTCGTCAACCCTTCTCATACCCATCTCCATTCATTAGCAGCTCAATCTCTATGTGGCTTCTTATCACTCCCTCGCTTTCCTCCTACAGGTATCTCTATCCTAATTCTTCCATAAATTTTTCCATAATGAATAGATTTGGGTATCACCCGAAATTGTCAGATGAAGATATTTTCTGACAAAGAACTTAATCGATTTTATTGATAATTATAAAATATCTGAGGATTGTTTAACCTTCGGTTGACATTGCTATCAGAGATCATGGGGAGTGTAAGAGAAATGGGTTTTTGGATTATGTCTTAAAAAATGGAAGCTCATGTTGCTGGCAAAGTGGCAATTCGTCATCTATTATTTGGAACATATTTCCTGATATACTTGGGCATCATTTTTTCAGAAAATGTGGACGGTACAACAGTTGGGGAATTTCTGAATTTAGTTGATGCCTATGAAGATTATACCACTCTGGTTAGATTTTCTGTTCTCAAAATAAGGCTTTAGTAATTAGTTTAATATGGAAAGTTGACTTTAACTTTTGTCGTCTTTCCTTGTTCTTTTTATACATTACCAGAGTGTAGAGTCTCAAGGTAAGTGCGTAACACCAACCATATCAGAGAGGTAAGTAATATTATAATAGCACTTCTATATGAACTGAATAATGAATCAATTTAAGAGTTGAAAAGCTTCAGTTACTTAATACAGATGATGGTTTTGATCAATTTAGGTTTATGGGTGTTAGAGCAACTTTAATTACGGAAAACACAAGGTTGAAAGCATGTGGTGGCAAACTTGGCCTTTCGGTGTTTCAGTCAAATGAGTTAATCAATGAAAGCTCTTCACTTGTTGATTCACCCGTCAATCTAGTTGCCATGGAGTTGCTGAAGCTGTTTGGAATTCAAGGAGAGAGAGTTTTAGATACAAGTCAGTTTGATTTAGTTTTTGTGCACGTTGGAGCTTATGAAGAAGGTCAAGTTAGTAAATATACGTAATATATCAACTCTTTGGTTGGTGAGATAATATCGAAAGTGAAACCTGAATCCGAGATAGGTTCTCGACTTCACTTTTCTGTTGTGTTAAGTTATGGGGGTACCTCAAAAGATGACAAATCCGTTTTTAGCATGTCAAACAAAAATAGAAACACGGACTCGAATTTCGCTTTATTGTTCCCGAGTGAAAGTTACACGATGAAAGGTAGCAATCCGAGGAGTAATGTAAGGTAAAGAGGCAAATTCTATAGAAATGTTTTACTTAGTTTGCATGGTCCATGTACTAACTCAAGTGTTGTTTAGCAGAGACTATTGCCCGATGATGATTACTCAATGGCAAGATGCTGTTACTCGGAAGGATACGGTGGAAACCTTCTCTTTTCAATATTTCTTGGAGGTACAAAACTAAAATGAAATATGGTACTTCCAAATAGCACATATATTTATATACATACGTACGTATGTATGTACATACAGAATTTAAAGTAATCGTGTTATGGTTGATTTTGATGCAGAATGGCGGAAACTTGACGATACCGAGTGATAAATTTGTTCATGAAGTTGCATTCAAACTTTGGAAGTCCCCAAAGTATGGAGCTTGAGGTATATTTTTGTTGTATTGTATGTAATGTAACCACCAAATAAGCCATGGCTGCTTTGCTTGGCTTTGGGTATGTGACCCTTGCTGCTTGTTGTTTCTGATAGGGGTGGCAAAAAGTGACCCAACCTGCCAACCAAACCCGAACCCAACCCAAAATTAGAAGGTTGGGTTGAGAATTTCAACCCATTTAAGTTAAATGGGTCAACCCGCCTAACCCATTTATTAATTGGGTTTGGGTTGGGTTGAAATTTCCAACCTGTTTTCAACCTGATTTCGACCCATTTACAACCTGATTTCGACCCATTTACAACCTGTTTCTAACCCATTTATAATATTACCTAACATTTTATTTTTAATTATTAATCAATATTTAATACAATTAACATTTTAATATAATTCTTAAAGATTAAAAATAATTTCTATACTGAAATTTGAAAGTTGAAAACCCTAATCGACTAAATCAATAAATCTTATTCCTAATTTGAAACGTTATATGCCTCCAACCTCCTCTCCTCCCTCTTCCCTCATACGCCGCCGATGCAGATCTTCCTCCCTCTTCACCGGCGACTCCTCTCCCCTCCCTCTGTTCCACGACGACTCCTCTCCCTCTTCCAAGACTTCACGACGAGTCCAGTTCCATTGTTCACGGTAAACTTGTAATCTTCACTTGATCAACTTCAGTTCCATTGCTCGACTTCAGTTCTTAACTTGATATATATTTATAATCTTAAGTTGATCGACTTCAATTCTATTGTTACTTATATATGTATTTATAATCTTAACTTGATCGACTTCAGTTCCATTGTCGTGGAATGAAGTAGTTTAAGCATTTTTATTTCATTTACAATTTTAAAATTAAATGGGTCAACCCAGGTTCAACCCATTTATTTAACAGGTTGGGTTGAGATAATCATAAACATGTCAACCCGCTACCAACCCATCAACCCAACAGGTTGTGTTGGGTTGAAAATTTCAACCCATTTAATTAAACAGGTTGGGTTGGGTTGGGTTGAGATTTTCAACCCAATTAATAAATGGGTTGAACCCGAACACTACCCAACCTGACCTATTTACACCCCTAGTTTCTGAACTTTGACTGCATACATGAATAATGGTATCTGAGGTTATGAACTTGTTTAGATTTTCCTATCATGTTAGACTTTACATAAATCCGAATTTAAATAAGAAAAAAAATGTGAACCAAATCGAAGTTATCAACATTTTCTAATAATTTTATTTTTTTATTAGTAAGAATTTTATTATAATGAAAAAATACGTATAAAAATAATATGAATTATGCCAAATCCTATTTAACTTAGAGTAAGAGCATCTCCAACAGCTTCTCCAACATGGTAATCATGGGAACCAAGGAATATGCCACTAACATGTTCCAAATTTTGTTTAGTTATTTGAAAGGAGAAATCTTAATGATTTCTTTTTGCAACGAGGAAGTCACCAACAAGCATGAATGGGCAATGGAGTATGCCTTCTCTCACCAAGTACGTTTTGCATGTTTTAATCATAAAGCTTTAACTTGTTAGGATATGTTTATATTTAAACAACTTGTTTTTGTTGTTTTTTTTTTTTTTAATATTTGATATACTGACTATTTTTCAAATAAATTATACGAAATGATTGATTTTTATAACCTTCAACATTCGTATTTTTCATTTGGCTTTCGTGATAATATTATACTTGCAAAGGTTACGTTTTTTTAAGATAGCTTTACAAGAATTACTGTGATAATGTGTGGTGGTGTTTCTTGACGTGTGTTTTTATCGTTGTTGTTTACAGGATGTGAAACCGTCACAAGGGATCAGTTGGGTACATGTGCACCAGACATGGATGGATGGATCAACAACGAGCGATGGCAAAAATTGGTTTCTTTAAGGTTATGGCCCGTCTTTGAGGTATCTTAAATACAGTATGTTGTATCGAAAATAAAGATATCAAGTCAAATCTTTATACCAGTTTTGATCATTCATACATTATCCCTGATGGAGGTTGGTCTGTTCTGATGAACTTGTTGTTATTCAATATGGTACTTGTATACATGAATGACATTTTTCAGGAAAATTTGTTTACATCGCTAGGAGGGTTGAGTCGGCTAGTGCTACCGGAGTAGTAGGCACTAGGACCTCCGCCGCTTGAAGTAATGCCTGGGAGGTAGTCTTTAAGTGTGTCGGGCCTTCGGGATGGAGTTCTTCGGAATGATCCATCAAGGTCAACTGACTTGGGGTGACACTTGTAAAGAAGTCGTAGGGACACCGGGCTGGGATGTCGGGAGGTGTCATGCGATTAACGTTGTTTGGGTGGTATACTTTTGTGTTCCCTCTACCCTCAACGGATACGGGTTTCCCCCGTTGTTGGCTATCAATATGTTAAATATAAGAACGTCTTATTTTATTGTCATTGGTTCCTTACGGTCGCGTGAGTATTGGACCAAGTGTCCATGTTTTCGGACGTACGGTATATGTGGTTTTGATAGCGATTTATGGGTCGAGCACTCTGTCCCGCCCATGTTTTGGGTACTTTGGGTTATAAATGGTTATTCATGTTTTTACCAAATAAGTGTCGAACTATGATCCCGTTTGGGTGAGTTATGCGTTGCACCATTTTATAAGAAACGTGTGTTTTGGGAGCATTGTCTTTAAAAGTGTATATTATGGGAAAATGTGTCGTTTCCATTTTGAAGTATAATATTTCGAAGGATCTTGATTTAAACTGATTTCCTTTCTTTTAAAGATATATTCGTTCATGTTAACACTCTTGAGCTCACTAGGCGTTAAGTCTAACCTTTTTATTTGTCGGCATGTGCATCAGGTTCCTAGCGGGGGGTTCAGTTCTAGCGGTGCTATGAAGAGTTGAGCCTTAGCCTTACAAACGTAAGTAATTGGTGAAGTCTTCTGCGAGTTGGAGATAGTGACATGTTTTGGGTTTTAGTAGTACCCGTCCTTATTGTTTACTGTATGTATAGATAGAAGGTGTGTATTGTAGCAAAATCTGAATTTTTGGTTGTAGATGATTAATTTATGGATGTATTTAGAAAATTTTAAATAAGTTACTATTTCCAGATTTGAGGGTGTTACACACACCCATATAGTATAAACGGGACACACCCCCCGGTATGAGTACAGGCGGGCCACACCCCCCGTCTTTGTGCCACTCACAACAATGCATGCATACATCTAATTAACAAATAAACTCATATTGCATGGAAAGAAACTCCTCATATAATACACTTGCATAAATATAGATGCATTTTATAAATAGCTTCTCACAAAATTTAAACAATTGAAATAACTCCATCAATTAACTTTCAGTGGCATGAAATCACTTTATGAACTGATGAGGTTTTAAGATTAGAAAACTCAGCTGTCGTCCTCAACTTAGATCTTGCGTCTACCCGAATATACCGATTGGAAACCTATATGGAAACATAGACAGGTAAACCCTTCATTCAACTATCATATAATTGTGGACATAACTCGTAATTCCAACGACTTCTACTCCCGTAATATTCCCACTAATTAATTACTAAAACTAATTAACAAGTTCCCAAAATAGATTGATGGACTTCGGCCCACAATGGCCCAAAAGCTCAGCCGACCGAGGTGCCGACCGGTACCCAATTCTGATTGGGTCTTTGACCGATACACTTGCCGACCGGGACCTTACGGTCGACCGGTAACATTAAATGACCGGAGCCTTGCGGTCGACCGGAACTCACCAATGACCGGGCTTTGTAGTCGACCGACATTTAGCTTCGACCTACATTTAACTTCGACCTACATTTAGCTTCGACCCACATTTACTTCGACCCACATTTACTTCGACCCACATTTAGCTTCGACCGGTACTCAACATCGACCGATACCCAACTCGACCGGGGTCTTCGACCGATATCCAACATCGACCAAGGCGATTCTGGGTTTTCGAATAACCCCAAAAATTACGAACACAGACCTAAAACTTGCTACAAATCAGATTCTAATCCTAATGCATTGGTTCCTTTCACTTTTCCTTAACCTCCTTGTTCAATTAACCAATTGCTAAATCATTCCTTTCTTGATCTTAGATAGAAATGACACAGTAAACAATTTTCTCAAACCCAGATTACTTTGCTAACAGATTTCAACTTCCAAAGAACTAATCATTGCTTAAAACTCAATAGGAGATGATAGATTCAGAAACCTTACCTTGTGAGAAGTTCTCTTTGCTTGAACTCCACTGATTTCTTCACCCCAAATCGATCGACTTCTTCCCTGCTCTCTCCCTCTCTCTCAGCCACCAATTAAAATAAGACCCCAAACCCTATTCCAATCCCATAGGGATAAATATTTACATTTAACCCCCTTCCTTAGAAAACTTTTAACAAAAATTCCACCCAACTTTTACTTATTTAATTTAAACCGGTTATTACAGTAAATATATTACAATATAATCTTTAGAAAGCATCTTCGACTACAATGATGTCTAACGGATTTCTTAAGTAACGTTTTAATATAAAAAATTATATTTTAATTAAATAGCAATAAAAAAAGCAATCAAATATTTTTTACTACAATTTAATACCAAATAATTATTAATTTATAATATAAAGTATAATTAATTAATTAAATAAAATGTCTTATAATAACAATATTAATTAATCATCGAACTATTTGTGTTTGTTTATAATCAAAATCTTATTTAAAAAATTAATTGTACATTCGTTATAAACATAATTCATAAATGGTAAATTTAAATAAGAAGGTTAAATATGATAGTAAAATAATAAGAAAGTAAGGAAAAAAATGTTAAAATATAAAACCTTCCGAAAATAAATAAAATATAAAACCAAAGAAAAAACCTGTAAATTTACATGCTGGTGGATTTTTTTATTTATTTTTAATTAGTTCCATAAATTATATCTTAGAAGTTTGTTTACATGAATATTTTAATAAACTAAGGTGCCGTTTATTTTTTAAGATGTCTAAAGTCTGAACTCTTATTCTAGTTATGAATAATAAGAGGTGGTCTGTAAAAAGGTCTGAACGATTCAGACTTAAGAGCTATTAAGAGTTTTTTTTTTTTTAAAACAAACAACCCCTAACACTAAAATATCTCATAAATTTTTTATTTAAGATTTAACTTTTTAAGTATCAAAAAGTTAACTGGAATTTTAATTGTCAACTTTTAATTTCACAATTAAACACGTACATATTGTTCCATTTTCCTTGAAGCCATAAAAAACTTATTATTATAACAAAAACACAACTCGAAGAAGATACCAAAAGTCAGATCAATCAGTACCGGAAACAATGGTGATAAAAGTCCACCTAATTACCGGAACGATAAACGGTGGCCAACCGGAGGTTTACTCGAGGCTCGGCGGTCGTCATCACCATCACCATGCGCGTTTCTATGCGTAGTTGACCAATTTCAACAATCTCCACAAAATTCAAATCAATTATTTTAAAACACTCACTGATCGATGCTTGATTTCCACAAATTATTACTTAATTATAGGTTACTTAAAATTAATGTTACAGCAAAAGTTTCATCAGGTTTCCGGCCGTGATAAACCAATCTGTGGAGCATCGATCGGCACTAGTTGACCTTGCCTCATCGCCAATGACTTGTAGATCTCGATTATCATCTTCTCATCATATTCCTTCGCAGGTCTCATCCCGAACCTCGCCATACCTTCACCGTAACCACCACTACTAGCAACCACCGGCGAATTCGCCATTTTCATCATCATGTTCACATAACTATCACGGATCCGGACGATTAACTTCCTCGGCGAGTACCTCAGCTTCAGTTTCAGCTTCAGCTTAGGCGTTATCCTAATCCTCCAGAACCGCTTCCGCCGTTTTGTACCAGATTCGTTGCGAGTCTTCCCGCCGAGCCGCTCGTAGTGTCTTCTCCCCCAATACCTTTTAACTCCTCTGTAAACTCTGGTCCTGAGACCTTCCATTATTGAGATTAATTAATTTATCGAATTGATTGCGTTTGAAATGAAACTCAAGCGAGTGGTAGGGCTACGAATCGGAAGGTGAAGAAATGTAGATGGAGATATTTTGGCAACGGAAGATGAGTGGAGGATTCGCCGGAGAAGAAGGGTGGGGAGTTCGCCGGAGAAGAAAATAGGGATGAAGAGATGCGTTTGAGTATATGTTGAATTTATGGAGAGGAGTGGGTTTTGTAGATATACTTGTCGCGGATTTACGTTACAGTGGGGTCGACTATCGTGACCGTCGGATTCTAGTGTTTGACTTTGACTCTATGTAAGGATCATTGATCTTTTGTTGTATAATAGATAGGTACGTAGGATACGTACCATTTTATTTCCTCAGTATTTAACTAATATCTTATTTACTTCAACAACAAAAAAAAGAAAAATGAAAGTAATAACATATCTTGTTTCCTCATATGTTATTTTAGCAATTACTTTTCTATTTTATTTATATACCTCAAAAATAAATTAAATTTTCAGATGTTATATTTTATATAAAAAAACTATATTTTATTTAGATAATAATGAAGTTTCAATTAAATATTTTTCTTGTAATTTAATAACAAATTAACAATTATATAATAATATAACAATTATATAATTATTGTAATACAAAATTAAATTAAGCGATGAAATAGAAATAACACTGAACATTCACAGTAAAATACGATGGAGGTAAATCTTTATAGTGTTTTTGTTCTAAAGTTTTCAGTATTTTTGTACCTTCAGAATATTTTTGCTCAAAATTTCTAAATTTTTTATTTTCTTTATTTTTGAGGATTCGTTGGAAATATCATTGCGATATTTTTTGTATTATTGGAGATATTATTATGATATTTTTTCTATTTAAAGAATTGTTTGCATGTTTAAGTTAAAACATCCTTTTGTCTAATAAAATAATATCCAAAATTAGATGTAATGAAATGAAATCTATATAATGAAAACTAACTTATAAATATTAGGTCTTTGACTTCTTTCTTTTAAAGCATTGTTTGGCTAGTTTTTTTTTTGTACATGTTTGGATGACCATAAACTAGCTTATAAGCTAGTTTATTGAAAAGTTACTCATAGTAGTAGGGGTGAGCAAGGAGTCCCAAATCCCGATACCGTACCGGTACCGTACCGATCCCGGACCGTCCCATGTATTTCGGTACGGTAATCGGTTCCATGTTTTTCCTTTAATCGGTACGGTATTCGGTATCGAGTTTTCCACATTTTCGGTATCGGGAATTTTCGGTACGGTACCGGTTCGGTACGGTACTGGTCCCATGCTCACCCCTACATAGTAGCGTTTTAAAAAACTAGCTTATTAGCTACCAGCTAGTTTGCCAAACAATGTCTTTGTGTTATTTGGTGGTTTTCCAACTTCCACAATTTCTGATATTTTTCTATCAGCACATCAAAAAAAATGTTGAAGTAACATTAACAATTTATATAGATTAGTAATTTGTAATCTTTTAAGTTTATACTAATTTAGATCTAGTTTGCATGTCATTTGAGCAATTACAAATCATGTCTAGCTCAGTTGGTTTTTCCAAGGGCGGTAACATCCTGGGGGGGTTGTGGATGGTATCCCAATCTACCCGGGTTTGAATCCAAGGGGAGTCAATTTGGGGGCATGAGGAGTACCCAGTTCTTGGGCCGGTCCAGTCGTTGACTGGGCTGCCCCCCAGCCCAGTCTTAGACTGTGGTTGGGCTCTAGGTTCAGCGTAAGCTGGGCCGGGACAACGGCGGATTAGTGGGCTGCCCGTGGATGCCCGATACCGCCGGGGAGGTGTGCGTACGTGTGTGCGTGGTAGTCGTTCGTTGGTTCGATGCCGCTATACCTTCCAAAAAAACAAAAAATGTCATTTGAGCAATTAGTTTGATTAAACCGTAGTGGATGGTCTACCATGTTAATATTTAATTACTCATCTTGTTTCTATAAAATAAATCATTTTTGTTTTTTTTCCTATTTATTGGTTAATTAATTTCACTTAATGCTGAATTTGATTTGATGTTTTTATTGAGAAAAAAACAAAAATAACATTAATTCGTATTATTATGAAAAATAATGTTTATTGATAAGTAGGTAGTCTGTAATTGTTATGCATTGCATGTAATTAATTAAAAATCGTATCTAAAGCATTTATAACAGATTCGAATTCTTTATAACTTTTATAAAATAAATATTCAAATTTTAAAAAAAATGCATTGAACTTGAACAACTTGTTTTTTACTTTGAAAAAATTAATATCTCAACAAACGTGTATATATAGAGAAATAAAAGAAACATTTAGAAAACATGCAAAGGATAGTGTATGTGAGAAGATGAGTTAACGGTGAGAAACGTGAGAAGTGGATCTGAACCGTCGATCTATTTTAATTCCAAGTCCTCCCATGAACTGCGACTTAGAAGAAAATTGATCTGGTGCATCTCATTCTAATGTACGTTCATTTCTCATCCAACGGTCAATAACCATTTCTCACCGTTAATTCAACTTCTCATCGAAACCCAACCCTTAGAAAACATTTGTTCTAACATTTAATTTTAGAAAATTTTCAATTTTAAAGAATTTTATCTTTTACTTTCATTTTCTCTAATTTTAAAAACAATAATAATCCATTGGAGCAAAAATAATATTCGATCAATTAATTTTTTTTCCTTCTTTATATATGTTAAATAATCTATTGGAGATTTTATAATAACATTTGTTTTAAAAATGTCGACTTGATAGCATTTTCCCATAACAGGTTATATATGTAAAACAAAAATTACTAAATTTGATTTTTTTAGTTCAATTTAAGCATGTTTTGATAATAAAAATTTAACCATGTCTTAATACAAAAAGTTTTTAATTGATTGGGTTTAGGGTTTTGAACTACTATCGTTTTGTTTTGTTGTATAAATACATGAAATTTTGTCCAAAACTTAACAGGATTATTTTTATTTATTTATTTATAAAAAAGAATAAAGTAACAATGTTTAATTATATTTTAACAAGGATAAAACAAACCATGTTAGAGAGTTGTGTACTTTTATATTCATTCATCTAGCCTTTGGGGTCCAATAACAACTTCTCCTCCTACCTGGCGTTTAAAACCTTGCTTCCTAACCACGTTCCACATGTATAATTCTCTTCCTCACTTTTTAGGCTTGGTTTGCTACTCAAACCAGATAATTTTGAACGAATAAAAGTGAGGCAGATGACTGAAAGAATTGTACAGGTGTTATGTTATATTTTGTGAATATTATTTTATTTCACCTAAAATGCATGGGTATGTTAATTAAGGTTAAGCCACACCCATGTATGTTCAGATTTGATGATATATGTTTGTTACAGTTGAGTATTTTTCATGTTAACTTATGATAATTTTTACATGTTAGAGTATGTTAAACTATATGTCAGTCTACATTATTGCTATCGAAGTTCCACTTAATTACGATTGTTGGTGCAAGTGTGTTACATCTCTATAATTATTTTGATGATTATAAACAAATTGTATTATATTGTTTATCTAACATTTTACCTGATGTGCATATATATATATATATATATATACTTTACAGAAATACACGTTGTCGTCTCCGGAATTGTGCCAACCTCAAATTAATGATCAAATCCAAGAAGACACAACGGAACGGGAATATTCAAGGGACATGTGGGAATATGATTGTTTCATGCTTGGTATTCCAACTCCGATCGGTTTACCGATTATTTTTACAAAACTTATTTTTTATAAAAATTGAGAGTGATTTTTTATAAAATGCTTTTCACATTTTTTTTTTTATAAAACCTATTGACTTAACACATCAAATCAAATTCAAATTACTTGCAAGACATAAATAGTTTGAGTGAAAATCTTGCAATATATTTAGACTTTTGAGTACCTATACCCTAAATCAATTCAAATTTATTTGGTTTATGAATAAATAAATAAATAATAAAAAAATAACTTTTTGAAATGAATCCGTTGGATTCATCCAACAATTTTTTAAAATTTATTTTATATTTTTAATATATCTACTTTCTAATGTGTATATATATATATACCTTATATCTTCACAAGAAAAGATATAGCAAAGTGTTAAGTGTTAACAACTCATTTTTCTCAAACATTCTTAATTCTTATAACACTTCACTCTCAACTCTCAACTCTCAACTTTCTAATACTTCATCTTTTCTTGCTTTCAAGATCAAAGAAAGTTTGTGATACCAAACATAAAACACAAGTATCGTCCACACTCTAGTAAGTGTGTGAAATAGATCCAACTAGCATCCATATTGTGGTGTGGAATAATAGCTAGAACTTGAGTTGATTTTCCAAGTATTCAAATCTTGTGTAATCAAGTGTTCATACGGTGTGTTTCTACCTTAAAAGAACAATATAGTGGATCGTCTAATTGAGTTCATTCAACAAAGAGGATTAGCCCGGTTTTGGGTGAACCTCTCTAAATTTGTTTGTATCTCTATTCCCTATTTCTTTATATTTTGTTTGTTTGCTTTTTGTGTTGAACTCTAACAAAAAGAATTCATCTTGTGTATTGCTATATATTTTCTTAAGGAAATATTTTAACAACGATTTTTAGACGTAAACAACCTCCCCCCCCCCCCCAAACTCTAGTAAGTGTGTGAAATAGATCCAACTAGCATCCATATTGTGGTGTGGAATAATAGCTAGAACTTGAGTTCATTTTCCAAGTATTCAAATCTTGTGTAATCAAGTGTTCATACGGTGTGTTTCTACCTTAAAAGAACAATATAGTGGATCGTCTCATTGAGTTCACTCAACAAAGAGGATTAGCCCGGTTTTGGGTGAACCTCTCTAAATTTGTTTGTATCTCTATTCCCTATTTTTTTATATTTTGTTTGTTTGCTTTTTGTGTTGAACTCTAACAAAAAGAATTCATCTTGTGTATTGCTATATATTTTCTTAAGGAAATATTTTAACAACGTTTTTTAGACGTAAGCAACCTCCCCCCCCCCCCCCCCCCCCAAAGGTTGTCCTAACAACGATCAAACAAACCTTTTTTTTAGCACCAAATCAGGCAATTGATCTCATCAAAAGCAACAAATGAGGTCTTATGGTTCTCACCTCAAAAATTCATACATTATCATAATATACATCAAGGTTCTAAATGGCGTGAGGCGTGGCGTGGCGGCGAGGCCAAGCCTCAAGCCTTAGGAGCCATGGCGTCTTCATGGCGTGACTTATGGCGTCAAATTTATAATTCATATATAATATTATATATAAAAACGTATGTTTTATAGTGTTACTCAATGAATCAATAGTAATAAGCAAGTTAAATTAGGTTATATGCTAAAAACTTGTAAATAATACATTAAAAACATAAAGAAAAATCAAATATCTCATTACGATAACTGCGCATTAGGCCATGGCGTGCCATGGGCTTAACGTGGCGTGACATACAAGCCTTGGTGCCATGGCGCGCCATGGCGTCTGTGCGGCGAGTTTTTTAGAACAATGATATACATACATATATATATATATATATATATAGAGAGAGAGAGAGAGAGAGAGGTGAATGATCATTTGAAAAGTTGAGGTTAACATTTGAAACGTGAGAAGTGGATTTGAAGCGTTGATCATTTTTAATCAAATGTCATCCCATGAATTACGGCTTATAACGGAATTGATCCGATGCATCTCGGTGCATCTAAACTCGGTGCATCTCAGCCTAATGTGCATGCATTTCTCATCTAACAGTTGATAACCATTTCTCACGTTAACCTCAACTTCTAACACGATCGTGTTAGAAGTTGAGGTTAACATGAGAAACGTGAGAAATGGATCTGAACCGTTGATCACAGGGACGGACCCATAAAATTTTCATACAGTGACACCATATAATACAGACAAAAAATAATTACAAACAACACGGTTTTTATCGACGTGTTTTCATTTTTGTACCGACATTCAATATTGCCCGATGTGTTTTTAACCTAATTCCACAATTTTGAGGGATTTTTAAAGTTGTTTGCTTGATTTCGAGGGATTTTTAAGTTTTTCTATCGGTTTCGAGAGATTTTTTCAATTTTTTCGGTTGATCTCGATAGTTTTTTTTGGTTGATTATGAGGTACGGTTGCATTTTCTTGGAGTTCCCAAAATAATATGGTAGCACCTTCCAAAATGATACGGTTGCACATTTCACGAACCTAAATTTTTTTACCTTTCGTCGGAGAAATAATTTACGGTGGCACGTGCCACCGTATTCAACACCACAAGTCCGTCTCTGGTTGATCACTTTTAATCAAATGCCCTTCCATGAATTGCGGATTAGAAGGGAATTGATCCGATGCATCTCATCCTAATGTGCATTCATTTCTCATCCAATGGTTGATAACCAGTTCTCATGTTTCTCACGTTAACAGCGAAGATTCCTGTGAGAAGTTGAGGTTAATGTGAGAAACGTGAGAAGTAGATCTGAACCGTTGATCACTTTTAATCTCATATTCTCCCATGAATTGCGGCCTAGAAAGGAATTGATCAAGTGCATCTCATCCTAATGTATATTCATTTCTCATCAAACGGTTAATAATCAATTCTCACGCTTCTCACGTTAACCTCTATTTCTCACAACCATATATATCTATACTATATATTAAAAGGCTTAAACGGTTTTTTAAAAAAGCGGTTATTGAAAAACGGTTTTTGGAAAGTCATGTTACATTTACCACCCTTACAATTAATTATTTAATTTAGTTTATATCTCTTGTTTTTTCATTTTTCATTTTACACCCTTATCATATTAACACAAATAATCGTATATGAACAAAAATGCAATGAAAAATCCGTTTCTTTTTTTACAAATTATACCATTATAATCGTCTTGTCAATACCTTCAAAACGAGCCAAATATTAAATATTTTTCAATTTAATCGTAGTATTAAATATCATGAATATTTACGAATTAAATTGTTTTATATAAAAATTTTAAAACGGTTATTGTACAATAACATTTACCACCCTTACAATTACTTATTTAATTTACTTTATATCCTAAAAATTCTAAAACGGTTACAATCTTTTGTACAATAACATTTATCACCCTTACAATGTTACATTTACCACTCTTACAATTGTTTATTTAATTTACTTTATATCACTTACTTTTTCATTTTTTATTTTACACCATTATCATATTAACACAAATAATCGTATATGAACAAAAATGCAATGAAAAAATGTGTTTTTTTTACAAATTATACCATTATAATTCTCTCGTCAATACATTCAAAACGAGCTCAATATTGAATATTTTTTAATTTAACCGTACTATTAAATATCATAAATATCTACGAATTAAATTGTTTTATATAAAAATTCTAAAACGGTTATTGTACAATCTTTTATACAATAACTAGACATATACCCGCGCACGATGTGGCGCGAAAAATCGTGAAATTGAAGGAACAATTGACAAAAATATGTATCCACTTGCGAAACATCTCGAAATCAAAATGATAACAACGTTTCATTTTAAGTTTGTATTTATTCGTCCTTATCGATATTTTAGTTTATGATTCACATATAAGTGTACCCAACGACTCAAACACCGTGTTTTCATAGACTAAAGTATCGATAAGAACGAATAATACAAACTTAAAATGAAAACGTTGTTGTCATTTTGATTTCGAGATGTTTCGCGAGCAGATACATATCTTTGTCAATTGTTCTTCGATTGCACGATTTTTTGCGCCACATCTTTTTATAATATTTAAATAATATTGAGCGTTACATCTAATATCTACGATGTAAACACTCCCAAAAACAAAACATAATTAAATCATTGACTGGATTCACGTAAGTCTCATGGTTGTCATAGAAGTTCGTGTATTATTTTTTTATTAGAAAAAAGAAGTTAATATACATTAATAATAAGTATTAATATAAGATAATATATATGCCGAGGGGAAGTTAGTTCATAATGTGAAATCACAAGATCTATCTTCCTTTTTTCACTACGTGCTACTTTGTAATTTATGCTTATTTCTTTTGTTTTTGTTCGACATAAATGCCTTGTAATTCATGCTAGTATTTGACTACTAATAAATATTTCTTAGACTACATATGTTTATAGGTTTATATTATATATAAATTCCATGGTAATTTCCTCTTCTGTGATTAAGGAAATAATATTATAAAATAAACACACTTGAAAGTAACCTCTTGTTGTTTAGTACTCGAAAGTCTTCCATTCCTACTCAAAACAGAACAGTTTTCAAATTATGCAATTATTATTAATTAATAAGAAAATAAATCTATAATTATTAAACGAACATGTTTTTTAAATATTCATATAAAAAATCGAGTGTCGCCGCCACGATAAACGTAAGCTGAATCATATGGTTATAATATCTATAACCCATATCTATACTATATTATAAAAGAGACATAAAAAACTCTTAATTACAACATTTTAAGCACAAAATACAACTAATTAAAGTCAATTACTTAATTTACAATTTCATAATGCTTTGGTACAACTTATATTTTATTATAAAGATGTAACTTATTTTACTTTTAGTTATGATCTGTTTATAAAGATAATGATAAGTTATTTTGTTATGTTATTATATTTAAAATTATTGATAATATATTTTAATAAAAAATAAAACAAGTAGTTTATCGAATAGTGTTTATCATGTATTTAATATGTTTATTTGCAGTTAGTTATACAAATAAAAACATGAGACTTTAATAAGTTATAATTATGTTTTATTAACTTGTAATTTTGAATTTTAACTAATATATCTATACTATATTATAAAGCAGTTAAGTTAAACTCTTAAAAACTAATTTTTATGCATTAGGTACCACTTATTAATGCATATTACTTAAAATCCAAAAGTACAAATTGATTAAACATAAGTACAACTTATAAAAACTCAATGTTTGAATTCGTGTAACTAACTGCAGATAAGCACTTATTTTTATTTTCTAAAATATCTAAAATTTTTAACTATTGATATAACTAACCGATAAATATAAGAAAATTCGAGATAAAACACCTTATTTTATTTTTATTGAAGTATGTTATCTTTTTTATTTTAAATATAAAATATCTTAAATATAGTTATCATTTAAATTAAGCATTTTTTGACCCGTAACAAAATATTTTATTATTATTTTTTATAAAAAACCATAATTAAACTAAACTAAAATATATATTTTTGTTTTAAATCTAGGTTTCTCAAAATCGTAAAATAAAATCAAAAAAGGCTAACAAAAGTATGAATAATGATCGAGGGTTCGAGTTCTAGATTTCAGAAACCCGCTACATTACGAGGGTACATTTATAGTTAATAAATTAGAATCAATAGCAAAGCAGTTAAATAAAGATTTTGCAATCAAAATGAAAACTTAAATATATTTTGGACAAAAATAAATAAATTAATGCAAGTAATTTGAAAGCTAATCAGCATTTGGGCCACAAACCGATCACCGATGTAAGATAATATGGATTGGGCCGGTAACCAATCTGATAAAGAGTTCTACCCGAATTTAGCCCAATAAGTAATTCTCCGGCCGAAAAGTTTTTCTTCAAACTAAAGATGTTTATGCATAGTCGTTTGATTTGATACTAGAAATGTACTCGTGTAATGTAGCGAGATACATCACGGTTTTAATGTTTTATTTTATTTTTTGTTTTTTGTGGATTTACAGTACGATTTTGGATGGTTTTGAGAAAATGATAATGTTTTTTTTATAAATTTGTTTAATTTAGTCTTAATAATATAATTTTTTTATATAAAAAAATTAAGTATTTTGTTAGAATTCAATGATTATCTTATATATTTTAATGACATCTAGAAAAAAATAATCAATTACATATTTAATAATATAATTAAAACAAAATTATAGTAATATAATATATTAATTAATAGTGATACATGGAAATATCTGCATAAAAGGAAAAGTCTGCACATACCAAATTGGTGGATGTTAGAAGTCTGCAGTAGTAATATTTATCTTGTGTTTTGATACTTATAAATTAAGAGATTTTTAAAAATCTTGCATAAAATGATGATACTTTGTGCCTAATAATTTGTATTTAAGAGTTTTTTATCCGTGATTTATAATATAGTATAGATATATAATGGCCCTAGACTTATTAATTTCCATAACTGATCAAATTTGAGGGAATGAAATTTTATTCTTATTCTTATTTCCATTTTCATTCATATTTCTTAAAATAAATCAAACACGTCCTTAGATTGTGGTTATCGATTCATCGTCTCTGCTTTCCTCTAACAAGGTCTTTAAGAAATAAAAATAAAAAAAATCCCGACAAAATACCATGAAATATTTAGCACAATTCCAACCATTTTCATTTTGATTTACTTTAGATGAAGATACAAACATGTAATTCCATAAATAACAAATATTCTCAAACAAAAATAATAGTTTGTCCAGTTATATTGATGTTTATATATAGTTTTAACATAGCTTATAAATTAAAAGACTTGAATTTAACATTTTGTTATCAATACCGTTTTAAAGAAAATTGAAATAAATAAATAAAAATAAAATAAATGGTATACTCCCACCCAAAATGGAAAGAAAATAGTAAATGATAACTCCTGAACAATTTGGTAAAATTATAAAATTGTTGAGAAATTTAATTCCATCAATATAAATATAAATGATATATTTGTAAAAGTGACAATTTTTCGAGTTCATAAACATTCAAAGTCTGGACCGGGCCTTTCAAGCCCACTTTTAGTGAGTGAAAAATAAAGACTAGGTTAGGTCCCAGTCGACTTTGGAGTTGAAAAATGATCCGATCCGACTTAACTAGTTTTTTCCATGATTTTCTATGCTGGGCTTTTTCTAGGCCAGGCCTGCCCCCAAGATTTCGACATGATCAACATTTGAGGTCATTATGCCAGAGCAGGCTTGAACCGGACCGGGACCAGACAACCTTGGGCTTTTTCAGTTTTTTGTGCATCTCTACCTTCCATTACGTTTATGGAACACAATTTTTTTTTCATTTTTCATTTCCTTTCTTTTTTTTTTGAAAGAAGGGGGAAAGCTAACGGTTATCGGCTGGGCCGTTCACCGAAGAGGTCCCCTCAGTGATATTATAAACGTCACAAGGACAATAATCATTAATACAATGCACCATAAATGGCGGAACAAAATGAAAGAAAACAGGACAAGATAAGGAACGAGAGTGACGAGCCAATAAGTGGGCCGCCTCGTTGGCTTGTCTCCCAATGACGGTGATGTTGAAGTAGTCGTTAATCTGGAGAAGGGAATGAATTTTATCGATGATATCACCAACCCCGATAAGTTCCTCGCCGACTCTTGAATTGCATCGTTAACAAGGGTTGCGTCGATTACGAAATCCATGTTAGTGAAGCCAAGCGTGGTGACCCAAGTGATAGCATCGAGGAGAGCCAACGCCTCACACTCTGGCACCGGGGGGAGAAAATTGAGCAGGGAAGCTTTTGCTAAGATCATCTCGCCTTCGCTATTTCTAATAATTGCACCAAAACCCGCCGATCCAGAAGCCGAAAACGTGGTCGCATCAACGCTGCATTTGTAGGACCCCGGTTTAGGGCGATGCCATTTGGAAGAGCAAGTTGGGGTAGATCCAGATGAATTCGGTTTGGAGAGAGTCCGATAGACCATCCGGTCCGAAAGAGAATTCAAGGCACTTTCTTTCCATTATGTTTTTTAGGGTTTTTTTTTTTAAAACCTCTTAAAGGCTCTTAAGTCTGAATCGTTCAGACTTTTTTACACACCACCTCTTATTAATCATAACTAAAATAAGACTTCAGACTTTAGATTTCTTAAAAAACAAACGACACCTTAGTTTCTTCCCAAATTTGAGAACATAGTATGAATTTCAGTATTGATTTCATAGAAGTTACGGTTGGTTGTGTTGTATCCTATGCACACATAAACTTTTTAGAATAGAAGGCCGGCTGTTGGCTTCTTGCTTGATTCCCCTTTCTTCCCAATGCCGGCACTTTTCTGAACCAGTCAACCCTTCCATTAATTTCTCTATATAGATACATATATATATACATATATATAAAATCTGGTTCAAACGAGAACGATATGTATTTAATAAAACACAAGAATAACCTAATTACATGTGATTTTACACTAATATCACATACAAAATCACATGTGATTCACGCCACTTGCCCCGCGCCCTGAAGTCGAGGCAAAAGTCGTTTGCGTGACTTTTTTGACCATTAATCTAAAATTACATATGATTTTCTACGTGATTTGGTCGTTCTCGTATGTTCTTAAATAGTTAACGTTCTTGTTTCATCCATATATATATATATATATATATATATATATCCACCACCAACTATCTTGTTTAAACAATCATACTCATTCAACATGGGCATTGCTTTCATCGTCTTGCTATTCTCCATCTCAATCCCCACAACCCTTTCTCAATCCCCCACCTGCAACGGAATCTTCATTTCCTACCTCTACAACTCCGGCTTCCAAATTCCACCGGTCACTATTCCCGTCGACCAGCCCTACAACTTCCAATCCACCCTCACTCTCACCAACGCCGCCCAACACCGCCTCAATTCATGGCGGCTATTTGTCGCCTTCCGACACCGTGAGTTCTTAGTATCCGCCTCCAACGCCGTGCTTGACGACGGTACGTCTCTCCCTGCCAACGTTACCGGCGGCGCTACCTTTGCTGGGTTTCCCGTTACCGACCTCAAGACTGCTGTTGAGACCGCCGGTGATTTCAACCAAATGCAGGCTCGGGTCCAGTTGGTGGGCACCCAGTTTGGCTCGGCGGCACCAAATGTTCCGTTGCCGTCGACTATGTATCTTGTCAATGAGGGGTTCTTGTGTTCTGATCCTTCAACTCCAGGCATAAATATATAACCTTTCACTTTTAATGTTAACGTAAATATACATACTTTACCAATAAAATTATAAAAATGAATAAAAATATGTCTCAAAATTTTATATCTCATTAATATCTCGTAAATGGAATTAAAATATCTTAGATTTTATATATTTTTAATTTTATTTTATTTAATTCAAATGACATATATTCATATAATTAATGGACATAAATGAAACATGATAATTTAAAACGTTTTTTAGAGATAAGTTTGAAAGCGGGACCTGAATTTTGATAAGTTTATAAATCATATTTGTGATTTTTATTTTGTTTGGAAAGTGGTATATAGTCGTTAACTTTATTTATTTTATTTGTTAAAATAAAAGGTATTTCGGTTTTCTTATAAAAAAGGATCAATTTCTTTTAAAAAAATAACATAATATTTATTTTGCATTTATTTTATTATAAATTTCTCTCTCAATCTAAAATAGTTTTTTTTAAATAAATTTTTATGTTATTTTCTAAAAAGAAAATAAAAAATTTGAAATATTCCTGGCTCACGAAAAAAATAAACAAAATTAGTGACAAAAAACCGCAAAATAAAAACTATAAGGATGATTTATAGAGTTATCAAAGTTCATATCCTGTATTCATACTTTTCAATAAACCACAATGACCAAAATTGAAGTTTACTCATTTCAATTTTTATTAAAAACAGAAAATATAAAAACGAAGTATATGAAAATACAAGGTAATTCGTTTCGGTTATTATTTTGTGTAACGTATTTTAAAACTTCGTTTTGGTATATCAGAGTTGACATCTCAAACATTTAAGAATATACAATATGAAAATGCATGAAATGCTATTGGATTCCTATTTTATATAATATATTTTTGACTAAATGTTTGAGATGATCATATATCAAGTATTTAAATAAAATTCATATGATTTGCTTGCAGCTCCAAAGAGGGTTTTGATTCATGCGTTCTAAACAAAGTTTGATTTATGCAGCAAACAACGAGACACATGTGTGTTGTGAAAAAGACCCGAATGCGATACCAAGCACGACGGTAGAAAAACCGTTCGAGGTCCGAGAAGAGGGCGATGTCGTCATAATGTACGACGTAATCAGTTCACAAGAAACCGAATACATGGCACAAGTGACCGTCTCGAATCACAACCCCCTCGGCCGTCTTGATTATTGGCAGCTGAGTTGGGATTGGATGCGAGATGAATTCATTTACTCCATGAAAGGTGCTTATCCGTCTCTTATAGATACAAACGCTTGTATATTTGGTCGGCAAGGCGAGTTTTACAAAGAACTCGACTTTTCGAAAGCTTTGAATTGCGAGCGACGGCCAACTATCGTCGACCTTCCGGTCGATAAAACAAACGATACACAATTAGGATCGGTTCCTTTCTGTTGTCGTAACGGGACTCTCTTACCACCTTCGATGGACCCGAGCAAATCGCATTCGGCTTTTACGATGCAAGTTTTCAAGATGCCACCGGACCTAAACCGGACCCAGCTCACCCCGCCTCAAAACTGGAGGATCGATGGCACAATGAACCCTGACTACAAATGTGGGCAGCCCGTTCGGGTTAGCCCAACTCTTTTCCCGAACCCAAGTGGGCTCACCTCCGACTCAACCGCGGTTGCTAGTTGGCAAGTGGTTTGCAATGTAACGCGATCCATGCCCGATACGCCCAAATGTTGTGTCTCATTTTCGACATTTTTTAACGACTCTGTAGTCCCCTGCACCACTTGTGCCTGCGGGTGCAACACTGCGGATACGTGCAGTACGACTACACCGGCCCTTCTTCTTCCGACGGAGGCACTTCTGGTGCCATTCGAGAATCGAAAAGATAAGGCGGTTAAATTTGCGAAGGACAACGATCGGACGTTGCCTGCTCCGATGCCGTGTCCGGATAACTGTGGTGTCAGCATCAACTGGCACTTGCTATCGGATTTCAAAGACGGATGGACGGCGAGAATGACCATTTTCAATTGGGGCGAAACTAGTTTCGCCAATTGGTTCGCCGCCGTGGAGTTAAACAAATCAATGGCGGGATTCGAAGACGTGTACTCGTTCAATGGTACCCGGCTTACGGGTTCAAGTAATACGATTTTCGTACAAGGTCTCCCGGGTTTAAACTATCTTGTTGCCGAGAAAGACGGGAAGAATCCGAAGAAGGATCCACGGCTTCCGGGTACACAACAATCGGTCATTTCTTTCACAAAGAAGAATATACTGGGTCTCAATGTGGCTCGAGGAGATGGGTTTCCGAACAAGATCTATTTCAATGGCGAAGAATGCTCGGTTCCTTCGGTTCTTCCCATCACTAGCCACGGTCCACGAATGGCGGTCTCTTTCGGGTGTTGTCTAGTTACTCTAATCCTGTTGTTTCTACAATATTTGCTCTAAATGTTTTTAGTTTGATTATTCGATATTCTTTTTTGTGTAAATCAAACGGGGTTTTAGTTTGATTCTTTCGGTAAATGCTTCTGTTATGTAATCTACAACTTCATCGTCTCATGAAATCGCGTCATTTGCATTAGGAAGATTGTTATTGATTTTATAAGATGTCAAATATGTCTAAATGTCCTAATAAAATGTTGAATGTTTTAACACTTTATCTTTATGACTCATAACGGTGATCATATGTATCATGTATGAGAAGAGGAAGGAAGTTTGTTGTTTGTCAACACATGAAAGACTCATCTATTAACGTTAATTACTGTTGCTATCCAGTCAACCAAACTCCTCTTTACATTCCTACTTTCTTTAAATATCGTTTTCCACATTTTTCTAGAGAAAAGAAAGTAAATATAGATTAAATTCTATATAACCCATGTAGGAATTATGGATTGGGTCCCTCAAACAAAATAATTATATCGGGAATAAAGTTTATTTTTGGTCTTTAACGTTTGTCCATTTCAATAGTTTTCGTTCCTCAACTTTGTTTAAACATATTTGTCTTTTATGTTTGACATCTTGCAACGATTTTCATCCCCATTCTAAAGGCCGTTAACTTTTTTTGTTAAGTTCAATTTAATGAGGGGTATTTTAGTCATTTTGCCCTTTTTATAATTTTCTTGTTTTTACAAAAACCAATAAACTTCAGGACCTGTTATGTAATTATCTATAATATATTAACATATAATATAGGGGCAGGTTCAAACGAGAAGTTAAACATTTTGCGAGAAAGCGAGAAGTGTTTAATCATATATGATTAAACACATGTTATATTGACAATACATAGACGTTTAATCATATATGATTAAACACGCCTACAAACCATGTAATCATATATAATATCACACTTCTCGCCTTCTCGCAAAATGTTTAACTTCTCGCACGATCTTTCCTCTCTCTCTCTCTCTCCCTCTCTCTCTCTATATATGTATATATATAGCATTAGATTCATTTAAGAAATGGTAAATATATGAAAAATTGATAAGCAATCATAGTCTTTCATACGGTCAATATCGGATTTGACTGGTCAAATATTGCGTCTTTGACTGGTCAACAATTGTGGTTTTGACTGTTCAAAATTTGCGGCTATTCCAAAAATAGAAAGACAACTTTGTAATTTTTACAAATACACGGGACAAGTTCATATATGAACATGTATGATTCACATATGATAATATGAACTCTTTTAACTGATTCATATATGAACCTTTATGATTTATATATGAGTTAATTAACTGATTCGCGTATGAACTAATTAATTGTAAGTTCATATGTGAATCAGTTGAACTAATTAACAAATTCACATATGAACCTTTGTGATTCACATATGAACTAATTAACTAATTCTCATATGAACTAATTAACTAACTGACATATGAACGTATAGTTCATATGTGTAACACCCGGAAATTCTCAAGGTAAATATTTGTTCCCTTAAATACGTTAATTGTGTCTATTTGAAAATATGAGCCTTTATATGCATACGATCTTTATTATAATGCTATGATGTTATCTGGTTAGTATAATAATTATAAGTGTTTAGATCTCGCGCTCCTTATCGAATTTGGCTAGGTTTCTGGGCTGACCTGAGTGTGGCGCGAGAGTGCCACGCGATAGTGACATTGTCACTATTGTCACTATCGCCGGTCACTCTCGCGGGAGATATACCGAGAGTGAGGGGTGGTTCGCGATAGTGACACGCAATAGTGACAACTGTCACTATCGCCGGGCACACTCGCGCGGTTTGTACCGCAGGTGTCTTTGTGGTCGCGATTGTGACTCGCGATAGTGCCCTTGGCACTATCGCCGGGCACTATCGCATTCGGGGTCTGAGACTTCAATAAAACCCTTGTCCGATTTCTAACCTCATTTATCACTTCTCATTGAATTCCTTGGCGATTTTAGAGCTCCAAAAACCTACCCTTTCCCTTCTAAACCCTAAACCTCATTTATACCAACAAGATTTGGTAGTTGGCTCTTTGGGTCTTGCATTTACTTTTCTCAAGGGAGCAACTATTAGGGTTCTTCAAATTCCATCTTCATCTTCAAGTTTCATCCCTTCAACTTCTAGGGTTTCCATCTTTTCTAGGTTTTGGTTCAAAACCTAGATAGTGAGTTTACTAAACATTTGTTAAAACTAGATACACATCATAATCTCTTACTTGTATTATTGAAACATTTCTCAAAATGTTTATCTCTATGTGCTCAAATATTTGATGGTGGTTTCATGTTTAATATGTTGGGAGATTTATTTTGAGTATCTTGCCATGATCTACTCTAGTTGCCAAGTATTTGGGATTTATTTCATATATACATGATATTGGCATTTTGGCATGATTTGGGGTATATGTGACATAGTAGATGATATATTCTACTTGGAATGCTTTATTAGCGATATTGTATCTAAACATTGGTTATGTTGGAATTTGGTCTCATATTGGACTTATGTGATAGGATGGTAGCATTGTACCCATGGTTGGTATCGAAATGTATTGGTTGAAATATACCTCAAGACCTCCTATAAATTATGTTGGACGAACCAAGTCAGTAGACACTAGGAGGATGTAGTCTTGGGCGCCACCGTGATGGTATGTGCCTAGACCTCCGCCATTCGGGGAATTTCCTTAGTTGTAGTCCTCGAGTGTGCCGGGCCTTCCGGGTGTCTCTTGGTAGATGGCATCATGGTATATCGACTCTTTGGGTGGAACTTGATTGGTGTTATGGGTCTCCCCTATTGACTCCACATTTGTTGAACTCTGGCTAACTGCTGATAAGAATTGTAACTGTTCATGCATGCTTATTATTTGTTCAACTCACTAGGCTTTTTGGCCTAACACTTGTTTGGTGTCGATGTGTATCTCAGGTTCCAGCGGCGCCGGTTCTAAGCTGGCATAGTGCTTGGGTGAGAGCTTGGGGAATACTTGCAAATGGACATACATTGGATAGAAGAACTTTTGAAACTATAGATGACAACCCTTTTGTAATCTCTTTTCTAGTTGTAGAAATTAGATTAGTTGGTTGTTAATTTATTGTCCGTTAAATTACAACTGTGATTAAACATGTTTGTATATTTCCCCATTTTTGGGAGGCTCTTGCTTTGACAATTTATATACCACCTGTCCGTTTTTTGGATTTTTGTTATCCCTATTTTTAGGGTGTTACAAGTTGGTATCAGAGCTTTAGTTTAAGTGAACTAGGTATTGTTTTAACATATCTAGACTTAAGCTTTAGACTTTATAGTTTCATTGTCCACTTGGGGTAGGAATCCTAGGTGGGGAGAGCGTTAGGATTACATAATTACTTTAATTGAAAGTTGTGATGATGGTGGCCATAATTCTTGTGTATGGTTCATTCATAATTTTACTTAGCTAATGCTATTATGAATGCATTGTTACGTAAGCATACTTGGTTTACTATTATTACGATAATTGATGAAGGTATTAGTACGTACAATGAGTTCAACTCGTTTAGTCTTTTCTCAATCTATTTCTCGTACATGTATGGCATATTGAAATGGTAAACACTCGAAGTAGGTCACCAAATACACCGGAGGGCCACTTGGAAGTGGAGTCTACATCTGATCGACCTCCTGTTGGCGTAACTACTGAGGGACCTCCCATACCCATAATCTTGGGAGGAGGACCTGAACATATTCCGCGCCGGAACCTCAATGCGAATAATGCCATCATGGAGGAAGTAACCATGGAGACCCGGATTCGGGATTGCATGATGTTGGCCATGAACTCCGCCATGGCCCAACAACAAGAGTTTTTCATGAAGCTTTTAGAAGATCGAGACGCCAGTAACCGACAACCGGAGACAATGGCGGAAAACATTGTTATGGGGTCGGGTGGACCAGTTGTTGTATCTGTTGAGGATCCAACGAATAATGGGAATAAGTCGAAGGCTAAGGGGTACACCTACAAGGCGTTTCTGGGGTGCCACTCTAAAGAGTTTGCGGGTTCAGACAACCCGGTTGCTTGTATGTATTGGCTCAAGGAGGTAGAGATGGCCTTTGAGTCCAGTGAGTGTGATCCCTCTCAACGGGTCAAGTTTGCTTCTCAACTACTTCGGGGAGAGGCTCTGATTTGGTGGAATCTTACTCGATCCGCCCTCACTCCTGAAGTTCTGGCCAAATTAACTTGGTCGTTGTTCAAAGAGAAGATCATGGATAAATATTTTAGTGTGCGTTTGTTGGACAAGCTGGAGCGGGAGTTCCGAAATCTGAAGATGGGGACTCTGTCCATTGCCGGATATTCCAAACTCTTTTTAGAGAAACTGAACTTGGTGGGACATCTGGTCCCCGATGAAAATTCGAAGATTAAGGCCTATCAACAAGGTTTATCGGCCGAGATGCGAACGGTGGTGAGAAATGCTAGGGGTTTGACCTTGCAAGAAGTCATCGAAGAGTCTTTGCTCATTGAGGATGACATCAATGCGTAAAAGGAAGAAAAGAGACAAGTTGGAGAGAAGCGGAAGTGGGAAGGGCCATCTGGGCCAGTCCGTCAATCAAGACCCTTTGTAAGCGGAAGAGCTGGTAATCAACGTCGTGAGGATCGGTGGTGCCACAAGTGCAAGTCAAAGCATTCGGGGCCATGTGCTACAAGAACTTACTCCGGTCCATTAGGGTGTGCCAAGTGTGGTAAGAAGAGCCACACAACTTGAGAGTGTCCCATCCGGGGGCCGGTATGCTACGAGTGTACAGAACCGGGACATATGAAGAGAGATTGCCCGAAGCTAGTAGGAGGAAATGGTGGAAGTCCTGCGGGTTCGACGGATAGAGTCGAGCAACCACCAAGGGCGCCGAGTCGAGATTTTCGGATGACTACCGAGGAGGCAAAGGAGACCGCTGATGTTGTTTCGGGTACGTTCCTAGTAAACTCCTTGCCAGCTCGTGTTTTGTTTGATTCGGGTGCTACATGTTCCTTTGTTTCGGAAGTTTTCTGTAAGCAATTTGTCACTCCTATTAGTGTTCTTCCCGATGAATTAGTAGTAGAAATAGCTAATAGGGATCAAGTGATCATTCAAGACCGTTTTTGTGATTGCACTTTAGAGATTGATGGGAATTCGTTCGGAGTAGATTTACTACCTATGGTTATAGGAGGGTTCGATGTGGTTATAGGGATGGATTGGTTAGTGAGGCATAAGGCTGACATCTTTTGCTCCAAAAAGACGATTGACAGTGCTTGGAATACACCTATAGACGTGTGCTAATTAAACCTCACAGCAAGTATACAATGAGATCTAATATCGTCTTTCAAGTAATAAAACGGTAAAGTACTGGATATCGTCCCACAAAGACTGGAGTAAAAGTTTAATAAAAAGTAGAAGAAAGAAATGATTTTAGATGGCGAATTTGAAGACTTTGGTTTGGTTGAGTTATCAGTTTGAATTAATTAACAGAGAATAAATCAAGCATGGGTGTTAGACTTTCAGGTGGGATTTAAACATAAATTTCAGTGGGCCATGCTGCAGGCATGCTGCAGCATGAAGTTCTGCCACAACTAAATACACCATCTATTTTGAAGGTATTCCTCTCGGACTTTTCTATTCACACTACTGTTTAGATTCAACTAAACACATCTCTGTGTAGTCTCCAACTATTTATAGTGTAGAATAAAATCCTCAAAATATATGGAGATACAAATCTCTTTGCAAAAACCGCTCTCTCGAGCCGATTCCCATATCATCCAAGTTGACGTGTTCGAAGGGGCTTATCTCTAAGTCCTCTACACTTTAACACTATTGATTAGCGATCAACTTGTCGAGAATAAATCAGTTTAGAAAGATATAAATGATAATTGTCCTTATCATTAACTCTCTCAAGTATACTTCTTATATCATTCAAACAGACGTGCTTATCGTGGCTTATCTCTAAGTCCACGACACTTTAACACTTTAGCAAGTGATCGGTTCGTCAAGAAGTATTATTGATATTTATAAAACTTGAATGAAATGGTGGATCATTGTTATTGCGAAACAATGTCCACCTTTATAATCTCACCTTTCCGTCAAACACCCATACTACTAAAATTAGCTACTCATACGGAAAGTAAATGCGTAAAATAAGTCACATAAAATAAAAGACATAATTTAAATTACAAGAATGTAAATGACTTAAATGTAAATTACCATAAAGTAAGAACGATAAGTAAATGACAATAAAGTAAATGCGATAAGTAAAGTATGGAAAATAAATGACGATAAATTAATAATGCAAGAAATAAGAACTTCAATAGATTACTAAATTACTTCACTTTAATAATCAAACCAAGAGAGTGTCAAATCTCTTACTTTGATTTTTAAAGTTTACAAAAGATATTCTAAGATGTTCTACAATTTATCTAAGACTTGAAGTAAGAAGATCATGTGTCCAAAATACACCTCCCAAGCTTCCTTTATATACTAGGAAGGAGAGGGCAAAAAAGACACTTTACACAAATATAATAATAATTGTACTAAAGTTGATGACACCATGAACAATAAAATAAAGAAAAGAAGATTCAAAAGATATTTTCCAGCCAAAAATCAGATCCAGAAAGTTCCCCAAATCTGTCCAAAATATTTCTGCAAGCTGTCCACCATAAGCTCCTTTTCTTCTCTTCAATCGGTTGTTCATGTCTGATGTTGTAGAGATGCTGCAGCATAAGTCTGCACTTATAAATCTGCCAAAAATAGATATCAATTAGCCATTCTAAGTCGTAAAACAAGTCATTCAACACCCTAGCTCCAATAAAGAATAAAGTGGAAAATAAGTGAATAAATGACACAAATTTTGGGATATAGAATGTAAAAATACCTAAATTATCAATAAAAAGACTTGATATGCATTAAATAATTAACGCATATCAATGATCCAAGTACCTTTGCCGGGGAATGGTGTGGTCACCATCTACGGAGAGAAAGGAAAGAGGAGTAATCCTATCATCTCTTCTCTTAAGGCGCGCAAGTTTCTAGCGAATGGCTACCCTTCGTACCTGGCTTATGTGGTGAACGCGAAGAAGGAGAAGAAGTCGGTATGAGATGTGGAAGTCGTGCAAGATTATCCGGACGTCTTTCCGGAAGACTTACCCGGGTTACCACCGGAACGATAAGTGGAGTTTCAAATCGACCTCACTCCGGGAGCGGCTCCGATAGCCCATGCTCCATATCGTTTGGCACCGACGGAAATGAAAGAGATAATGACGCAACTTCAAGAGTTGTTGGAGAAGGGCTTCATTCGACCGAGTTCGTCACCTTGGGGAGCACCGGTTTTGTTCGTGAAGAAGAAGGATGGATCCATGCGAATGTGCATAGATTATCGGGAGTTAAACAAAGTCACGGTAAAGAACAAGTATCCTTTACCTCGCATCGACGATCTTTTTGATCAACTCCAAGGCGTAGGATGCTTCTTGAAAATTGATCTTCGGTCTGGATACCATCAAGTGAGAGTGAAGAAAAGAAGATATTCCGAAGACGGCTTTCCGAACGAGATACGGTCATTATGAGTTTTTGGTGATGCCTTTCGGCTTAACCAACGCTCCGGCCGTATTCATGGATTTGATGAACCGTGTGTGTCGCCCATTCTTGGATAAATCCGTGATCGTCTTCATCGACGATATTTTAATATATTCAAAGGATGAGTCCGAGCATGGGAAACACTTACGGGAAGTATTAGAGGTTCTAAGGAGGGAGAAATTGTTTGCGAAATTCTCGAAGTGCGAATTCTGGCTCCAAGAGGTGCAGTTCTTGGGGCATGTAGTATCAAAGGACAGAGTAAAGGTGGACCCGACTAAGATCGAGGCAATAATGAGTTGGGAGCCTCCAACAAGTACGACAGAGATCCGAAGCTTCTTGGGTTTGGCGGGTTACTACCGGCGTTTCATTCAAGACTTTTCCAAGATAGCTACACCGCTCACTTCTCTTACAAGGAAGAACGTCAAGTTTCTTTGGGCCGATGCACAAGAGCAAGCCTTTCAGACGCTCAAGAGAAAGTTGTGCGAAGCTCCGATCTTGTCCTTACCTGAGGGGTCGGAAGACTTTGTTGTGTTTAGTGACGCTTCCCAGTTGGGGCTTGGGTGTGTCCTAATGCAAAGGGGAAAAGTAATAGCCTACGTGTCGCGGCAATTAAAAAATCATGAGAAGAATTATCCGACTCATGACTTGGAGTTGGCGGCGATAGTTTTTGCGTTAAAGTTGTGGCGACACTACTTGTATGGGACAAAGTGTACTCTTTTCACGGATCAAAAGAGTCTCAAGTACATCTTCGATCAAAAGGAACTCAACATGCGGTAAAGGAGATGGCTCGAGCTTTTGAAGGATTACGATTGTGACCTACTCTATCATCCCGGTAAGGGCAATGTGGTGGTGGATGCATTGAGCCGAAGGAGTTATGATGGTGGAGTCAAAATTTCCCTTACAAGGATCGATGTGGTATCGATTTTGTTGGAAAGTATAAAGACGAGTCAAGTGAAAGCACTTAAAGAAGAGAACCTCAAAGCCGAAGTCATGTCAAAGCAAAAGGAACTCTTAACGGAAGACGGTCGTGGACTCAAGCTCTTTCAAGGACGGATTTAGGTGCCGAAGTTGCGAGGAAATCGGGAGTTACTTCTTGAAAAAGCGCATAAGTCGAAATATTCTATACATCCCGGTAGCACCAAGATGTATAGAGACTTAAAGTTAAATTATTGGTGGCCGGTGATGAAGCTAGATGTGGCTAGCTATGTGGAGAAGTGTGTCACGTGCCTCCAAGTCAAGGCGGAACATCAAAGGTCGTATGAAAGTTTACAACCCTTGTCCATTCTTGAGTGGAAATGGGACAACATCACTATGGATTTCGTAACGAAGCTACCGAAGATCTTGCGTGGGCACGACACCATTTGGGTAATCATTGACCGACTGACCAAGAGTGCGCATTTTCTTGCAATGCGGGAGACTTTGCCAATGGAGAAATTGGCCAAACTTTATATTGATGAAGTAGTATCGAGACACGGAGTTCCGCAATCTATCGTATCGGGATAGTCGCTTCACCTCGAATTTTTGGGCAAGCTTACAGAAAGAGTTGGGCACTAGACTGAATTTGAGCACGGCGTACCATCCTCAAACGGATGGTCAAAGCGAGAGGACAATCCAGACACTAGAAGATATGTTGAGGTCGTGTGTAATAGATTTCGGGGGAAGATGGGATTCACATCTACCTTTGGTAGGGTTCGCGTACAACAACAATTACCATTCTAGTATCGGGATGGCACCGTTCGAGGCATTGTATGGACGGAAGTGCAGAACCCTAGTTTGTTGGTTAGAAGCGGGCGAGAAGTAATTCGTCGGGCCGGAAATAGTTCAAGAGACGGCGGACAAGGTGAAAGAAATTCGGGAGAGGCTAAAGGCGGCACAAGACCGACAGAAAAGTTATGCGGACAAGAAAAGAAGACTGATCGAGTTTCAAGTGGGCAACCGTGTCATGTTGAAAGTATATCCATGGAAGAGGATTATCCGGTTTGGGAAGCGTGGAAAGCTTAGTCCTCTTTCCTTGGACCTTTCGTCATCTTGGAGAAAATTGGGTTACAAGCCTACCGGTTGGATTTACCACCGTAAATGGATGGAATACATCCTACGCTTCACGTATGTTACCTTCGGAAGTGTCTAGCCGAGAAGGAAAGCGTGATTCCGTTGTCGGAAATTCAGGTGGACAATGGGAATCGTTGTGTGGAAGAACCGGAGTCGATTTTAGAATCGAAAGTGAAGAAGTTGAGGTATAAGGACGTGGTTATGGTTAAAGTCCAATGGAAGCACCATCGGGGTGCTAACATTACTTGGGAGTCCGAAGATGTTATAAGGAAGCGATACCCTCACTTGTTTAATTTAGGATGAGATTTCGGGGACGAAATCCCAATTAGGTGGGAGGATTGTAACACCCGAAAATTCTCAAGGTAAGTATTTGTTCCCTTAAATACGTTAATTGTGTCTATTTGAAAATATGAGCCTTTATATGCATATGATCTTTATTATAATGCTATGATGTTATCTGGTTAGTATAATAATTATAAGTGTTTAGACCTCGCGTTCCTTATCGAATTTGGCTAGGTTTTTGGGCTGACCTGAGTGTGGCGCGAGAGTGCCACGCGATAGTGACAATGTCACTATCGCCGGTCACTCTCGCGGGAGATGTACCGAGAGTGAGGGTGGTTCGCGATAGTGACAACTGTCACTATCGCCGGGCACACTCGCGCGGTTTGTACCGCGGGTGTCTTTGTGGTCGCGATTGTAACCCTCTGAATTCTGGAAATAGCAACTAATTTAAAATTTTCTAAATACACCAATAAAAGAATCATATACAACCACAATTTAATATTTAACCTCAACACACACATTCATTCTATACATACGGTTTATAATAAGGACGGGTGCTACTAAAACCCAATAAAAGTCACTATCTCCAAACTGCGGAAGTCTTCACTAACTTACACTCGGGAGAACTAAGCACATCTCTTTTTGGGACAGCTAGGACCAAACCCCCATCTGGAACCTGATGCACATGCCGACAAATAAAAAGGTTAGGCTTAACGTCTAGTGAGTTCAAGAGTTTATATCAAGATTATGAAGAAAACGTAAAATGGAAATATTGTAACTTATAATCATGATCCTTTAAAAATGATTTACTTTAAAATTATGGAACAACTCATTTACCAAAAATATGCATTTTATAGATGGTCGTCTAAACGCCAAAACACTCTTTCATGAAATGATGCAATCCAACACTTAATTGAAACGGGAATAATGGTAATGCTCAATTAATGAAATTTGTGTAAGCTTTATAAAACAAACGACCAAAATATGAGTAAACTCAAGTCTCTAAGATTATAGCATAAGGGAGGTAACCCAACTCAAAACGTGGATATAAAATGACTCCCAATTTATGATAATGTAAATAATACTTCATATCCCAAAACATCCCAAAACACGGATAGGGATTAATACTCGACTCATAAAACATGGAATAAATTCATGTATGAAAAATGTCATCGAAAACAAATAATAAACGACTCAGCCCAAAGATAACACCTTTCGGTGACGGGGGAAACCCGATTCCGCATAATGTGAAGTGCACAGAGTAAGCCACACATTACGTTAAAGTGGTATAAGTATCGGGCTCAACATCTTTCAGAATACACCCATAGATACTAGCACGGAGGACTTACACCATACCAAAGAAGCCAACCGCGCCTCAATGGGGAAAACTAATCGTTCCACCATCGGATAAAGCAATAACTGTATCGAGCTCAACATCTTTCAGCATACACCCATTGATACGAGCACGAAGGACTTACATCACATCCAATGCCGAACGTGCCTCGATGTGGAAAACTAGTCGTCCCAACACCGGATAAAATACAAAAGTGCTCATGGATCCATAGAAGACGGGGCTGAAACATTACATGACTCAAAACGAATGAACTAACCCATTCAAAACATGTAATTCCCAAATAAGATGCAATAAATGCAAATCATAACCAAACGCTCTATAATGAGCTACCAAAACCGGACAAGTGTCCCCAAGACCCAACAAAATCCAAACTAAGCTATAAGCTCAACCAATCCAAAGACCCAACGTGGAAAATCATAAAATGAAATCAAACGTAAACGACCCGAAATAATGCAACCCATGTTTCAAAACACACAAATAACTCCAACATAATTTAGATTGGGACAAAACATTTTCCAAATGAGTTTATACCATTTATCCTTTCAAATCATCCCATGACACCCAATAAAATGCATTTATACTCGAAATTGTACTCCATGAAATAAATCATTTAGATACCCAAATATATGATTATTTATCAAAATGCACAAAATCCCAAAATGGGTGTCTCAACATGTTTATAAAACTAAACATTTCAAAATAACTAAAACTTATCAGCAGTTAACAAATTGAGGTAAAATGCAAACATTTTAAAATAAACATTTTGGCATGTACACCGTTTTCACAAATCAACTTGAACTCACCTTGCTAGATTTAGACTAAATATAGATTTTCCCCCAACTAGAGCTCCTTTGAAGAACACTTGGATTCTCAAGTCAAAACTTCCAAAAATCTAAATCCATACATATTCAACCATAAATAAACATAACCAAACACGTAGAATCATTCCCCAAACAATTTATATCAAATCCACAAACGAGATCAAAACCCTAATTTCTCCAAAATCGTCCAACCAAAAACTTAAGAAATAGAGTACTTGGAAACTATGAATGAAGCATTTACAACTTGATTAAAGTGTTAGAAAGAAGAAGGGATGAACTCATATTGGTGGGTTTTGATAAAACTCAAAACCCTAGGATTTTCTTGAAGAAGACAACAATGGAGATAATGAGATGGTAGCTCCTTGAATCCTAGACTTCAAAGACCTTAGATGATGATGGAATGCTTCAAGATCAAAGTAAATGGCCATGGAAATGGTTGAGGTTCGAACCAATATGATAGGAATCGGTCTGGGAGAGAAAGGGAAGAGAGTGGAAGTGAGAAAATGGGATAGGGGGCTGAAAATCGCAACTTTTAACACTCTGGTACTCGTAGGCTATAGTGCCAGGCTATTGTGCCAGTGGCACAATCGCTGGCACAATCGCCGAGATTGTACCGAGAGTGTTTGGAGTTCGGCGATTGTGACATGCTATAGTGACAGTGTCACAATCGCCGGGCACTATAGCCGAGCATGTACCGAACACTGTTTTGGCCATAACTTCTTCGTTTTAGCTCCGATTTCGCTCCGGAAGGAACCGTTGGACTCGTAATTGAATCCTTTATCCATAAAGACTATAAAATCTAAGATTCAAGTCCAAAATCATATATATTATTTTTCCTCAATATATCGGTTTCTGTATTAACTTTAAATGATACATTTTCAAAAATCGGGGTGTTACAGCGATTGTGACTCGCGATAGTGCCCTTGGCACTATCGCTGGGCACTATCACATTCGGGGTATGAGACTTCAATAAAACCCTTGTCCGATTTCTAACTTCATTTATCACTTTTCATTGAATTCCTTGGCGATTTTAGAGCTCCAAAAACCTACCCCTTCCCTTCTAAACCCTAAACCTCATTTATACCAACAAGATTTGGTAGTTGGATCTTTGGGTCTTGCATTTACTCTTCTCAAGGGAGCAACTATTAGGGTTCTTCAAGTTCCATCTTCATCTTCAAGTCTCATCCCTTTAACTTCTAGGGTTTCCATCTTGTCTAGGTTTTGGTTCAAAACCTAGATAGTGAGTTTACTAAACCTTTGTTAAAACTAGATACACATCATAATCTCTTACTTGTATTATTGAAGCATTTCTCAAAATGTTTATCTCTATGTGCTCAAATATTTGATGGTGGTTTCATGTTTAATATGTTGGGAGATTTATTTTGAGTGTCTTGCCATGATCTACTCTAGTTGCCAAGTATTTGGGATTTATTTCATATATACATGATATTGGCATTTTGGCATGATTTGGGGTATATGTGACATAGTAGATGATATATTCTACTTGGAATGCTTTATTAGTGATATTGTATCTAAACATTGGTTATGCTGGAATTTGGTCTCATATTGGACTTATGTGATAGGATGGTAGCATTGTACCCATGGTTGGTATCGAAATGTATTGGTTGAAATATACCTCAAGACCTCCTATAAATTATGTTGGACGAACCAAGTCAGTAGACACTAGGAGGATGTAGTCTTGGGCGCCACCGTGATGGTATGTGCCTAGACCTCCGCCATTCGGGGAATTTCCTTAGTTGTAGTCCTTGGGTGTGTCGGGCCTTTCGGGTGTCTCTTGGTAGATGGCATCAAAGTATATCGACTCTTTGGGTGGAACTTGATTGGTGCTATGGGTCTCCCCTATTGACTCCACATTTGTTGAACTCTGGCTAACTGCTGATAAGAATTGTAAATGTTCATGCATGCTTATTATTTGTTCAACTCACTAGGCTTTTTTGCCTAACACTTGTTTGGTGTCGATGTGTATCTCAGGTTCTAGCGGCGCCGGTTCTAAGCTGGCATAGTGCTTGGGTGAGAGCTTGGGGAATACATGCAAATGGACAATAGATCGTGATCGAGGCAGCCACAAGTGGAGATGTATGGAAGCTTAGGATGATAGTGACGATGGAGAGAAAACAGGTAAAATGACCAAAACACCCCTCATTTAATTGGATTTAACGGAAAAAGTTAACGATCGTTAGAAGAAGGGAAAAAAATCGTTGCAAGGTGTTAAACGTGAGAGACAAATATGTTAAAATAAAGTTGACGGACAAAAACCGTTGAAATGGATAAATGTTAGGGACCAAAAATGAACTTTAGTTATGACCCATTGAGATGCCCTTAGAAAAACCAACATTGAAGAAAGTTCTTATAAGAACCCCCCCCCCCCCCCTAATGAGTTATGTATAAGAACCTTGGTTCTTACCTTGAATTTGCTAGTTTTTTTTAAATATTTTATTGACTTTATAATTATTAAAGTCTACATATACGAGTGTGTATGTATACATATTTTCATCTTTTGCAAGGAAATTTTATTTATTTGTTGTATGTACTTGTGTATCAATACTTCAATATTATCAATTTGTTATATGTATAAGATTAAATCAAGCGATGCACAATACTTGTAAGTCACTAAAAATCGAAGACACAAACTTATTTAAAATAATGACAACAACCCGCCAATCTAAACCCAACGCTTAAGGGTTGGCTAGGGTTACACTTTGTAACAGGTTGGGTATGGACTTAGTTTTTTCAAAAGGCCATAATCTGAATTAGTTGTTTAAATGATTCAAACCATGATTAAACTTTGATTATGAAGTTTTATTTAATTTATTACTTACTCGCCTTTTCATTTTTCATTTTATATACTTAATCATATTTAAGACACCATAATTAAGAAGAAGTATCATGTGAGAAGTTAAACATTTCGCAAGAAGGCAAGAAGTGTGATATCATATACGGTTAAACGACATGTGGGTGTGTTTAATCATATATGATTAAACGTTTATGTATTGCCAATATAATATGTGTTTAGTCATATATGATTAAGTTTGTGTATCATATATGATATCACACTCCTCGTTTTCTCGCAAAATGTTTAGTTTATCGTTTGAACCTTGTTAAGTGCATTTTATGCACCTAACTTTGTATATTCTAGTTGCATTTTTTCTTTATATTTTAGTGTTTAGTTTAGTTTTTTCATGCATTGTTTTTCATTTCCTTTTTTATTCTCTCTAATCACGGTTGGAAATTATTTTGGAGATGGTTTTTATGCTTTTGGTATATATTTTGTGCAGATTGTGCGTTCTAAAGGTGAGATAGGTGAAGGTGTGCTCAAGGAGAATGAAGAGAAGAAGAAGATGATCGAGAGTAAAGAGGAGAAGTCGTTGAAAAAGATGAAGTCGGAAGGGATTAGTTGTTCTCCATGCTTCGCGGACGCGAAGAAATACTTTTGATTCAAGATTTAGAGTTTCTGCCACGGTTTCGCGGGCGCGAAGATTTTTTCGGGGTCGCGAAGCACTGCTCCTGAAACATTTTTTTTTATTTTTTGCTGTACCTTCACGGGCGTGAAGATTTCTTCACGGTCGCGAAGGTCGTTGGGCTTATTATTTTTTTTTGGGGCTTTTTAGCCTTCCCTTTTTAAACCCATTTTTAGGTTTGTTTTACCCTAGCCGTTTTTTTCCCTTATAACAAGGGTTACACTTTGGTTTCTCTCTAGTTGATTCCTTCATAGCTTGGGGAAGAAGACTCCTAATCTTGAACCTTATGCCATTGAAGATCGATTTCATTCGGCTTTCATACGTTATTGAGTATCTTTTTCCCTACTTCTTTAGAATAGTTGATTAATTTCCGTCTTGTTTGAATATTATTATCTTAGTTAATCGTTCTTAGTTTTTCTTCATTGAATCTCTCTTAATCCTTTTTAGTTTATATCAAGTTTTGGTTTTTATGCATCTTTCTTATCCCTTACTTCGTAACTCTCTATTTTTATGCATCTTTATTTCTTGCTCTCTATTTAATTTTCTGCACCCATTAGGTTAGATTAAATTAATTTACTGCACATGTTTATTTAGTAGGTTATTGTTCATTCTTAGTTTTCGTTCATGTTAATTGTTATTATATTGCATCCTATGTAGTTATCGTTTTAGTCTAGGTTTATTTTATATTTAATTTTGTTAGAGTTTAAATAAATAACTTGTTGCTTGGTCTCGAGTTGGTTTTCGTTTTATTGGGTAATCGTCCCTTAGGATCGAGGTTTTGGTATTGACCAATTGTTCTTAAAATGAATGTTGGGTTTTAATCCATTTTGATTCTAATGAAAGTTGGAGTTAATTCAATTGGTTTTTAACAAAGCATTTAGTCAATTTAATTAGTTTTTGATGTAAACGAAAGTTTAGTCTTTTACTTGGATTAAATTGGTCAATGACAACGGTTATAACATGCGAATAGTTAGGTACGTTGATTGGGAAAATTACTTGTTTTAAACCTTAATGTTTCTTTCCTATGTACAAATATTGCGAGAGTAAATATGTGTCTTGGCTTAGAAAAGCTTTTCCACCTCAAGAGAGGGTTAAAGTAATTTTGCAAAACGAATTCCCACCATTACCAAAATCCTACGTTGACGTTACCCAATGCCCCTTTAGTTGTAGTTGTCTTTTATTTTCCTCTTTTTCTCTCTCTCCTTCCCTTAATCTCGTTTAATTTTATGTCCACTTAGTTTAATCATCAAATCAATTATCTGATTCGCATAGTTAGACATGATTATTGAGTAGTTAGTGTTAGACTGTCACCTCCCTGTGATCGGCCCGTATGCTACAATACCCGTACGCTTGCGGTTATAAATTTAAAACAACAACAAACCTACCCCCCATAACTAAATCCAAAAACATTCAATATTAGGTTCATTTTGAAGATATTGACGATAAAATTATAATGATATAACCGTAAAAAAAGAAGCGTAAATTAGTTAAAATATGTTTATGTATGTTAATAAGAAAATGCTATAAAATGATAAATGAAAAAGTAAAGAATATTATACAAATTAAATAAATATCTATAGGGTATACAATGTAATTTAAAAATAATTTTGTATTTTGTTTTTTTACATATTTATGATATTTAATAATATGTTTGAAACACATGTTTTAATCCTATTTCAGTTAATATATGATTATGTATGTTGATAAGATAATGGTGTAAAATGAAAAACGAAAAAGTAACGACGATAATAAAGTAGTTTAAATAAGTAATTATAAAGGTATAAAATATAATTTAGAAATAAAAAATGATGAAGTTTAATGTTGAATTTGGTTTGTGAGGGGAAGTAAGTAGTATGAGGTGGTTGGTATTTTTCAAGATTTTATAAGATTTGTATATAATAATATTTTAAAGGGAAATTAATTAAAATGCCCATATTTCAATCTCGTATTACTTAAATGCCCAAAATCTCGATGGTTTTGCCGAAATACCCAATTTGGCCGGGATTTCACTATTCATCCCGGGGTTAACCTAATTTATCTATCAATCTCACCGTTCATTGTTAATCGTAAGTCCATTGTATTGATCCTGGGGTTAGGCCGGGATTTCACTTTTTATCCCGGTCAAATTGGGTATTTTGGCAAAACTGTCGAGATTTTGGGAATTTAGGTAATACGAGATTGAAATACGGACATTTTAATTAATTTCCCTATTTTAAAAATATTTGTTTTGTAATAATCAATTAATAAGAGGATAATTTAATTATTTATAATTTATTTTTAAAATTATTTATAAAAATAAACATTCCAAATCCTATAAACAAAATACATAAAAGATTTCAATTATTTCTAAATCATTTTACAAAATCAAATTTCTCAAAATAATTTTACCAAACCAAAAAGAAAGAAGATATCGATCCAACCAAAAAGGGCAAGAAAAGTCCTTGGAAAGAAAGAAAAGGGAAATTACGCGGGAGCCCCTAGGAAAACATGAACCGTGTCTCACACGGTCACAAACATAAATCAAACCCCTCTTTTCATTTCATATCTCAATTCTCTTCTTCCATTTTCATATTCCCCCTTTTCTCTTCTCTTCTCTAGACCTACTTGATGAACAACCACAAAAACTCTGAATCTACTCATATTTCTAATTAACCCTAAATTCATCTACACACTCATTTCATTTCCATCTCTTGCTTTCCAACCATCAATCACCATGCGAAATTCAATCGGAGACCGTGATTCATTCCACTGTCGTCTTCTTAAGCAGACATCCCGTCTTCCTCTTCCTGGTTAGTATATTCCTATCCCTAATTGATTCTTGTATTTTACTCTTGTCTTCTTCTTCTGACGTATTTTTTTTTATATGTAATTTGTGAATTGATTAGTTGATAGTTACATCGATCTCGAAGATAGTGAAGAGGAGGAAGAAGAATCGAATTTGGAAATCGGTTGCCCTTATTGTTCAGAGGGATTCGATGCCCTAGGATTGTGTGTTCATCTCGAGGATCAACATCCACTTGAAATCAAGTCGGGGGTAATTGATTCCACCGCCCTTCTATTCTCTAATATATACTTTAATGTCGTTATTTGATTATCAACGTATTTGTTGCTAATTTTTGAGTTAGAATACCCAATTGGTTACTGTTTTAGGATGAAATCGATTACTTCTTCTACCATAAAGTATCATTTGTTAGTCTGTCAGAAAAGGAGATTATCAGGTTTTCGTGTTTTTTTTTTATTAGCTTTCTTTTGGGTGATTGTAAACCAATTAGTCCGTAGTACTACTTACACTGTTGAGAAGGTTGTTTCAGATACCAAACTGGCAAATAAGAACCAACTCCCGACACTATATTGCTGGAAATAAGGATTTTTGTGCATCTTATCAAATTGTTCTCTCTATGTGATACAGTGGATCTGGGGTGTTATTTGTCTATGATAATTTTTTTTATATTGCAGGTATGTCCTCTTTGTGCTACTAATCTGGGGAGGAACATGATTTCGCACTTAATTATTCAACACGAAAGCACCTTGAGAATATCCTTTTATCTCTTTGCTTCAGCTGGTAATGACCATATTATATCTTGCTTTTATGCTTGTTTGATTGAGTATATGTGTATAATCATGATAAGAAGCGGGCTTCTGTATCATCTGTGTCTAATTCTCTGGCTCATCTGAACATTGGAAACTTGTTTTCAATCAGACAAGCATGTAAACCAAACAAAACGGACACACTAAATCCCACTCGAAAGTAGGGTTAGGGGGTAAGATGTACACGGAACTAACATCTATTTTAAAGAGTAGAGAGGATATTTTCGTGAAGACCCGCGGCTTCTGCAAGAGTGTAACCAAACTGGTAGCAGGAATAGAGATTTGCACATGATGAACAATAAGTAAGAATAAGTACTAAGAGGAACTTTGAACACATACAAAAGGTAGGTAAGTTAAGGCAAAACCACACATAGTAAGTATGGCCGAAACAAAACCTCAGCCTACACTGCCATCCTTCTATCCCTCTCTTAACATGTCCATCTTCCTTCTCCCTGACTATGCTAGCTATCGGTTCCCAATCCTAGTCTGCTACCCTATTCTGCAGTCTCCAAGTACTCCTATAAGAGGTCTTGTTCTTGAAATATCTAAGGCCGCCATGTCCAACCTCAATTGTTCATCCCACGTCCTCCTTGGCCTTCCCCTCCATAACTGCTCATCCCACGTTCCATGTGCTCCTACAAACTATCTTTGGTGTAAGTAACTGGTATCCTTTGCTTAGATTTATTTGCCATACATTTGCTCGACATCCTTCACAGTATGTTTTATTAGAAGAAACACAAATAAATTTTGGATTTATTGTATGGACTATTGGGGTCAATGCTTAAATTCCTTGACGAAAAAGATCAAGGTCTTGTTAAGAGGAAGCTCCATGACGACGAATCTTTCTCTATCATATCGCTATTGAGGAGGAAGCTGCAAGAACATTCACGATCCCTTCAGAAGGAGTCAACTTCTGTAACGTCTTCTACCAATGCAGCAACTGATCCATTGCTGCTGTCATTTGTCTATAATCCACCTCAAAGTCATGAGCCGGAAGTTGTGCAGCTTGATTCTTCTGCTGAACCAGGTTCATCAAAGATGCTTCTAAAGGAATATACATTAGAAAGGTACAAGCCTCTTTTACTTTCTCTTGCTTGCTATTCTGCAAGTGCTATGTCTCATCATTGGTTTATTATATTTTCCCTTCTTTTAGTCAACAAGAAGCATTACTAAGTACCTTACATACTCGCCTTGTTCACTACGAGACTTGAGCCCCATAGCTTCAATGACATGTTCAGTAAGTTACACCACACGTTTCCTTACAAGTTTAGCATGCATGCTTGATCATATTTGCATTTGTTGATGTCTTGGGCATGCTTTCACTTAATATTATATCTTCAGAGCAAGGACTATAATTTGTGCAGCATAGCATCTGATAGAAATTTGGTTTAGCATAGTATGGAACTTTTGATTATTTATTCCTAAACTAGTTAGATATTTATATAAACCCAGATTGTATGTTTTTATCATTCAAATTATAGGTGGAGTAGATGAAGATATGCGTCGATCTTTGTTAACATGTTTGGAGATATTCACTTGTGTCCTCGAGCTGCTGTGTTTAAATGCAATTCTGTCAAATGGTAAATTCATAGTGTAGTACATGCTATCTCAGATTCAGATATCCTGACTTGTTTCTAGTATGAGCTAAAAATCATGGGAGTTTTTTTCTTGGTGTGATGTCATTAGATCTAGTGGCCACCTACCATGTTGATCTCTTCCTACATTTCATGAAAATTGCAACATTTCCCTTTTTTGGTTAGTTTGCATGTCCGCTGCCATTAGTACAAATAATTGATGTTGTTGATTGGGTCCAAAATTATCATTAGAGGGTAGTTTACGATGTTTAGTTGATGGTCAAACCTTTATTTTAAGTTATGTGCCCCATTAAGAGTTGCAATGTTCATGGGGCAGAGGGAGTAGTATAACTAGTACCGATAGGTTATACTATGTTGAAGTAGCCTTCTTGCTTATTGTGGCTAGAATTATGGATGGTGGTATACACAAAGAAAGTAAGTTTGCAATAAACGATGTTTAGATGATTTAAACTTGATGTCTATCCTCATCAACAGAAGATACAAGTTGTTTTTTAAGATTTGTCTGGCTCTGGAGAGGAAAGTTCAATTACAAACCTGTTTTTCGTTGTGAATTGGGGGACAAAGGAGAGCGCTACACCTGTCCCCATTTGTTTCTATTCATCATGAATAATGAACCCCATTCATCATGAACAATGAACGATAATTTTTTACAAAATTCATGATGAATGTTACACCATTCATGATGAATATCCCGTGAATTTCTGGGACATGTGGCACACTCTCCTTTGTCCTTGGTTCACAAAGGATCTTAAGTTTGCAATTGAACCTGCCCCAGCTTAAGATATTGCAACTTCTAGCTTAAGATGTTTTTTGTGAGAAGTCTACATGGGGTGGGGAATGTATATGAGCATGTAACTATTAAAAATAAACTATCGAGTATATGGCAAGAGACAGGATGCAGTCAGTATGTGACTTGGGTAACACCTGTTTCATGGGAAAATTACACTTTCTAGCCTTTTGTCGCTGGTGCTCCATTCAACTAGAGATGGAAGAAAACATGTTTTTTGCTTTTGGTGATGTATGTATTCCAGCATCTCCATTTCGCTTTGTTGACTAATTCCTGGAAATTGGGAAGCGTTGAGAACAAAGAGATTGTTGGAGTTATCATTTCTTTCTAGTACCAATATGTTTGATGTTAAGAAAAGATCTCTTGCAGGAAGGTTGGCTATAGATTCCTTGTAAAAACACTAGCCCTGCTCAGTTTATACTGAGAAGAATTTCATCTTCTGGCGATTAATCAATAATTCGAAGTGCTTTTCTTGTCTTTTTGATAAGCCAGCATTTATAGAGATATAGGAGGATTTGTTTGGGGAGTAATAAGCCCCTTTTCTTGCTTTGGTTTTGGTGCATTTCATGTAACATGCTTGTATGGTCCTAGCATATGGGTGTCCGATCCTCATGGGCTAACAGGAAAAGTACAATCAATAAATCCATTGTGTGGTGTGGAGGGTTTCAATCCTTTTGTTCCGGGAGGAATAGCCTCTCATCATATTGCAGCGAGATTTCCGTTGGAGTTGATGTTTGACAATAGATGAGTAATATATACATAGAAATTACATGACCCCAAGAGTCTGTCTGACGAGAAATGTAGTTTGCAGCATATATGCAATTATTGCAAACAATACATAAGGAGAAGTAGTAGAAGAACGACTAGAGTTGTTCCTAGATTATTTGATGACAATTTATGCTATCTATCTACACAGGAAAACATCATGTATTCAGAAAGATGTTATTGTCATTGGGTAGCTGCTACTTGATGAATCATTTCAACAAAGCCAAAAAAGTATTATCCGGCTGTATATTACCTCTTACAACCATATCTGATTTGTTTTCGTGGTTGGCAGTGACATCCCAGGTGGTTCTTTGACATGCAAAGACCATGAAGAAAAGGCTCAGAAATCTGACTTCATACAGACGATATTATTCTCCACCATTTTTGGTGACGATTTGTAACAAAACAGTCGTAATGTGGTGGCTGTCTGCTTCTGAAGACCTTGACCAAAATGGTGATAAGCTTAATGAAAGAGGAAGGAGCAGAGTTAGATGTAGGGACTAAATCTCTCAATGCCACAACCTAACCAGTTAGGTCATATTTCGGCAGAATAGTTGTTGTTTATGATGGATGGAAAACCGAACGGTGATCACATGTTGTGGCATTTTCTTCGGGTGTTTGTTTGTTAGTACTATACTATATAAAGTAGCACCATGGCTCTATTACATTCTTCAATTTTACATGCCAAATCAAAGGGTAGTTTAGTAATTTACCAATCATCTCACAAATTTTTGTTCCATGTGTTTTGGTAGAACAACAGTAGTGTTGTACCAAACATGGATTTTTGTATTATCTTGTCTCATGATCATGTCCTTCGTATCAAAGGCACCTGGCCTATTTAAGAAGTTTATTAGGTATAAACCACTTGGGTGTGGCTTACAGGTTAAGACCCTCGGGATGTGGTGGAAACCTTATCTTTCACAGGCTCGAATCCATGCGTTGCCAAAGGCTATGGAGGTCACCTGTGAATTGTGATGATTCCAGGCCATTTGTATGCGTAAGCTGGTTAGGATGCCCATGGTTACCCACAAAAAAAGTTTATTATGGATACTGAGACTACCAACCAAGTACAGATTGCTGAAAGTTTGCATCACTAAACAAGTAAGATAACAGTATGCATTTTTGGCAAAAAAATTTATCGTTAGGAATAACGGGCAAGGAAAAACTGGTAATCCGGGAGAAGAGCTTGCAAACGGTGGAGCCAATTGGTAGCTGCGTCGAGAAGAGCATTCTCTTGCTTGCATTCTTGGAGACCATAAGGACTTATGATCGAACCTTTGAGCTTGTAGGAAGCCATCCCAATTACTGGTAAACGAATTCCGTCAACCTCACTTATGCTCGAAACCTCTGCCTCACCATAGCCTGTACACACACACATATATATATATATACACACACATATATATAAAGAAAGAAAAAAAAGAGAGATACATACATCCAGGCTGTGTTGACAAAGAATGGAAGGTCAAAAAAGAAGCTTCCAGATCCTTTAATGTGGGGCCCATAGGTATTCTATAGATTGGATACCAAGCTACACATATCCAGCTTGAAGCCGATAGATCACAGCTCCTGTACTTGCTCAGCTCCGGAAATTCGGATGCAAGACCCGAAACCTGTTTTCCATCCAACAAAGTTATATAACTAACACTCAATCGATGACTTCGTCATAAAACCACTTTTTAACTTACCTTATCGGTTAAAGGTGGTCGAGAATGCGGGTGCTCTTGCTCCATGTATTCAAAAGCACAAACCTCGGACAACTTGCTACCACCGTTTTCTTCACCTCGACACCTAATAGGAGAAGGGAAAAATGCAATTATGATCTGTTAGAGTCCCATATCAGTTACACTTGGACAGGTTATCTTCTTTCTCTTCTCAAAGGCTATTTTAGAGATTTTCTTCTTGTAATTGTAGTTATTTTTACTGCATCTCCTAAGAGCGAAGAAAGGAAAACACAAAATACTCACCTAGGCTTCGTCTGGGGTTTTTGTGGATCAACATAGAGCTGCATGCCCGATAAAAACGGAACATAATGTTGTGTAGTCGGGTGTCTCCCGTATAATAAAAATGGCACTCCAGCTCCATAAGCACTCCATTCTCTGAAAGTTTCCCACAGATCTCCGAGGCAATAATAAGGGTGAACTTCAGCTTCACAACTTGTCTGTAAATATAATGGGGAAATCATAGATATTATTTGAGCAAAAGGTTAATTACTAGCAACGGTCATAACCATCCTCTAAGAATCACATTGCTTGTTCTTGGGTTGCTTCCAATTGCATATGCACTATTATATGTTCCTTTTAGAATGCGATTATCCCTATGTTCAACAATCAATGATTCCAATTGGCATAAAGGTCCATGTAGAACATAAGAATCCCCCTTTTCCTACTCAAAGTTGCATATATTAGAGCATCTCAAACAACTTTTCTAAAATAGAGAACTAAAAGTGAAAATCTCTAAAATGTATTACATTCAACTCCAACAGATTTATTATTTTAGATATTTTAAAACAACTTATATTATTATAATATTCTCTAATTTATAATCCCAATACACTTTTTTTTTAAAAAAAACTTAAAATAAAATGATAAAAATTGAATCTCATTGGAGGGATTGAATAAAATAATAATTTTTCTCTCCTACCATCAAGTTTTAGAGAATTCTCTAAACTTAGAAAATTTTCAAGTTTTTTCTATTATAGCAAACAAGATAGCAAAACTGTTGGAAAGGTTTAGAGAAGAAAAACACATTTTTTTTCTATTTTAGCAAAGTTGTTGGAGATGCTCTTAAAGGAAAGAAAAAAACCCGTTTCAACTTTCACATTTTAAATAATTAAGTCTTAAATTTTTTTTTAATGAAAAAGCCTTTAGGCTTTCTCATTTTGAGTGGTTAAGTCCACATACATTATTTTTTAAATAAATAAACCATCAAAATTTTGAAAATTGGGTACCTACATCATTTTAACCCAAAAAAAAGCTATCGGTAACCGCCTTAAGTTTTAAGTAAAAAAACATATATTAGTTTCACCGTTCTCAAACTCTACGCAATTCAAACCCCTCCCACCCAACTACATCGCTCCCCCTCACTGCCTCATCGTTGTTTGTTTTCCATATCGCCCATCATCACAATTGGCCTCTGCCATCAATCTCCCACTTTTTATTTTTTGTCTTTCGATTCTCCCACTTTTACAACAAATCAACAATCTAATGGAACATGTATAGACAAATAAAAATACAAGGAGAATCGAAAAACAAAAAAAAATAACGATAAAAAGACGAGGTTGATAGCAGGGGCCAACGGCGGTGATGGACATTGATAGAGAACGATCGACAATGGACGGGGAGGCATTGTGAGGGGTTTGAATGATGCAAGATTTGGGAACAGTAAAACTGATTGAGATTTTTTTCCTTTCAAAACATTCGTAGCCGGTTACAAGTATTTTTTTTTAAAGAATGTAGGTAAACAACTTATAAAAGTTTGATTTTTATTTATTAAAAAAATGTTAAGGAACTTGATCATTCATTGAGAGTTCTATGGTTTTGCATTCAATTTTTTAGTGACATAAGCATTCAAAATGGAAACTTTGTTGGGATTTTCAAAAAAAAAATCTCAATACTAAATATATTCCAACTTTGGATACATCTTTAGTAGTAGGGGTGCACCAAAAACCCGACCAACCGGGTTAAACCAACCCGAAACTACCTTATGCCTAATTGAGTCGTAAATTTTCAAATCGTAGGTATTGGGTAGGAATTGGGTTATGATTATTTGAACCCAACCCGACCATATACCAATTCCAACACGATAAACCCAATACCCTTCTTTTTCTTGGATTTAATACAATTATCAAATCCTTTGTTAACATGTACATTAAACCATTGGACCATCACCATCTTCATATACATTAACCGTAAATCTCTTATCGGTCTCTATATAGCTCTTGTATTTATTTTTGTGATCATATAATAAGCAAATTAAAGAAATTAGCAAAGCATGAAATTGATAATAAATAAAGGAATTATTATAAATAGAGAAACCAACATCCTTAAATAAGTAAATAGCAAACATATAAGAATATTTTGATATATCAAAATATCAACCCAACCCAACCCAACCCGCAAGGTTTGGGTTGTGTTCTACTTTTGTTACGGTCAGTTGAGATTTTCTAAGGTTTCTTGCTATGAGGCCCCGGAATGTCGTGGAATACCCAACCTGTCATGGGTTACATTATAGGCGTCTATAACAATTATGGCCCCTGAGTTTACGTTGGACACCCTTAAATTAAAAACGAAAACAAAAATTAGAATCGAAGAATACCTCCGACGATTTTCGGGCGGGAACGATCGGAGTGACGGAGTCTAGAAAACTATCCAAGTTAGTGATGTCGGTCTGCGATTTTGAAGTACAAAACAAAGACGATGAGGAAACAAACGGAGGTATTGGCAATGCATCATCATCGGAGTGGGTTCGATTATCATCATCGTCGTCCGCCAAACGCTGTTGCTGTAACGACTGATTGTGAATATTCTGATGATTACATAAGCCATCATCAGCAAAGCCTCCCGAACCAGACATTGTTTCTCGATCTTTCTAGAAGAATTGAAGAGCGTTTGGTAACTGAAATGAAGATGAAGAAATCAATGGTTAGCTAGGATTCTTGGGAGGTTTAATATGTGGGAAGGAGAGTTTCAGAAGAAGGTAGCAGCACAGCCATTGCTGTTATTTTTCTTGAATTAAAGAGAAATGGAGAGAAACAAGGAAAATGGGTGACCCGTTTCATGTTTACGTCTATCACAATATTTATTTATAGATCCATTTGTTTAGAGTAAAATTATATTTATTTAATCCATATTTTTATCAATTCTATTCTATCTCTGTTTCATTTTTTATCCCTGTAATTAACTTTTATTAAAAATTTCCATTAATTCAAGGAGCTTTTGATCTTTTTAACATTACTTTAATTTTCAATTGTTCTTGTTAACATTGTTGCATTGTTTCTTTACATGTATTTCTTTAAGATTTTTTTTTATAACATTTCTTTAATATATATTATTGTTAGATATTTTATTTTAATATTTTTTACATTATAATAAATACTATTATTATTATTATTATATTATAATATATATTTTTAGATTATAATGTACATTATTAGGTATTATATGTTATCAGAAAAGTTTAGAAAAATTAATGAATTTTTTTATTTTAAATAATTAAATTCTTAAAACTTTTTTTTAATAAGCAAACCACTAAACTTTATCTTTTTAAATGATTACTTCATGAAATGTTTTTGGAATTAATAAACCATGAAGTTGGCTAACTACAATATTTTAGTCCAAGAAAAACTAAGGATTGTTTGTTTACCTCTTAATAGTTCAATTAAAAGGCAATATTTGAATCGTTAAGAGGTGAATCTTGTTTGAGAAAAAAAAAGTCTGACTCTTAATGGTTCGAAACCTTCTGAATGATTTTGTATCCTGACCCTCCTTTAACCATTCAGAACCCTAATTTTATGCCAAACAATTAAAAAACAACCGTATTTCAATTTGCACTATATCATAATTCCTAAGAGTCTTTTAATCATTCTACACCAAACCATTCAATAACTGTCAAACAGTCCCTAATTGTGACTGACTAGGAATATTATAATAATATATATTATAATAGAGTAAAGAAATGTTAAAATAATATATTTAACAATGATATGTATTAAATAAATGTTATAAAAAAATGTTATAAAAGTGTTGGTACGGAGACCATGCATAATTTGAACAAAAATAATTGAAAATTAAAGTAATATTGAAAAGACCATAAGGTCCTTGAATTAATAGATTTTTTTAAATAAATGAATAAGATTGACAACCACAAACTATAATTAATTAAAAAGAAGAATTAGAGTTGATAATAAATGGTAACTATAACTACAAGGACCAAAAACGTAATTTGCTTTTTATTTATTTATTTAATAATATTTTAATTAAATTCATATCATTTATTGTATTAAAAAATGACTTCTTATATTCATAAGATATTTATAAATTTAATTAAAATTTCATTTAAGGTCAAATACTTAAATTTTTTCATTTTTAATAGGTAAAGAGGTTATGAATTTAATTAAAATCTTATCTAGAATTCTTTATTTAATGATCTTGATATATTTAGGTATATTTTTTTAAATGTGATTTTAAATAAATCTATGGTCTCTTAATGGTATGAAGTCATTTCTTTTATTTAATACTAGTGTTGGGCCCGTGCATTGCACGGGAGGATAAATTTTTTGTTGGAATATTGAACCGAGTTAAAATGAAACGTAATTTCTCTGTTAACAGTTAATGAAATACAATATGAAAAACGAATGTATTTTCATAAATGGTTAACTTGCATATATTCTTAATCGTTTGTTGTTATGAGTTTGTGCAATAATATTGGTAATAGTTTTGTATTATATTATTTAATATTGGTAATAGTTTTGTATTATATCTACATCGTTTCTATTTTATTTTCTTTACACTTGTTTAATTTGGAAAGTATTGCGAAATATTTTTATTTTAAAAAAATACGATAATTTATTAGTGTATCTCGTTATTTTTTATTTTTAATTCATATCAATCTTATTTTTTTCTTTTTTAATGATCGTGAAAAAAAATACGTGTAGATTTTATATTATCAAAAAAAAATACGTGTAGATTTTATATTATGCTAATATAAAATACGTGTAGATTTTATAAAATAAAATAGATTTTATATTATGCTAATATAAAATCTACACATAAAATAGAGTTTATATTACATCTCATTATGTAAAAAGATTTTATAAAATAAAATATGCAAAAAGATTTTATAAAATAAAATATGCAAAAATCATTATGAGATGTAATAAAAAAAAATACAGAAGAAAAAAGATTTTATATTACATCTCATTAATATAGATTTAAATGCAAAATCTACATTTAAAATAGATTATGCTAATAAAAAATCTATTTTATAAAATCTTCCACAAAAAAAACAAATAGTTATATTAATAAATGATAATTCATTCCACAAATAGATGATTATGTGAGATATTGTGCTTGGAAAGATTGTACCAAAGCATTAAGAAATTGTAAATTAAGTAATTGACTTTAATTAGTTGTAACTTGTGCTTAAAATGTTGTAATTAAGAGTTTTTTATGTTATTTTTATAATATAGTATAGATACCAAAATATCATGAATTTTATTCAAATCTTATTTATAACTAATATTTAAATGACCCTATATTATTCCTCTCACATCTTGAAAATAAAAAACCAAAGTTTTGTAGTATTTTTTTTCTCTCTAAAATACTTTTAAAATGTTTTTTCTAAAATGAAGAAAAATAGATTTCCATATTTAATGGTCAGAGAAAGAATGTTGAAAATTAAAATTTGATTGAATATAAGATCCATATATTGTTTTTTATATATTTTGAGAGAGAGAGAGAGAGAGTAAAATTATTATTTTATAGAAAGTTTGTTGAGTGATTAAATATATTGAATATTTTAATTATATAATTAATTTTATATTTTTAAAAGTAGAAAAATTTATGGAAATTAATTTATGAAAATTTGACTTTTGTTTTTCTATTTTGGAGAAGTGATAGAAATGTAGGGATGTCAAATAAAAAATATGTACCCAATGGAAAATCTGATACTTGAACCGGCTGACCGGGGATGGGGAGTCCCCATATTTAAGAGTGAATTGTGGATTTGGTCCTTGTGGTTTTGTGATTTCTTTCACTATGGTTCTCATACTATGTTTATTGTGGATATAGTCCATGTGGTATGCAATATATTGTGGCTAGGGTCCCTAAACACTGACACCATTAACTTTAAGGGTTAAAGGCATCATGTGTCTTGCACATTATGGGCATAATAGTCAATTTACTTTCAACTCTCAATTTAACCTATACACCTTTAAAACAAAAAAAATACTAAATTGTGGATTTGGTCCCTATGCATCACTCATCATCTTTAAAATTCATTTATCATCTCTCTTAATTTTTTTTTCATCTAATCTTCATTGTCAAAATACAAGAAAAATTAATTTGTTAAAGTTCAAAACAAATTACTTGCATTTAAAAATAACAATTGTTTAAAATCAACACTACATTATAAAAAAAGACAATCTATCAAAATAACAATTGTTTGAAACCAACATTACATCCCAAAAAAGACAACCCATCAAAATGACAATTGTTTTATATTTACATTACATCCCGAAAAAGTAACTCATCAAAATAACAATTGTTTAATATAAACATAAAAACTTAAAAAAGACAACCCATTAAAAACAATTATCTTTTTTGATGGGTTGTCTTTTTGATGGGTTGCCTATTAAACATATCATACAAGGGATGAACATAACAAAAACAATTAAAAAGATAGAAATTAATAAATAAAATAACAAAAAGTGGCATCGTAACGGTGTAATAGAGATAAAAACTCTCATTACATGTTCATCATCAACAAAATGCTACACATGCACTAATAAAGATGAAAACTCATTACATGTTAGAATTATCAAAAAGGTCAATCAATCAATATGAATTCTTTTATGAAATCACATAACTTAAAATTATATTCAATTTAATGCATCTTTAAACAACTCTAAAAAATGTGAATTTTATTAGAAACATGTTGAAATGCTTAAGGAGAATATAATATGAAATTATATGTGCTAATGAAGCAAAGTTGCGAGAGGCGTGTGGAAATATGGGCAAGAAAGTAGTAGTTACTTGTCTGCTGCCTCCTTTCCTTTTAAATGAGAAACTTCTTGTCTAATAATCAAAATAACAATTGTTATTTTTTGATGGGTTGTCTTTTTTAAGATCTTATGTTAATATCAAACAATTGTTATTTTGATGGGTTTACTTTTCCAGGATGTAATGTTGATATAAAACAATTGTTATTTTGATGGGTTGTCTTTTTTGGGATGTAATGTTGGTTTCAAACAATTGTTATTTTGATAGGTTGTTTTTTTAGGATGTAGTGTTGGTTTTAAACAATTGTTATTTTTAAATGCAAATAATTTGTTTTGAACTTTAACAAATTAGTTTTTCTTGTACTTTGACAATGAAAATTGGATGAAAAAAAATTAAGATAGATGATAAATGAATTTTAAAGATGATGAGTGATGCATAGGGACCAAATCCATAATTTAGTATTTTTTTTTTGTTTTAAATGTGTATATGTTAAATTGAGAGTTGAAAGTAAATTGACTATTATGCCCATAATGTGCAAGACACATGATGCCTTTAACCCTTAAAGTTAATGGTGTTAGTGTTTAGGGACCCTAGCCACAATATATTGCATACCACATGGACTATATCCACAATAAACATAGTATGAGGACCATAGTCAAAGAAATCACAAAACCACATGGACCAAATCCACAATTCACTCCCATATTTAATAACCGAGTATGGGGCAGCCCCAAATTTATTAAACCAGTGATGGGGATACCCAGTATGAGGTTCAATTCAAAGTCCCAAAATTTTAAGAATAAGATAAGCAATTTCAGCCATTATTTTAAAATTTAAGACAACTATGAAAGAAAAAATCAAATATGTTATAATTTATCACCTAATTTTCTGTAACATTTATTTTGCATATTGATACTTATCGAATTTTTATCTAAATTTTCACCTTGAAATCACTGATGATTTTAGAATATGCAAATCAAATTAAATCTCAATTGCCAAAATTTCATATGTAAACACGAGCATCGATTTTTTCATTGGTTCACATGTGAACAAGTGAATATGAGAATCTTAATCATAACTTGTACTCGAATCAATTTAAAATTTATAACCAAGACTCTGATCAGTTTAAGATTCACATGTGAACACGTGAATCCTAACATAGATTCACATGTGAATCTTAATTATAACTTATATGTAAATCAATTTACAATTTATAATCGGGATTCCAAATCAGCTTAAAATTCATATATGAATCTTCAAACACACACACACACACACACATATATATATAGTCTGGTTCAAACGAGAACAATACATATTTAAAATAACACGAGAACTAACAAAATCATTAGTGATTTTACATTAACACACGAAAAAAGGACTTTGGTCGCGGCTTCAGGTCTGTGTGTTTTTTTTGCGCGTTAATATAAAAATCGCTAATGATTTTGTTAGTTCTCGTGTTCTTTTAAATAGTTAATGTTCTCGTTTGATCCTCCCTCTATATACATGTCATAATGGATTTTAAATTAATTTTATTTTAAAAAAGTGGGTATTTAAAAAAATAGTGAATTAATGATTTATTGGCTTGGATTAGTGATTTAAGTATACAAAAGTTTTAAAATTTGCATGCCTCTTCCTTAGGTTCTTTATGTGTGTGGGGTGGAGGGTGGATGAAAGGTTGAAATGAAAACACCTTCATTTTACGAAGATACAATAACACAATTTTATCATACTCAATCTCTTTTTTAGTATTTTATAATTAATCAAATTTCATAAATAAAATAATTTTTTTGATGATTTCTAATTCCCAATTAATTGGCTTGGGTTTGTAATAACTTGAAGAAGAAAATGGATTATACTCGGCCTGCTCCGGCCCAAGCCCACGAATAATTACATCTATTTTTGAGGTACGAAAAAGGTAATTAGAGATGAATTTAGAAGAAAAACATTTCTAATTGATAGACTGCGATAATAAAGCATATTCCTAACCAATAGTCATAGAGCTAGTATTTTCTTTTAAAATTCTTACCGTATATTTTGAAGAAAAAAAATTGCACTTATTAAGATCGAATAAAATGGTTTTAGAAATTTATTATTGTGATAAAAATTATTATTAAAAAACTAAAGAAAAATCATTTTTGAATGATTAAGTTTCTAGACATTATATTTGAACAAATAAATCCCTGCACTTATTGAAATCAAACAAAACGGTTACTGACATATAAAAATTTACTGAAACTCCTTTGTCCGTTGCAGCACAACTCCCATATTCCCCCTCATACTCTTAGGTCACGTTTGGTTTGCGGGATTAGAATGGATTTGGAGAGATTTGGATTTCAAATCCATTCCAATCCTGCGTTTGGTTTGCAGGAATGGATTTCGTTGACTGGATTTGAAATCCGTTGATCATTTAAAAATCCCTTACCTGATGGATTTCAAAATCCTTTGCAATGAGCTTGGATTTGAAATCCAAATCCTGATGGATTCTAAAGCCTAATGGATATCAAAATCTTATCCAAACACATCAAGGGATTTGAAATCTCCCCAAATCCAAATCCAAATCCCCCAAATCCAAATCCTTACTTGAAATCCAATCCATTCCTGCAAACCAAACGCACCGTTAGGTAGCGTTTGTTTTTAAGATGTCTGAAATTTGAAGTCTTATTTCACTTCTGATTAGTAAGATGTGGTGTTGAAGTCTGAAATCTGAACCAATAAGACTATTTGTATTTGTAACGTCTTGAGACGTCTTGAGAGAAAGGATAACATATGAACTGAGATGGCGATAAGAGGTTTTACGAAGTTAGGTCACCATTTCTTATTTCTGATGTATTTAAGAGTTAAGGGATTCTGAAAACTGGAAGAACAAAAAAAAACATGTAATAACCGGTTCAAAGCTAGCAATTTTAGTTGGGTGGAGGTTGTCAAATTTTAAATTCTAAGGGGTTAAGTGTAAATAGTGGTTTTTAAGAGTTATTAGCCTAGGGTTTTGGGCCTCTTGTGTTGTCAGCCGCAAGAAGCAGAGAAGAAGGGAGAAAGCGATTGAGAGAAGAAAGCTTGGAGCATTGAATAGAGAATCATCATAAGGTAATATTGTGAGTCCGTGATCGTTACCAGATAAATCAAACAACAAACAATATAAAGATTACCAACCTGTTTAGATTACAAACGCGGATTATAAAAGGTTGATAATGTTTTTCACAGCGTTGAGCTCTCTCTCTGTTTTCACCTTCAGCATGTGTTGTGTGTGTTGAACTGATCTTGTTAGAGAGATTGAGAGATATCACAAAAAATCTAATCTAGTGTGTCTAACACACTTCCTAAAATATCTAGATTTAATATCTAGATATTATTTCTAACTAAATAATATAACTAACTAAATAACTAGAAACTAACTAAGTTAACTAATATCTAACAAACTAGATATTAAGTTAACTATTACAATAACAAACAATTACATTGACATTTATTACAAATGACATAGACTTTAATATCGAGAGTCGACGTTTCGGCTTTAGCTTCAGATTGCTATCTTTAGATTGGATGATCTTGAATCCAATGAGATTGTGTCTTAACAATCTCCCCCTTTGGATCAAGATCATTACGAAAATAATTTTAGCATTTCAGTCTTCTTTTTCAGCTCAGAAGATGCAATCTCTTTCTCTAGCTCTTAAATCAGCATGTATTCAGAATAGTTGCTTTTGAAGATTTCAATCTTTAACATGTGATCTTTGATTTCTTGTGTAGTCATTCTCCCCCTTTTTGATGTTAAGTGCAACGACTTCATCAAAATTATTTGTAAGAAATGTCTATCTTGCGGTTAGAGCCCCTGATCCGTCGATTCAAAATATATTCATCCAGATCTTTTCAAATCCAGACAAAATAGTCGTGGAACACCTGAATCAACTAATGAATCAGTTAACATGCCTGTCAGTAACACTAAGTCACTGTGTGTAACGAATACACATTGGAAAGGAGTTGTTTGATGTTGACTCCCCCAGGGCTTCCATTTAATCATCGAAACACCACAAAGGATATTTCTATAAACGTTATGACAAAGAAACTAATTCCTTGTGTGTTCGTGCTTGTGTTAGAAAGAATTAAGCACTGGATGATTGCTTATTTGGCTCAAAATTGTGTAAACCACTGAGACAACAGTAAGTTAAACACAGACTCAATATGCATGATTGAAGTGCGAAGGTGGGACAAAGTTCCTTCTTTTCAATATCCAGATTTTTCGAATGAAAATCAGATAGCAAATGTGCTGCATCCTCTTAGAAAATGTGAAACACTTTCTTGTTGAGAAGAAAATGAGTAGATGGTGAGGTTTGATCAAGAGTTGGCATGGGCTAGTTGCATGTTTCAATAATGATCACGAAAGAATTGTGAATCACTAGAATTGTGGCTACCCGACTTAGAAAAAGTTGGTGCAGAGTTGTGATATTCTTTTAACTCTGTTCTCACACGCTCTTTCTTTTAAATATTTAGCACACTCTAATCAAACTTTCTTTCTTTCTTTGTTTGACACACTCATTTCTTTTCGCTTCTCACACTCAATCACTAAGGATTAACCTCTTGGGTAGAAATCACTGGTTAAGGTGATTCCATAGAAGTTGTGTTAAGTCCTAGCACAATGATTCTTGTTTTCTTATGATGCACGTGATGTTCAGATTGGTTTAACTATTTCAGTTAAAGCACAATTTAGATCATTGAAAACATTTAAAATCACACTTCCAAATCATGAATTCGGTTTAAGAATCGTGAAGTGGTTTGAACATTTGATAACAATGTTTTCTATGATTGAAAGTTGTCCACTTATCAACCATATATGAGATTAAGATAAAGGATTATACCTTTTGGTGCGATCTTATATCTCATGAAGCTAAGCTTGAAGTCATAAAGATATGAACTTGTAAACTTCTCTAAAAAATTCTGCAAAAGTCTTATGTCAAGTCAAAGTAAAACTTATTCACTTAAATTGAAAAGACAAAAAGCAGTAAAACTTTTTAAAGTACGGGTTCTGATCAGAAATAATCAGAAGTCATATCCTTACTCCTTGACTTGAAGAGCTCCCCCTAAAATCTTGCATTACAAAAAAAAAAAAAATTGACATTAAAAGGTACATGCACAAATTTTATGAGCTCCCCCTCGCAGTAATATTGACCACTTGTGAATTTCTTCTCATTCTCCCCCTTGGATTATGAACATTATATAGAAGTGCAGATATCAATCAGAGTTAAGAATGAAGAAATGATGAAAAATTATACAATTTAGAAAACTTTTATAGGTAAATATTGATTAGATTTTAAGATTTAGCATACCAAGCTTAGAGATAAGAAAGTTGAACCTCTTTTCGTCTAATGGTTTGGTGAACAAATCGGCAAGTTGATAATCAGTTTTTACAAAGAAAAGTTCAATTGTTCCTTTTTCAACATGATCTTTAATAAAATGATACCTGGCGTCTATGTGATTGGTTTTGGTGTGTTGAACAGGATTCGTTGATATTGCGATGGCGCTCTTTGAGTCACAGTATATCGGGATCTTGTTGAAGTGGAAACCGTAGTCGCGCAATTGAGTTCTCATCCATAAGACCTGAGAACAGCAGCTAGCAGCAACTACATATTCTGCTTCGGTCGTGGAAGTTGAAACACAAAGTTGCTTCTTCGATGCCCAACTTACGAGTTTGTCACCGAGGAACTGTACGTGTCCTGACGTGCTCTTCCTGTCTAACATACAACCTGCATGATCTGCATCTGTGTAGGCTGTTAGTTCAAAACTAGTATCTTTAGGATACCACATACCAAGATCTGCAGTGCCCTTTAGATACCTAAATATGCGCTTCACAGCAGACATATGGATTTCTTTAGGATTGGCCTGATATCGTGCACATAAGCATGTTGAAAACATTATATCTGGTCTACTAGAAGTAAGATACATTAAAGAACCTATCATCCCTCGATAAGTCCTAACATCAACAGCCTTTCCCGAAGGATCGGTGCCAATCTTAGTACCTGGTGCCATTGGGGTACCAATCGGTTTTGAATTTTCCATTTGGAACTTCCGAAGAATATCCCTAATGTATTTTGATTGATTGATAAAAATACCCGATGAAAATTGTTTTACTTGTAAACCGAGAAAGAAATTCATCTCTCCCATCAAGTTCATCTGAAATCTAGACACCATAAGGTTTGCAAAATTCTTACAGTACTTAGTATTTGTAGAACCAAAGATAATATCATCTACATAGATTTGAATTAAAATGATATCGCCTTTTTCCTTTTTGATAAACAAAGTGGTATCTACCGTTCCTTTTGAAAACCCAGACTTGACTAGAAAAGTGGAAAGGACATCATACCAGGCTCGAGGTGCTTGTTTCAGACCGTAGAGTGCTTTGTCGAGAATGTAAACGTGATTCGGATTCTCTTGATTAACAAAACCCTTTGGCTGAGAGACGTAGACTTCCTCCTTCAGAATTCCATTCAGGAATGTTGTCTTCACGTCCATTTGAAAGACCGTGAAGTTCTTGTGGGCTGCGTAGGCTAGAAACATTCTGATTGCCTCTAATCGCGTCACAGGAGCATATGTTTCGTCATAGTCTATTCCTTCCTCTTGTCTGTATCCTTTGGCTACTAGTCTTGCCTTGTTTCGGATAACGGTACCATCTTCGTCTTTCTTTATCTTGAAAACCCATTTCGTACCTATAATGGTTTTACCTTTAGGCTTTGGTACGAGTCTCCAGACTTGAAGTGCATCGAATTGATTCAGCTCTTCTTGCATTGAGACCACCCATTCTGGATCAGCAAGTGCCTCTGATACTCTTGTTGGCTCGAACTTGCTCAGAAAGGAGTTATGCATGCACATGTTCATTGATGCTGACCTAGTTTGCACCGGTTTTGATGGATCACCAATGATCTGGCTTAGTGGGTGCTCTTTGGTCCATTTATGTTCATGAGGTAGTGGATTAGATGATTGTATGTCGGTTGTATCATCTACAAATCCACTTGTACCTTCTTCTGATTGTTCAGGAGGAATTATGATTTCAGTTGAAGTGATAGGTTCAGAAGGCTCAGCAGGAACAACTTGTTCTGGCTGTAGATTGATCTGAATAGAATCTCCTACTGTTTCAGCTACTTTTGTCTCTTTATCATTTGTCACTTCTTCAACTGTTGGAGTCGGCATTTGAATTGTAATCTCTTGTTGAATCGGGGTGTTTGATTCAATAGGAATATCTGAACTGGTTGGATGAGTAGTCGTTAAGTCTTCCATCCTGTCAACCACAACAGATTTCTTTACATTAGTTCCAAGAAATTCATCATAAAACAATTCAAATAATAAATCTAAATCAGATAAATGGTTAGTAGAAGTTGATGCTTCATCTGATTTATTCTGTTGAGACGTAGGTCCTGGACTGAGTTGCCCAGAAGCTAGTATTCCTGTTATAACGGGTTCTGAACGTTGTTGTTCGGAATCCATCTCTTCATCAAACGAGACGTTGATGCTTTCAATCACCGTCTTTGACTTCTTTAGATAAACACGGAATGCAGTTGATGTGGAGGAATAGCCAATGAAGATTCCTTCATCCGCCTTAACACTGGACTTATTTAGACTCTCCCTATCGTTTAGAACGAAACACTTACACCCAAATATATGGAAATATTTGATTATCGGTGTTCGGTTGTTGATTAACGCATAAGGAGTCTTCTTGAATCTTCGATGTACCATGGAGCGATTCTGTGTGTAGCACGCGGTCGATACAGCTTCTGCCCACAAAAATAGAGGTAAGTCTGATTGACTTAGCATAGTACGAGCAGCTTCGACTAGCGTCCGATTTCTTCTTTCGACCACTCCATTTTGTTGAGGCGTACGAGCAGCAGAGTATTGATGTGAAATCCCGACAGATTCGAGATATTCTTCAACTTTGTTGTTCTTGAACTCTGTGCCGTTGTCTGTTCGTAGAAACTTGACCGGTTTCTGCAGATTCACCTGGGTCGTCTTTAGGAATGTGACGAGAATATCTGGTGTCTCATCCTTTGAACGTAGAAACTTGACCCATGTGTATCGCGAGTAATCGTCCACGATCACGAGTATGTACTTCTTTCCGCCTAGACTCTGAGTTTGCATCGGACCGCATAAGTCCATATGCAATAACTCTAAAGGAGCGCTTGTACTTGGTTCAGGCTTTGGTTTATGAGGTGCCCTCTTCATCTTGCCCTTTTCACAAGCTGCACAAAGATGTTCTCTTTCATATTTGAGTTCTGGAAGTCCTTTGACGAGCTTTCGACTGACCAGATTGTTGATGTACCTAAAGTTGAGGTGAGAGAGCCTTCGATGCCATAACCAACTTTGTTGCATCGAGGCTTTCGTCAATAGACACACCTGCTTGTCAGTCTGGACATCTGATAAATTGATTGTGTAGAGGTCTGATTCTCGAGTACCAACCAAGAGTTCTTCGCCTTCTTCATTGCGAACTGAACATCTATTGGCTTTGAAGTTGACCTCTAAGTCTTTGTCACAGAACTAGCCTATACTGAACAAGTTGTGACGTAAGCCTTCTACATAGCTCACCTTCTTGATCGTGACATTGTCATGTTGTACATCACCATATCCCATGATTGAAGAAAATTGGTCGTTGCCGAATTTGACTGTTCCGCAATATTTCTCTTTAAAATTGGACAATATCTCTTTTTGTCCTGTCATGTGCTTGGAACATCCGCTGTTCAAGAACCATGTATGACTAGTCTGCATAAGAGAAATTACAAATTTAGATATTATTAAACACAACATTGGAATATTCACTTTGATTATCGAAGTGCGGGTCTTGAACTGATTTGTTCAAAAGCCTATTTTGACTTTGATGTTCGGGTTTTGAACTGCATTATCCAAAAACCTATTTTGACATTGAAGAACGAGTCCTGATCTGTACATAATCAGAAGTCGATTTCTCTTTAAGCTTTGTGTGCCTGCAACACAGATTTAGCCTTAGGTACCCACTGGAATTTGGGTCCTTCTGTGTTAGCACAAGATTTTGGTACCCGTGATCGTTACCAGATAAATCAAACAACAAACAATATAAAGATTACCAACCTGTTTAGATTACAAATGCGGATTACAAAGGGTTGATAATGTTTTTCACAGTGTTGAGCTCTCTCTCTGTTTTCACCTTCAGTATGTGTTGTGTGTGTTGAACTGATCTTGTTAGAGAGATTGAGAGATATCACAAAAAATCTAATCTAGTGTGTCTAACACACTTCCTATAATATCTAGATTTAATATCTAGATATTATTTCTAACTAAATAATATAATTAACTAAATAACTAGAAACTAACTAAGTTAACTAATATCTAACAAACTAGATATTAAGTTAACTATTACAATAACAAACAATTACATTGACATTTATTACAAATGACATAGACTTTAATATCGACGTTTCGGCTTTAGCTTCAGATTGCTATATTCAGATTGGATGATCTTGAATCCAATGAGACTGTGTCTTAACAAATATTCTAATCCATCTTCTTCTTCTCTATTGTAGTCGGTCATCTAGTTTATTTTGGGGTAGAGTTGGATTAAAAAAGTAGAAAATTCAAGTTTGATTTCATTGAAAGGTCGATTAAGTTTGGGATGGACTTGGTTTAATGATTGAAAAGTTAAGGAATATGTAATGAGTCGTTTAATGGAGAATACAACCTGAGTAGTATCAATTTAAGGTATGCGTTAGAAGTTAAAAATTGAAGTCTGTGTTCGTGTTTAAGGGCTGTTCGAAAACCCAGATGTCGCCCTGGTCGAAGATCCCGGTCGAAGACCTCGGTCGATGTTGGGTATCGGTCGAAGACCTCGGTCGATGTTGGGTATCGGTCGAAGACCTCGGTTGATGTTGGGTATCGGTCAAAGACCTCGGTCGGTGTTGGGTATCGGTCGAAGACTTCGGTCGGTGTTGGGTATCGGTCGCTGACCTCGGTCGATGCCTGGTAGTATCGGTCGGCGCTCTGGACGGACCGGTCGGCTTCTGGAGCAGCCTCGGTCGGCGCCTGGGTTGACTCCGGTCGGCTGGATTTCATTGGGTCTATGATGGGCCGGAGTCCAATAACCTTTTTGGGGGCTGTTAAGGTTTGTAGTTGGACCCATTTGGTATAAAAACTGATCCTTTATTTTGGGAAACTTGTTAGTTAGTTTTAGTAATTATTTAGAGGGAAAGTTTCGGGAATTGAAGTCGTTGGATTTTCGAGTTAGGTCCGCTATTATAAAATAGTTGAACGGAGAGTTTACCCATCTATGTTTCCTTATAGGTTTCCAATCTGTTTATTCGGGTAGACGCAAGATCTAATGTAACACCCTGAATTTTGGGATTGGGTGAGAAGTTGACCGTTACCCAAAGTTCAGGGGGGTTAAATGTAACTTGGGTTATATATATATAAAATCAAATTAGATATTTTGATAAATATCACAAATATCAGTTTTGGTTTTGAGAAGTCAGAGAGAAAGGAAGAAAGGCAGGAAGAAGCTTTGTAAAGGGTCGATCGTTTCGGGCAAATCGAGGTACGAATCTAGCTTAATGCTTTGATCTGAATGCTTTTAGCCGTGTAGAATCTCGTTGTGAAGGTTTTGAACCGTTCCATGTTGAGATCTGAGTATTTCTCATTTGGATCTGGGTTCTGCATCGTGTTGTTCATCATCTGCATCGAACTGTTCTTGATGAACAAAGGAGATGGTCGTTCGACCGGATGGTCCTTCGACCGGATGGTCCTTCGACCGGATGGTTGATCTGACCGGATGGTCCTTCGACCGGATTGTCCTTCGACCGGTGTTGCCTGTTCGACCGGGGTAGTGTTGGACCGGGGAGGTGTTCGACCGGGGTGGTGTTCGACCGGTTGTTGCCTTTGACCGGATTAGGTTCTGTTAAGTTGTTAGCTTCTGTGTCTTTGAGTCCTATTCAAGTAACGAGAGGTTTATCTGTATTTCGACTTACCGATTCTTTCGGTGTTGTCATAGGTAGCGCTCGTTAAGAAGAAGGAAACAGAGGTGAGTTCCTACTATCATTTTAAACTGTATACATATCAAAAGTTACCTTTTTGATCTTATCTTATTTTAAAAGTAAAATGATGTTTTACCTGTGCGTTTATGCGAAAGAAATATTCAAAGGAACTTCTTTTAAATGATTTTCATTCTTACCAGAAGTTGAACTGGGAATAGCATTTTGTTTATAAAAATGTGTTTGTAACCATATGTTTATTTATGGTTGGTCACATTCGTTGCTGTGACGAGTCCTTACCATTACTAGTGGATCCCTAGGTTTTGGAGTAGACTGTATTGTTGGAATGTTACATTCCCCAGAATTGTAGCTATGGATCACTTGTTCCTCGGGGGCAATTTGGTACGGTTATGTGAGGCCGGATACTAGCCATGGTTCATAGTGATCCTAGTGAAGGAGTATACCTTGGTTTTGCGCTTGGGGCTTGATCTCACGTTGAAGCACGAACTTTGTGATTCGTATCCGCGGACTCCAATTGGTTTAGCTCGTAACTCGGATTGTTGGCCTAACTTTGTGTTACGCCACGATCCTTGGTAAAATATTTTGTTTTCGGACCTTTTGTGGTATGTTTATAACGAAAAAGCCCGATTGTGGCGAGGACCTAAATTGTAAACTTAATCTCTTTGGAAATGTTATCTTGATGCAAATGTTTTATCTTTTGAGCTTCATAAACTGTATGTTCTCACCAGGCTTTAAGTCTGACACTTTTTCTCAAATGGTATGTGTATCAGGTTTCCATTAGCGGTGGGTTGCCGGGGTTTTTGGAGAGACGAGTTTTGAGTCTCGAGGTTTTTGGAGTTGATTAGTATTGTTATTGGGCATTGTTAAGTCCCATTCTTTTGATGAAATCCTTGTATAGGATTGTATAGTCTTGAGGACTGATCCCATTTATGAAAAGTTATGGTTTTACTTTCGTTATATTGCCAGGTTTCCAGGTTTTAATTTACTCTGATTTTTGAGGTGTTACAAGTTGGTATCAGAGCTCTAGTTTAAGCGAACTAGGCATGAATGTAAGATGTCTAGACTTAGACTGCGTATACTAAGAATTGATCCGCGAGAATTGGGTAGAGCTCCTAAGATGGGTTAGTCTTAGAGTCAACGGAAAGTACGTTTATCAGGCGTTGTAATGGTGGTGACAAGAACCGTTATGTGTTGTATGTTCATAATTTCACTTAGCTAATGTTATTATGAGGATATTGTACGTAAGAGTCCTTGATTTGCTGTTGATATGACAATTGATAATGTGATAGTACGTTTTCCTTTCGTGTTTTTCCTATCTCTCTCTTATCTCTTTCTTGTTCTGTGAAGTTGTTCAGCATGGTGAATACGCGTGGTAGACCGCGTACTCGTGTTGACGGTCTGGAAGCGACAGCCTCCACAGCTGATCAGCCGGAAGGAGTTGAGGTTGTCGTGCGTCCGCCAGTTCAACAAATACTAGGTGGGGGGCCAGAGGTCATTCCGCGTGTAGACCTGGCTTCGTCCCACCCAGTAATCGGGGATGCTAATCCCCAGTCAGAGTTGTTGGCCAGCGTGATGTTGGCAATGAGAGAAGAGATGGCGAAGCAGCAAGAGTTTCTGCTGAAAGCAATGGAGGACCGCGACGTAAACAATCGGAGAAGTGAGACGGTTGTGGAGAACGTCGTAGCAGGTTCTGGAGGTGATGGTATAAGGGTCGTGTCTGTAGAGCGGGGGATTTCTGGAGCTCAGGGGAACAGGAAGAGTTGTTCCTATAAGTCCTTTCTAGGTTGCGGACCGCCAGAATTCTTCGGTTCTGATGACCCGGTGGTGTGCGTTAAGTGGATCCGAGCGGTCGAGCAAGCTTTTGGCTCTTCCGAATGTGGTGATGATCAGAGGGTGCGGTTTGGTACCCAACTGCTGAGGGACACTGCACTCATCTGGTGGAATATCATCCAATCCACTCTATCTTCTGAAGTGTTGGCTCAGTTGTCATGGGCCGAGTTCAAGAAGAAGCTGCTAGAAGAGTTTTGCAACGAGAGGACCATGGACCGAATTGAGAAAGAATTCCGGTCTTTGGTGAAAGGGAGCCTGACGGTGAGGGAGTATACCCGTCAGTTTATGGAGAAACTTGGTCTGGTGGGGCACGCTGCCCCAACAGAGAAAGACAAGATGAAAGCTTATCTCAACGGCTTGCCAGCGGACATGCAATCTATGGTCCATAATTTCAAGGCTTCTAACCTCCGAGAGATGGTGGAAGAAGCTCAATTTATGGAAGAGATGTTCGCGAAGGGCAAATCTGAGAAGGCAGTGGTGGTGCCTGAAAAAAGAAAGTGGGAGAACAGTTCAGTACCTCCCAAGCGGACCCGACCTTTTGTTGGGAACCGCAATTTCGGCAGTTACCAGGAAGCAAGGTGGTGCCCGAGGTGTCGGACCAAGCATCACGGTAACTGCAGTAACAGTTCTCAAACTTGCTATAAGTGTGGGAAGCCTGGGCATACTGTCAGAGATTGCCCGGTCAGTGGAATCGTCTGTTATGAGTGCAAGGCACCGGGGCACGTGAAGAGAGATTGCCCGAAGCTTGTGTCGGGTAGTGCGCCAGCAAGGAAGGAGAACCCTCCGAAGGTTCAGGGCCGAGCTTTTCAGATGACGGCCGAAGAGGCTAGGGCATCCGCTGATGTGGTATCGGGTACTTTTCTTATAAACTCTGTACCTGCTCGTATTTTGTTCGATACGGGTGCTAGTTTCTCTTTCGTATCTGAATTATTCCGTCAGAAAATTGCTATGCCCACTACTAGTCTTGAGGATGCATTAGTAGTAGAAATAGCAGATGGTAGGCAAGTTCTGATCCACGAAATTCTGAAGCAGTGTGCTCTTAGCATCGAAGGGAGAGAATTCCCGATCGATCTGCTACCAATGTCAATCGGGGGTTTTGATGTTGTAATCGGTATGGATTGGTTGTCAAACAATCAGGCTGAGTTCGTGTGTTCCAAGAAGATGATTCGACTTCCCAACCTCTCTGGAGAGGTCGTGGTCATCTATGGCGAAAAGAGAAAGGGTGAAGTGGCAATAATCACAATGGCAAAAGCACGCAAGTGTTTAGTAAAAGGATGTTCGTCCTTCCTAGCCTATGTGATCGATGCCAAGTTAGAGAAGTCCAAGCTGGAAGATGTGAAGATCGTGCGGGAGTATCCAGATGTCTTTCCGGACGACTTGCCCGGGTTGCCGCCCGATCGTCAGGTAGAGTTTCGGATTGATCTTGTGCCAGGCGTTGCACCGATCGCTAAAGCACCTTATCGTTTAGCGCCATCGGAGATGCAAGAGATGGTAGCACAACTCCAAGAGCTTTTTGAGAAGGGATTCATAAGACCGAGTTCGTCACCTTGGGGAGCTCCGGTCTTATTTGTCAAGAAGAAGGATGGCACAATGAGAATGTGCATTGACTATCGTGAGTTGAACAAAGCTACAGTGAAGAACAGGTATCCGCTTCCGAGAATAGACGACTTGTTCGATCAACTTCAAGGAGCGGGTTGTTTCTCCAAAGTCGACTTACGATCAGGCTATCACCAAGTGAAGGTGAGAGAAGAAGATGTTCCGAAGACGGCTTTCAGAACGCGTTACGGCCATTACGAGTTCCTTGTAATGCCTTTTGGTCTGACGAACGCACCAGCGGTGTTTATGGACTTGATGAATAGAGTGTGCCGACCATTCCTCGACAAGTCGGTCATTGTATTCATTGACGACATACTCGTGTACTCCAAGAGTGAGACAGAGCACGAGCAGCATCTTCGTGAAGTTCTGGAAGTGTTGAGAAAAGAGAGATTGTACGCCAAGTTTTCCAAGTGCGACTTTTGGCTTAAGGAAGTACAATTTCTGGGGCACGTAGTCACTCGGGACGGAGTGAAAGTAGATCCCTCCAAGATTGAAGCTATGATGAATTGGGAGCCTCCTAAGAGTCCGTCAGAGATCCGAAGTTTCTTGGGTCTGGCGGGATACTACAGGAGATTCATTCAAGACTTTTCCAAGATCGCTTCTTCCTTGACAGTTCTGACTCGGAATAATGTGAAGTTTGAATGGACTGAAACCCAAGAGAAGGCGTTCCGGATCCTTCAAAAGAAGTTGTGTGAAGCTCCGATCTTGACGTTACCTGAAGGGTCGGAAGATTTCGTGGTGTACAGCGACGCTTCAAAGATGGGATTGGGTTGCGTGTTGATGCAACGAGGCAAGGTAATCGCTTATGCCTCGAGGCAGCTTAAGATACACGAGCAGAATTATCCAACCCATGATCTGGAGTTAGCAGCAGTGGTGTTCGCTTTGAAGCTTTGGCGACATTACCTCTACGGCACGAAGTGTACTCTTTACACGGATCACAAGAGCCTGAAGTATGTCTTTGGACAGAAAGAGCTGAATATGAGGCAAAGACGGTGGCTCGAGTTGTTGAAAGATTACGACTGTGAATTGCTTTACCATCCCGGTAAGGCAAACGTGGTGGCCGATGCGCTAAGTCGGAAGGACTATAGCGGGAGTATTCGGGCAACCCATTCAAGAATCGAGCTAGTGTCTAGTCTTGTTGAGAAGATCAAGACATCTCAAATGGAAGCATTGTTGGAAGAGAATCTAAAGGATGAAGTCATGACAAAACAGCGTTTACTCTTAACGGAAGATAGCCGTGGGGTGAAACTGTTCAGCGGTCGTGTGTGGGTGCCCAAGGTTGGGGGTAACCGTGAACTGTTGCTGGAAGATGCACACAAGTCCAAGTATTCCATTCACCCGGGAAGTACGAAGATGTACAGGGACTTGAAGTTGCACTATTGGTGGCCGGTGATGAAGCTTGATGTGGCACGTTACGTTGAGCGTTGTGTGACGTGTTCGCAAGTTAAGGCCGAACATCAGAGACCGTATGGGAGTCTTCAGTCTTTAGAGATTCCCGAGTGGAAGTGGGAGCATATCACCATAGACTTCGTGACAAAGTTGCCTAAAACTCTTCGGGGACACGATACCATCTGGGTGATAGTGGATAAATTGACGAAGAGCGCTCACTTTCTGCCTATGCGCGAGACGTTACCGATGGATAAGTTGGCGAAGCTTTATATCGATGAGGTGGTCTCGAGGCATGGAATACCGTTGTCGATCGTGTCGGATCGTGACAGCCGGTTCACTTCGAACTTCTGGGATGGGTTTCAGAAAGAGCTTGGTACGCGAGTTAAGTTGAGTACGGCTTACCATCCGCAGACCGACGGGCAGAGCGAACGAACGATCCAAACCTTGGAAGACATGTTGAGGTCTTGTGTCATCGATTTCGGGGGTAGTTGGGACTCTCACCTGCCTTTGGTAGAGTTTGCTTACAACAATAGCTACCACTCGAGTATTGGGATGACACCTTTTGAAGCATTGTATGGGCGAAAGTGTCGGACTCCCGTGTGTTGGCTGGAAGCAGGAGAGAAGCAGTTCACCGGACCTGAAATCGTGCAAGAGACTGCCGATAAGGTCAAGTGTATTAGAGAGAGGATGAAAGCGGCTCAAGATCGTCAGAAGAGCTATGCCGATAAGAAGAGGCGACCGATGGAATTCCAAGTAGGCGACCGCGTTATGCTTAAGGTATCGCCATGGAAGGGCATCATACGGTTCGGAAAACGTGGGAAGCTGAGTCCTCGTTTCCTCGGACCTTTCAAAGTACTTAAGCGTGTAGGGTTGCAAGCCTACCAGTTGGAACTGCCACCGGAGTTGAGTAGAATACACAACACGTTTCATGTCTGCTACCTCCGGAAGTGTTTGGCGGTAGAAGACAGCGTCATTCCCCTCTCAGAGTTAAGGGTTGACGAAGGTAACCGTTGTGTGGAAGAACCCGACGCCATCTTAGAGAGAAAGACTAAGAAGTTGCGTCATAAGGAAGTCACTTTGGTCAAGGTGCAGTGGAAGCATCACCGAGGAGCAAATGTGACTTGGGAATCTGAGGAGGATATGAAGCGTAGATATCCTCATCTCTTTGTATAGTTGGATTTCGGGGACGAAATCATTCCCAAGTTGGGGAGGATTGTAACACCCTGAATTTTGGGATTGGGTGAGAAGTTGACCGTTACCCAAAGTTCAGGGGGGTTAAATGTAACTTGGGTTATATATATATAAAATCAAATTAGATATTTTGATAAATATCACAAATATCAGTTTTGGTTTTGAGAAGTCAGAGAGAAAGGAAGAAAGGCAGGAAGAAGCTTTGTAAAGGGTCGATCGTTTCGGGCAAATCGAGGTACGAATCTAGCTTAATGCTTTGATCTGAATGCTTTTAGCCGTGTAGAATCTCGTTGTGAAGGTTTTGAACCGTTCCATGTTGAGATCTGAGTATTTCTCATTTGGATCTGGGTTCTGCATCGTGTTGTTCATCATCTGCATCGAACTGTTCTTGATGAACAAAGGAGATGGTCGTTCGACCGGATGGTCCTTCGACCGGATGGTCCTTCGACCGGATGGTTGATCTGACCGGATGGTCCTTCGACCGGATTGTCCTTCGACCGGTGTTGCCTGTTCGACCGGGGTAGTGTTGGACCGGGGAGGTGTTCGACCGGGGTGGTGTTCGACCGGTTGTTGCCTTTGACCGGATTAGGTTCTGTTAAGTTGTTAGCTTCTGTGTCTTTGAGTCCTATTCAAGTAACGAGAGGTTTATCTGTATTTCGACTTACCGATTCTTTCGGTGTTGTCATAGGTAGCGCTCGTTAAGAAGAAGGAAACAGAGGTGAGTTCCTACTATCATTTTAAACTGTATACATATCAAAAGTTACCTTTTTGATCTTATCTTATTTTAAAAGTAAAATGATGTTTTACCTGTGCGTTTATGCGAAAGAAATATTCAAAGGAACTTCTTTTAAATGATTTTCATTCTTACCAGAAGTTGAACTGGGAATAGCATTTTGTTTATAAAAATGTGTTTGTAACCATATGTTTATTTATGGTTGGTCACATTCGTTGCTGTGACGAGTCCTTACCATTACTAGTGGATCCCTAGGTTTTGGAGTAGACTGTATTGTTGGAATGTTACATTCCCCAGAATTGTAGCTATGGATCACTTGTTCCTCGGGGGCAACTTGGTACGGTTATGTGAGGCCGGATACTAGCCATGGTTCATAGTGATCCTAGTGAAGGAGTATACCTTGGTTTTGCGCTTGGGGCTTGATCTCACGTTGAAGCACGAACTTTGTGATTCGTATCCGCGGACTCCAATTGGTTTAGCTCGTAACTCGGATTGTTGGCCTAACTTTGTGTTACGCCACGATCCTTGGTAAAATATTTTGTTTTCGGACCTTTTGTGGTATGTTTATAACGAAAAAGCCCGATTGTGGCGAGGACCTAAATTGTAAACTTAATCTCTTTGGAAATGTTATCTTGATGCAAATGTTTTATCTTTTGAGCTTCATAAACTGTATGTTCTCACCAGGCTTTAAGTCTGACACTTTTTCTCAAATGGTATGTGTATCAGGTTTCCATTAGCGGTGGGTTGCCGGGGTTTTTGGAGAGACGAGTTTTGAGTCTCGAGGTTTTTGGAGTTGATTAGTATTGTTATTGGGCATTGTTAAGTCCCATTCTTTTGATGAAATCCTTGTATAGGATTGTATAGTCTTGAGGACTGATCCCATTTATGAAAAGTTATGGTTTTACTTTCGTTATATTGTCAGGTTTCCAGGTTTTAATTTACTCTGATTTTTGAGGTGTTACATCTAAGTTGAGGACGACAGGTGAGTTTTTCTGATCTTAAAACCTCGCAAGTTCATAAAGTTATTATATGCAACTGAAAGTTAATTGATGGAGTTATTTCAACCGTTTATTTATAAAATGTACCTCTACTTATGCAAACATATTATATGTGGAGTTTCTTTCCATGCAATATGAGTTTATTTGTTAATTAGATGTATGCATACATTGTTGTGAGCGGCACAAAGACGGGGGGTGTGGCCCGCCTGTACTCATATTGGGGGGTGTGTTCCGTTTATGCTATATGGGTGTGTCCCATCTAAGGCAGTATGAGACAAACACGTTGTCACTTTGTGACGGTAGTGTGTGTCGGAAGTGAGCTTTATGTGTAGAATATCTTTTCAAGCTAAATGAATTGATTTGTTTAAATCTTTGAGATATATGTTAAATCGTATTTTGAGGGATCTCACTAGACCTTTGGTCTAACCCTCGATCTTTTAAAATATAAAAACTTTCAGGTAAGCTAGGGGCTGGAGGTTCCGGGAAAGGGAAGGAGAAAGTTTAAGCAACGTCCACAATAGAAGACTCCTGTAGAGACTTTTGAAATTTTAGTATTATTATCTCAGTTATGTAATCGGATGTTTAGTGAAAACTTAAAGATATTACTGTTGAATTAAGAAAATTTTCGGCATGAGATATTTTATGACAGTAAGCTTTGCGTAGATGGTTTCGGTTTTTTTAAAACAAGCAGTGTGGATATAAAAAAATATGGTTGATTCATACTTAAGAGTCATTAAGAGATTTAAAAAAAAAACACAAACAAACACCCCCTTTGTCTCTCTCGGTTCAAAACTGACTCCCGCTTTGTTCAGGTTGATTAGGTTTTTAAAAATTAAAGTGTTGTTTTGAACTTCGATTGCTTATACTACCCAGAAGTTTAACATAGGAACATTGATTATTTCTATTAAATTAGGAAGGTTAAATGATATAACTCTTTCTTTTAATGAGTGTAAGTATTTATTTGTTAAAAATGTCCTTTAACTTAATCGTTCTGTAACATCCCAAAGCAACAAATCGGTCCAATAACTTCAAATCCAATTTAAAACCAAGGTGGAAGTTATTGATAGCTCAGAACTTGAAGTTTTTATCTATCCATGTGGAACGAGTTGTGTAACAGTCTAATTTTAAGGTATGTCAATTTAATAATGTCGTAACAAAAACTAATACTTATGTTGTGGCAGATGCTCTTAGTAGAAAAGAACGAGAAAAACCTCTTAAAATCAAGGCTTTAAGAATAGAAATTGTACCAGAATTTATGGTCAATTTACGTGACGCACAACAGAAAGCTTTTGATGTTGAATCCAAAAGGAAGGAAAGGGTAGTTGGTCAAGAACGATTTTTGCAAGAAGATGACCAGGGTGTAAGAAGTTTTAAAGGACGTTTGTGGATTCCTAGGATAGGAGATTTTCGAAAAAAACATTTTAGACGAGGCTCATCAATCAAAATACTCAGTACATCCAGGAGTTGAGAAGATGTACAAAGATTTGAAGCAAAAATTTTGGTGGCCTGGAATGAAGAAAGACATTCGAACATATATTGAAAAATGTTTAACATGTCTTCAAGTAAAAGCTGAACATCAAAAGCCATTTGGAACTTTACAACCGTTAGAAATCCCAGTATGGAAATGGGATCATGTTACAATGGATTTCATCACGAAGTTACCTCGCACCCAAAAGGGAAATGATTCCATTTGGGTAATAGTAGACAGGCTAACTAAATCGGCGCATTTCTTGCCGATAAAAGAAAGTTATTCAATTGAGAAGTTAGCCAAGATATATGTCAATGAGATAGTCTCGAGACATGGAGTACCTATGTCAATTATATCAGATAGAGATGCCAGGTTCACGTCTCGATTTTGGAAAAGTTTCCAGAATGAGATGGGGTCACGGCTAAATTTAAGTACATCATATCATCCGCAGACAGACGGACAAAGTGAGCATACTATAAGGACATTGGAAGATATGTTACGAGCATGTACCATAGAGTTCAGTGGTAACTGGGATGATCATCTGCCATTAGTAGAATTTTCATACAATAACAGCTACCATGTTAGTCTTAAAGTTGCACCGTATGAGGCACTATATGGGAGAAAATGTAGAACCCCGATTTGCTTGAAAAATCTTAGGACTGAATCATTGACTGGACCAGAGGTAATCCAACAAACCGCTGATAAAATAACTCAGATCCGTGATAGACTAAAAGCCGCACAAGACCGAAAAAAAAGTTATGCAGATAAACGAAGAAAACATTTGGAATTTCAAATTGGGGATCGAGTGATGCTCCGAGTGGCACCTTGGAAAGGACTAGTTCGATTTGGAAAACGAGGTAAGTTAAGTCCTAGGTATATAGGACCTTTTGAAATAATTCAAAGAATTGGACAAGTAGCATATCGGTTGGAGTTACCAAAAGAGTTAAGAAAGTGTTTGGCGGAAGAAGGGATGAAAATACCTTTAAATGAAATTCAAGTGAATGAAAAATTAAGTTTTGTGGAAGAACCAGAAAAGATCGTGGATTATACTATTAAGAAATTGCGGAACAAGGAAATTCCTTTGGTCAAAGTGCAATGGAAGTTTCACAAAGGACATGAAGCAACATGGGAAACTGAAAAGGAGATGATAGAAAAATATCCTCATTTATTCAGCTAAAAAAAAAAAAAGATTCCGGGACGGAATCCTTTCTAAGGGGGGGAGAACTGTAACAGTCTAATTTTAAGGTATGTCAATTTAATAATGTCGTAACAAAAACTAATACTTATTTAGTAAAAATAAATAAGTTAATGTCTAGAGGTATAAAATTATTACAATTTAATAATATGTTATTATGTGAATATTAATATTTTATCATGTTAATGTTAATATTTTATCATGTTACATATATATATATAAATATATATATATATATATATTATATGTGCATCGTCAGTGAGTTGATGATTTGATTAAATAAATAAATATATATATAATATATATATATATATTAGTAATAATAATTGTAACAATAAAGTTAAATAAACACTTTTGTTTTTCAAAGAGTTTCTTGGTGACTCATCTATTTTATTCAACATGCTAATGACACGTATCAAGGCTACTAAGGACACTTGTTTAAATCTTATAATGACACTACACAAAACAATAGACCTTTCCAAGTATATAAACATCATTTAACTCTCAGATTTCATTTTTAACCACTTTAGAAATAAGTTGAAAAAAAAAAAGAGAAAGAAAGAAAGAAAACTTTTAGAAAGTTAGGAGAAGAAGATAACTTCATCAAAATAGTTGAAAGATCTTCCAAAGGTAATCATATGTTAAAATTTAAAATCTTTTACTTATTTCTCTCTTAAAAGAAATATACATATAATATGTTACTCTTTTATCTTTTCATGATTCAACTTTATAAACATGCCATTATACATGTTTGCATGAATGAAACTTACATGGTATGAGTGCTATTTCATATTTTCATTATTGAAATATGAGGTACGGTGAAATTTTGTTACCGAGGAGATTTGATAACTTATGTTGTAACCGTGAAATCGGTAGAATATGGTTATCTAACGGACAACAAAACCCGTAAACGGTGAAAAATCCGTAAAAGAAAAAGATCTAAATAATGATCATATTTCTCTGTTGAGAGATCTAAAATTTATATTGGAAATGAGGCACAATTTCTGATATGTATTCATGTTCTTTCATGAATAATTGTGTGTAGTTTTATTTATGTGCATGTTATGTATATGGCAATAAAATATTTTATATGTTATTAAAATATAAGACATATGATTACTCGGCATTATTTTGCTCAAAAAACGTTTTATATCCCTTTTTCCACAGATTAAAGTGCATGATAAAACCAAGTATCCAAGGTTTGGAGTTGAAGACTTCAAAGTTAGAAGATTTCAATATAATATATGTAATATTAATGTTGTATGTTTAATTTGTACAAGTGATCCATGTAAAGTTATATTCATAATATGTGGGTGTTATATTAGTATTAACTTTTATATTATTTAAAAAAAAAATTTGGAGTGTTACAAGTTGTTACAAACTTTCACACTTAAACTCTAGACTCCTCGTCTGGCTTGCCTATAATCTTTCTCCTTGTAATCGATGACGTGGGCTTTCGCCTAAGATATTGCAAACACTCTCCTCGAGGACTCAACATTCTCGATAAGGTCTGCCTCACCATCTCGATTGTACAAGGATCGACTCTGATACTATTTGTAACATCCGATGCTAACCGTACCAGATATTGCGTCTGATAGAAAAGGTATCCAGTCCCTTATAATACAACTTCTATTTCCCTTCCCAACCAATATAGATTTTTACAATCCAATAGGGGTGTGCAAAACCCAAATAATCCGAAATTTGAACCCGAACCGAAAATAAGGTATTTTTGCAAAACCCGAATACCTAGAAATCCGAAAATCCGAAACCCGACTTTTGTGGGGATATTTGGGTTCGGGTTGGGTTTGATATTTGGCTACTGAGCCGTCTGAAAACCAGAAATAGTATACATATATATTTTATATGTTATATAAATATATTTATTTGTCTAATTATCTTTTGAAAATCGTAAATTCTTGTCGGTCGAAATGTTTTCTAATTTATAAACTTACAATTGATTTCATCAATCTCTCAATCGATTGAATTCATCCTCAAAATGAATTGAATTTATATGTACTTTTTTGCATAATAATAATACCCGAACCAGACCGACATCAACCCGAAACTCGACCAACCCGAACCCGAAGCAATCCAAAATCCGAAATCTAAAATTTGGGTCTTGATTTCCATATCCGAAATCCGATCGGGTTTTTGTTTTGCCTACCCGAACCCGTCCAACCCGCCCGATGCACACCCCTACAATCCAACCCTTGGGAGTCCGGCGTCCTCGCTGACACACTAGTTAACTCTGATACCATTTGTAACATCCCAAGTTAACAATACCAAATATTGTCCGTTTTATCTACACACACCTAGGCTCACGCTTTTAAAATACGTCTAATAGAAGATGTATCCAGTCTCTTGTAAGACAACTTTCATTCATATCTTACGTGGGAACTTACATATCAGTATATAAAAACCCATTGGATTTTTCCGAATTTTCCCTCTAATTTTACTACAATAATTGATTTTATTAGAGAGATCAATCTATTTAAACTAAGACAAGAACATATTTATCAATTTAGGGGGTGTTTGGGTTTGCTTATTTAAAGGAATTATTAACTTTGTTTCATTTTGTCATCACTGATAGGCAGTTTTCAGTGTTTAGAAAAGAAAAAAAACTGTTTATACCGTTTTGTCACCGCTGATAAGGAGTTCGTAATAAGTCATTACATTCTAACTTATTAACTTATTTAAAACCACTTATAATTTTGTTAGTTATTTTACATGTATAACCAATCATAACATAATACCCATAAATAAGAACCTATTATCTTATTAGAATTGTTACCATCATAAACTAATAGTCATATACCCGCGCGCGATGCGGCGCGAGTGTGAAACTTTCTTGTAAATTGTGATTGAAAAGTTAATACAATTATTTATAGAAACACCAAATATAGAACATTTCAACCGAGTCAAATAACTTCTTTTGATCTTTAGCTTTACATATAAGCTAGGCAAAGCATTACCAATGCATATATATCTATACAAAAACTAAGACCGAGAATAACATACATTAATTAAACTGGTTTGGATTTAATTTTTTTCGTTTGTATGAGAAGATGAACTCAATTGACATCGTAATTAGGTCCTAAAGGCTTAGAATTCATTAGAAGTCTATGATTCATTATCAAGAAACTTAAGAGAAGTATCGTTAATGAGAATGAATATGTTATGGAAATTGATCTTATTCTTGATGCTTGAAAATAATAAATAAAAATGTAAAACACCCATCTAAAATGAAACTACAAAAATTAAAATGTAAAATCAAACAAACCCACATTGAACTGCATAAATTAAAAGGAAACTTGATACATGTGTTCTTATAAGACTTTAATTAAATTAGGTTATAGTAATTAGTTATTTATTTAGAAATTAGGTTTAACATAATATCAAAAGTATGAAAGCTTTTCTAGCATGATGCATATAATATAGAATTTCCAAAATTTGGTGATGATATCTAGAATTTCCACCAACCCAAATCGATTTTTTGTAATTTACTATATATTAAACTCAACGCAATACTTAAACAATTTAGAATTCATAATTTACACATAAAATAGAAAGATGGTAAGAAGCAGAGTTGATTGTTTAAATTGGCATCAAGATTAGAGGTATAAAAGGTTAGAAGAATAACACTTCCATGCATGTCTAAGCTTTGAAAGGAGTCTCAATATAGCAATCTTCTGTGAATCGCGAACATCTTTCGACTTCATCACCGGTTCCCATAGCTCCGGCAGAGCTTCCCTGTGTTATGGATTGGATGATCTCTAATGCGTAGTCCACGCCTGTTTACGCTCCAATGACCCTATCTGTTGAAAAACACCAACAACTTTCAGCAAACAACATCTATCAACATTTTACGTTCCCAGGAGAGTCTACTTACCAACACAGTGTCGAGGCCCGTGACTTTTGCAATCTGTACATTGCATATATTGTCATCAAAGAAAATCTGAAATTGAAAATTTACATTGTTAACGAATAATTAACACACAAAAATGGGAGATGGATTTCCCAAGTTAGCCCCTCTTCAAGCATCTCAGTTGCATTTGACATTATAGAGAAGTTGCATTATTTGCCAATACAATCCCAGTTTGAAACTCTACCATGAACCCTGGTTTGGGTCCCAACAGTTGCCTCTTGGTGCTGGTCACCTCACCTCTAGCCTTCGCCTCCACCTTTAGTTGATCGTTCTTCTTAACCCTCTGCTTGAACTCTTATGTGCACCTCGAAGGCGTCACATGTTCAATATGGACATTAATCCTTTTCTTGATGATTTTGTTACCAACCTGCAACACAGAAATATGGAATGGGCATGTTAAATACAACATTTATCCGCAGTTACACATGAAATTTTAAAAATATATATATGATGCATAATCAGCAAAAAGTAGAATTTATGACTTTATAAGCTCAGTTTCATGCTTCCTTAGTACTCACGACTCAGAAAGCAAAAAGGGGATAAACATTTAATTCGTGTGAAACTTTAGTTAGAAAAGATCGGTGCAAAAATCAAGTAATCAACGATACTCAACAAATAGGGAAACGCCTCTAGGGGATGGTGAATATATTAAATTCCAAAGATACAGAAAGGTTGCAAATAATCAAAAAAAAATTGTCATGAAATTAAGATTGTATTGTCCATCGAATAGATTAATCATAGTGGACAATGCATAGATAACATGCTTCTTGACATCAAATGCACCCCTACCACAATCATCAACTTTGGAGGGAGGTGAAAAAGTATGCCACTAACGTGACCTATATTCCCTCGGGGAAGATATTCGACTAAACAAAATCGAAATGTAAACTTAAAATAACTATGATTTTTTTTTAAATACAATGGGCATATACAATACATCAATTGGCAAACAGAGAAAACCACCCTACTCAACCTCCTCTTTCAGCAAATACTAATGGCCACCACACAAGCATATAAAAAGAACTTGCAAAATAAATACTCCTACCATACTATACTTTCAATGTAATAAGACACCAAGATTTAAGAAAAAAAGGGAAAAAAACATTTGCTGGAAGTAAAGCAAGCAATCAAAAAAATTCAGACAAAAAACAAACATTCAAACGCTACTTTGATCATTGCAATCAAAACCTTATTCTCCATAATTAAAATATGGATGTCATTACAAATGAAGAGCTAATCATGAACACCAATGCACAAACTCCTTACCTTTGCAAGAGTTGGCAAAAAGAATTCTTGCATTCATCCTTTCCTAGCAAAGAGATTGCGTTCATGACTTAATTTGGAGTTCAGATAAGCCCATTCAAAATCAATAAGTGTAACATATATATTTAGAAAATATGGAGCACTAAAATAAAAAGTTCTTCATATTTGGCTTTCGATTGCAAACAAAATTATTATGCTGATAAAATAAAGCAATCCTAGATTTAAAATAATCTAAAATGCCATGATGTTTTCATAACAACTTAGCAAAATTTGTCCAATACTGAAAACAATAGTGTGCTTTTGGCAATTTTGTATCCAAAAAATCAATCACCAGGACAATAACAAGTTGCCACAGATTCCAGGAAAATAGTTCAACCAAATTTATAGCGTTCAAGTATATGTAGATAAAAATGAACAAATTGTAACTTGCTCAAATAAGACGAAAGAGGCAGAACATCTTCCATTAAATAATTAAACAAAAAAATAAAACTATTACCCGGTAGTCATACAAAATTTATGATCAACAAAGTTATAATGCACAAAACAACAGAGAGGTGAGTATACCCAAATGATGCATTTCGTTGACCTCATTGATGATCGATTGGAACTTCTTGGAAGTAGGAGTTGTTATCTCATATCTTTTGTCTAACAAATGATATTCAAAATTAAGGTAACTCATGAATAAACATAATCAACAAAGACCGAAGGATGAGGAGGCACAAATACCTACAAAAATTCAGAAAACAAAATGTAACCAATTTCAATCAAATCATCAAATCAAGATGGTAATGGAGAAAAATAACATAAAATCAAAGAAATGGGTGTTTTTCTTACCATCATTCTACTATCCAAAGGTGGTTTCTTTTCAGTAGTTGCTTGCGTCTTTAATGGCACGAAGCTTGTACGTCTAGTAGACCAAGAAAACTGTGAAGCAAAACAACAATTAGGGTTTTAATTAAACAAATGTGCAGAAAAAAAAAACAGAAATTGGGATTAAAGAAATGAGGGAAATTGAAAGAAAAGAAAAGGGCATTACGTTGTTGGAAAGGGAAGGTGAGAGAAAATTGCGGGGCGGGGTGGGGTGGGGTGTGAGTGTCCAATGAGAAAAGCAGAAGAAGAAATGGGGGATGAAGCCATCATTGAGAAATATGGTCTTCCATGGCGGGTTGCCTGAACATTGGTACCTAGAAAACAAAACAAAAAATCCAACCAAACAATTTGAATCATCCAAAACTCATAAATTAAACACGTATAATAAAAGGAATTCATGTTCGCCACCGGAAAATCTCCGAAAATCTCGTTTCTCAAACCTTTTATACCCAATTTGAGAACACATTTGTGGATTTGGCGGTGTCTGATCATTTGAGGGACAGTATACTCAGGAAGGATGTCAGAAGCCGATACTGTATCTGGATTAATCCAGAACTTCTTCGGCACCTCTGCTAGGGTTTTGGAGATAGAAAACGGTAGAGAAGAAAGTAGCCATGGCTACGTCTGTTCTGCTTCTGACTTATGAAGTCAAACCTATTAAATTCAAGTTAATTCCTCAATGGTACCTGATTCATGGAGCAATGTAAGAAAATATGGGATAACAAAAAAAAACCTAAATAGATGGAACCTGATTCATGTCTTCGTAGAGAGGAGCGATAGAAGAAAAGCAGAGACTTCTCTTCCTTCATCTAGAGAAGAGATACTGTGAGAGGGAGTGATTGAGAGGAAACGTGAGAGGAAATGCCAATTCGTAGAAGCGATATGAGGGGGAGAGGGAAAGGACGTAGGCTGCAATAGTGGGCTACAAAGCTGACTTTCCAAAAACTGTTTTCCAAAAAACGCTTTTTCCAAAAACCGTAATACAACTTTAATATAATAGTATAGATATAGATATTAGGCATGTACCCGTGCACGATGCGGCGCGAGTGTTAAACTTTCTTGTAAATTGTGATTGAGAAATTAATACGATTATTTATATAATGTTCTATATCATCTAAATTATGGGTTGTTAATAGATTCAAAATATGTAGTTTTGATTTTGGTTTGTAATGTTGGAGTTTTGATGACAGGGCACTTCTTTTGTACAAAAGAATTCATCCTCAAAGCAGATCCAAACACCACTTTGCTGGTTTAATATGCATCAACATGTTTTTGCTAACACAGAGAGGGTTGCATCTGCCATTTATGTTATCAACAACAAGAATATGTTGCATCTTCGTCCACCATAACTACAATCCTTGATCAAAGTTAGAATATTTATTGGAAACCTTGTACAACACCACTGTAACTACTTTGCATCATTTTAGTAAATTACTTAAACCCAAACTGATTAAAATTAAAATATTTCTTTAAAGTGTTGTACTAAAGTGATGTATGAAAGAAGAAAACCTATTTATCATAATAAACAACACGTTTCGTCAAGCAAACACAACATTCATAAGCATCAATCTAGCTGAGATACAATTAGTGACTCTTAAACTAATGGATGTTCCCATGTAAATCATCAAGATGCCATCAAACTTTTCTGTACCGTAACAATGTTGACTAACAAGCATTCCTGATTGCATGAAGGGAAAGTATAGGTAATAACTTGAAGAATACAAAATAATGTTCTCAACTTGAAAATTGTATGTGAACTAAAAATGAAGCTTGCACAAGCCTACTCACACGAGCAACTCACATCGCAAGGAAAATCACTTCAATTCAAAAACCCAAGTGCCCAACAACTTTGTTGTGTGTGTGTAAATTCTTCTACAACTAAATATAATTAATTATCACCGGGAAGAATCAAAGAGAATAGAAGTCAACACCTGTTACCTCTCAAATGATGTACCTCTTAAATTTCAAGAAATAACTGAAATATAATTTTTATAAAGTAGTATAAAGAAACTGTTTTTACAAGAAACCGTTTTGTACAAAAAAACCGTATTAGAATCTTTATTATGTAGTAGAGATTTGAGCATAAAGCTAGTTAGAGAAACAAAAGCCATAACCTAAGAGATGAATATCATAAACCAAGATAAAACCCTACCTCACAGATGGTCATTCGATGTTTCTTAAGCGCATGGCATGCAATTCAAGGTATCATCATCTCCATCAATCTTCATGATCACAAAAACGTGAGATGAACGGGGATAGATTAGATTTCGATATCCATGGCCATATGAAGACGACGTCTCCAATCTAATCGTGTTGTATTCCTTTGAAGTACCCGAAACAAACTTCCACTGCGTGACACAACTCGATGGTTATTTAAATTGGAGGTGACAATTAATGCTTAGAGGTAGGCTAGGATTGAAGAACCAACCGAGGAAGGAACTATGTGACAATGCATAGATGCGGAGGGGAAGGTACAGTCCCCATGAACAACAAAATATTCGGGTGTCGAAGCCTTTTCATCATAGATACCTTCATATTCAGAAAACAAACAAAAAATATCCATTTAACAGACTGCCAAATACAAGTAACCAAAGACTAACATGGTTCAAGTGAAAAAGTACCTCTTGTTTAAAACTTAAATGATAATATCACATCATCTGAATATTCTTGATACACAAATAATTTCACTGCAACATCCTGCATACATAAATCCACTTGAATATCTATGACGAAAATTGTTAACACTAAAACAAATTCAAAATCAAAAGAGATATAATAAACGATCGAGTGGAGATGGAGAACATATTGATCCATACCACAACCCATGATATACAGTCCCTCACGAACCTGTAAAGTATATATATAAATGAAACGTAAAATATCCATCTAAAGAAAGATTGCATTGAAATTAATATCATCAAGTTTGTGTTACCTTGCCCAATCTGTTCTCTAGTCATCAAATCCTCTGACAAGATTTCATAATTTGTGTCCCTTTCCACTTTAACGATGGCATTACTTTTGATGCTCCTGATGCTACTTCAAAAAGAAAAACATATGAGTATGAAAGGAAGTAACCGTACCGGTTGCTCCAAAGCTTGCCCCTACATTTACAAATAAGAAAAAAGATAGAAACATTGGTTAAAAGAAAACGATTGATAATTTATAAATGTACTAATTTCTACATCTGATTTTGCTCTCAAAAGAGTGAAATTAATTACAAACCCTATATTTTGTGAATATCTTCGTCTTCGAACTCCATATAATCATCACCAGCATTATCATCCTCCTCATCGAGTCCACCAGCGATGCCTTCATTAATCCTAATATTCTCTGACAACTCACTGTAGCCTTCAAGAGCCTGGCTTCGTCAGGCATGTATTTGAGGATGACGTCAACCTTGTCATCCTGGTAACCACGTAGACCGTCAGCCTTGAGGCAGAAATCGAAATAATTTTGAAGTAATTTGGGGGAGATGAGGGTATGGAGTTAAAGCAATGAAAACCAGGTTACCTTCGACCAGAGGTCGAGTGATTGCAGAGACTTCATCTTGGAGAGATGGAGTGATTGCAAATCGTGGGGAGGAGACCTGGAGAGGAAAATTTTCCTTTCAAAATAACCGGTAAAGAGCAATATGAGGGGGAGAGGTAGACGTAGGCTGTGGGTTGTACAAGAAACTGTTTTTTATACAAGAAATCGTTTTTGTACAAGAAAGTGAATTAGAATCTTTATTAAGTAGTAGAGATAAATAATCACATATGAATTAAAATACATTAGAAATATATTTTTTTATAAATTATATCATCTCATCAGTACCTTTAAAATGAGCCCAATATTGAGTATTTTTAGGTTTAATCCTATTATATTAAATATCATAAATATGTAGTGAGTTATTATTAAAACTTTTGTTTTATACCTTATAGTTATTTATTTAATTTGTTTTATATTCCTTCCTTTTCCATTCTCTATTTTAGACTTTTATCTATCTATACCTATAAAAATGAAACGTATTTTACGATTATGTATTTTTAATGTGTTAACGGTGGAAAAAAATAAAACATATGGATAGAAAACAAATTAGTTCGTAGATATTCATGATATTTAATAGTACAGTTAAATTAAAAAATATACAATATTGGGTTCGTTTTGAAGATATTGACGAGACGATTATAATAGTATAATTTGTAGAAAAAGAAACGTATTTTTTCATTGCATTTTTGTTCATATACGATTATTTGTGTTAATATGATAATGGTGTAAAATGAAAAATGAAAAAAATAAGGGATATAAAATGAATTAAATAAGTAATTGTAAGGGTGACAAATGTAACATTACAAGGGTGATAAGTGTTATTGTATAAAAGCTTAGGGTAATAAGTGTTATTGTATAAAAGCTTAGGGTGATAAGTGTTATTCTACAAAAGTTTGTACACTAACTGTATTAGTTTTTTTATATAGTAGTAGAGATTTAGTTCGTAGATATTCATGATATTTAATAGTACGGTTAAATTTAAAAATATTCAATATTGAGCTCGTTTTGAAGGTATTGACGAGACGATTATAATGGTATAATTTGTAAAAAAAGAAACGTATTTTTTCATTGCATTTTTATTTATATACGATTATTTGTGTTAAAATAATAAGGGTGTAAAATGAAAAATGAAAAAACAAGGGATAGAAAGTAAATTAAATAATTAATTGTAAGGGTGATAAATGTAAAATTTAACTTTCCAAAAACCGTTTTCCAATAACTACTTTTTTCAATAACCGTTTAAGAATTTTAATATATAGTATAGATATAGATATAGATAAACACCACGTAAATATATACTTTTATCGCCAAATCGCCGGTCGCGGATTCCCGCTTCTTTCATACTATCATTCTCCTCGGCAATGCTTATGTCGGCTATGAAGATGCTTTAACTGAAGTAATCAACGATTCAGGCGGATTTGCGTCAGACTTGTTGTCAGTGGTATATCGGTTGATCGGAGTTCTATAATTTTGTGCTCGATTGTTATTGACATTTGAGATATTATAATGTTTCTTTCTTTACTTGCTACACACGCAGGATTTTTCATGCCTACATTTGTATCTCCTTTAGATTTGGTCATGATCAGCTTCATGTTTCATCGAACATATTGAAGGTATGCAAATTAACCTTTTCTGCATAACTTGATCTGTTGCTTTCATAGCGGTTGAGATTACGATTGATTTCAGTATTTTTGTTATTCCTGAAAACTGCCTTTAAATGCAAGCATGGTCATGTACATTTGGGAAGTTTTGAGATTACTACATACAATTATAAACTGCGCAATAGCACGGTAAGCTGTGCTTTCCGAGTGGTCAATTTTGAATGCCTAGTAATTTTATATGCAGCTTTTTTATTGGGGATTAAATTGGATGACTTCAGCGATTGAGAGATCCATTGGAGGCATGTGATTTGAGTATTTAGGGATTTGATTTGTGGAGGCCGTCACTAGGAATGATGCTGATAATTGACAGAGAAAACTGTGCTTTAATTTATCGAACTTGTTACAGTTTGCCAAGGCTCTAAATCTATAAAATACAAGCACATATTGACTTATATTGATCGACCACATAATGTATGCATAGATACAAGCAACAATATCTTATGAAATCTGGAGATCTAATCAAAACAATGAGAGAAGTTCAAACTATAACATTAACAGATTGAGATTTATGATATAATGATAATATGAGAGGAGATAATCAGCTGCTAGTAGAACTCTAGAAGTGGAATTTTGACCTGGATACCTTTATAACGTGTGTTAATATACATATGTGTATTAGGCCCAAGCCCGTGGGCCCATATAGTCTGTGTATATATTTCTCTTGTATCTTCTAGTTTAGGTTAAGCCGCTATTTTACTTTCATCATATTGTACTTTTCTCTCAATCAATATATCGAAGTCATCAAGCCTTCAGCATTATCATCATATTCTAACATGGTATCAGAGCTGTAGGTTTGCTTTCTTCCTCTCTCTCATCGTCACCATCGTTCTCTCACCGTCATCGTCGACAACCGAAAACCCAGCCGCCGACAACCGCCTATAAACCCTAGCCGTCGCCGCCCTCTCTGTCTCTCGTCGCCTTCGAATCGTACGGGAACAAGTCGACAATCATCACCGCCCTCTCTGTCTCTCGTCGCCTTCGAATCGCATGGGCCGCCCTCTCTGTCTCTCGTCGCCTTCGAAACCCTAGCCGCGGAACCGGAAGAACTCCGGTCGCAAACTCCATACCGGTCGCACCACTCTACCGGCCGCACCCCATACCGGTCGGTCCATATACCGGGCGCATATACCGGTCTTCATACCGGTCGCATATACCGGCCACATATATCGGTCCATACCGATCGCATCCTACCGGTCGATAACACCATACCTGTCAATACCGGTCGATCACACCCTACCGGTTCATACCGGTCGCACACTACCACTGGTCCATACCGGTCGCTCACTCTACCGGTTCATACCGGTCGATACTACCGGTCGCATCCTACCGGTCGATTCTACCGGTCGCACACCATGGATGCCAATCTCGCTACTGATAGTGTCCTCTACACTTCCCACCCCAAGTCCAAGGGCAAATGGACCAACAACAATCATCCCAAATCTGTGGGAAAGACGAACACGTCTGAGTGTCCTTTTTGCCATTCTACTGCTCATCTTCTTCTTGATTGTCCTATTCGCAAGTGTCGTCGGTGTGGCATCACTTGTAACACCCGTAAATCCCTGTCTGTGAAAGCCAATCCTTTGAGAAATCCTTGATTCTGATCATATAATTTCATCCCTTACGCCTTACCTTTTAAGCCTTATCGCATCGTGGGTGCTCCGGATGAAAATGGAAGAAATCGGGGCTCGGGACACTCTGGGCGATAGTGCCCTGGGTACAATCGCCGGGCACAATCGCCAACAGGGTGATGCCCGCGGTACAATTTGGGCGAGAGTGCCCTGGGCACAATCGCCGGGCACAATCGCCGACGACCCTGGTCGTTTTTAATCAGCCTTGAGCAGCCCCTATTCATTTATCTCAACCCCTTTCACCCTTTTTCTCTCTAGAAACCGAACCCCAAATCCTAAAATCAGTTTTATGCATCAAGGGCACCAAATCTTTATGTTCCAAGTGTTCCTCCTTCCACCCGTCAAAGATTGGAAGTTATTGGTCAAGGATCTTCATCTTCTTCTTCAACCTCAAGTTCATTTCGGGTTTTCTAGGTTTTTCGTCAAAACCTAAGTGGTAAGTACATTCTTTCCATTTCCAAACCTTGTAATAAGTTATGAATGTTCCATTGATGTTTCCCTAGTATTTGGCTTATCAAATCTCGGACTTGATAGTTTTGGGAGAAACTAGGGTTTGGATCTCGTTGGGGATTTTGGTGTATTATGCTTGGGGAATGTTTCTATATGATTGGATGTAGTTATTTACGGTTGAAGTTGCGTGGATCTAGGTTTTTGGAGGATTTCGGCTTGAGGATTCAAGTGTTTTTCAAAGAAGCTCTAGTTGGAGGAAAGATCTAGATTTAGCCTAAATCTAGCAAGGTGAGTTCAAGTTGATTTGTGAAAACGTTGTACATGCCAAAATGTCTATTTTAAAGTGTTTATGTGTTCTACATGAAATTATCAAATGTTGGGTTATTTGCTAATCTTTGATTTTTGGAAGTATTTAACTTTACAAACTTTGTATAATACCCACATTTGGGATTTTTGGGCATTTTGATAAATGTGTCACAAATGAATGTGTTTTGAGGTTTCATTGCATAAATAAATCCTTGGTCAAAGAAATACACTTTTAAATGGTTGTCGGGTCTTATGCATCATTCATGAAATGAAATGTTTTATAAAGTATTACTTGCACGTTTATGTGAGGTATTTGAAAGAGCGTTTATAGTCTCATTTTATGATTTTCATTCTTATCAGCAGTTAAGTTTGGAAAAAGGCATGTCTTTTGTGTTATGAGGCATTTTGGGAATATAAGGGTATAAGTCATTTGGAAAATTTATTGCCTCAACTAACGTGGAGTTTTGAATTAATTACACTTTTAGTCGTTGTGTTTGCATACCCGTGGGTCGAATGCGTTTTATCGTATTTTTACTTCATTTATAAATGGGTCAATGGGTGCTAAGCCTGCGGCTTGGCATTTTTATTTGAGTTGGAGTCTTTGGACAATTGTCCAGTTTTGGTAGCTCGAATTAGAGCCTTGGTTGCGATATTGGATGAGGAGCTCGACCTAGCAACCCTTCGGGGTTGAACTTGAGTTTCTGTGGGTGTATGTTTAAAGCCACTGAGCCTGACATCCCTTGCGCTTGTATTTATTGTTCCGGCGTGGGACGACTAGTTTTCCACGTCGAGGCACGTTTGGCATCAGATTGGGTTATAAGTCCTTTGTGCTCAAGTATTACGATATTGGATGAGGAGCTCGACCTAGCAACCCTTCGGGGTTGAACTTGAGTTTCCGTGGGTGTATGTTTAAAGTCACTGAGCCTGACATCCCTTGCGTGTACTTTTGTTTATATGACTAGTCATAACAACATAAAATGGGCTTACTTTGTGGACCGTCACATTTTATGGAATCGGGAATCTCTCGTCACCGAAAGGTGTTGTTTTTGGGTATTGAGTTTTATTATCCAAATTTTCGGTGACGTTTTGTATATTTGGGTTTTACCCTTGATTTATGGGTTAAGTATTATGCCCCACCCGAGTTTTGGGTGTTTTGAAATATAAGGTTTAACCGCACCTTCTTAAATGGAGAGTTTAATTTATATTTGCGCTTTGAGTGAGTTTTGGGTTAAAGCTAATTTATGAAGGGGCGGTTTACATTGGTATCATTCTTTTGTAGTAATTTGATTTGGAAAAACGTCTGAATTGGTGTTCTCTGTCTAAAATGCATATTATTGGAAAACGAGTTGTTTGCATATTCAAAGCATACCTTTTGAAAGATTATGAATTAAAATGCATTACCTATTTTCGCAGACATCTTTATATATGTTGAAAACTCTTGAGCTCACTAAGCGTTAATCCTAACCTTTTTATTTGTCGGAATGTGCAACAGGTTCCAGTTGGGAGTTGAGTTCTAGCAGTTTTATGAAGCGTAGATCCTTACTAGACACTAAAGTAAGTAGTTGGTGAAGTCTTCCGCAATGTTGGAGATAGTGACTATCTTTGGGGTTTTAGTAGCACCCGTTCTTATCATAGGCTTTTGTATAGAATGAATGTTTGTATTGAGATTAAATCTTAGTTTGTGGTTGTAGATAATTCCTTTATTGGTGTATTTAGAAAATTTTAAATAAGTTGCTATTTCCAGATTTGAGGGTGTTACAAGTTGGTATCAGAGCGTAAGTTTGAGAGAATTAGGTATTGATTGTAGGATGCCTAGACTCAAACTAGCATTTTTATAAGCGATTGTAAGTGAAGTTGCACATTAGGAACCTTAAGATAAGATATTATGGAGTCGATCGGGTCACTAGAAACGGGAAACTTGTCGAGGGTCGCAAGGATGAGCATGTGCGGTACGTTCATAATGGCACCTGGCCAGTGTTATGGTGAACCTACATACTACATGTGTATACTTGAACTACCTTGGTATGATTACCGTTGGGGTAGTGAGAAGGTTTCTAAGGGAGTAATCTAAGGAAACGTTGATGTCTGTAGCAATGTCACGTTGAAGTGATAGTTAAGTGCGTTGAATGCATTAAGTTGATCGTCTTGAGTAAGAATAATTGGTTGGAGTAGAACCTTGAGCTTATGGAATTGACGTCATACGAGGAGAGATTGTAAGGTGAACTGATGAAATATCCGAGTGTCGCTTTAAGATGTGGAGTATCCGGATGACAATAGTAGGAAATTGTGATTGTTGTCCTAAGATGCTTGATACACCCGGATGGTATTAGTATGTCGGGTTGTTGAGAAGCGTAGTCTAGAGGGGTGAATGCCGACCATGGAACATCTTTCGGAGCTACCTAAAATTTATATTATGTTTGCTCGGATGATTCACACTCAATTTTCAAAATCTATAAAGATTCTTAGAGCTGATAATGCTATGGAATACAAAGAGTCATCTATTCTCTCCTTTCTTCAATCTCAGGGGACTCTCTCACAGTACTCCTGTCCCGGCACATCTCCTCAAAATGGCCGTGCCAAACGCAAACACCGTCATATACTTGATACAGTTCGCGCTCTTCTCATTTCTGCTAAATGTCCGGAACGATTTTGGGGGGAAGTTGCTTTCACTGCAGTTTATACTATCAATCGTCATCCTACTCCTTTTCTTAAACATAAGTCTCCTTACGAGGCTCTTTATGACATCCTCCCTGCCTATGAACTCCTAAAAGTTTGGGGTAGTGCCTGTTTTGTTCAGTTACAACCCCATGAACATACCAAACTTGAACCTCGCTCCAGACTTTGCTGCTTCCTTGGATATGGTATTGAGCACAAAGGCTATCGCTGCTGGGATCCTATCTCCCAGCATCTTCATATATCGCGTCATGTTACCTTCTGGGAACATGTTCCTTTTTCCTCTATATCCAAGTTTCGTGAGTCTCCCACTTTCACCACTCCGTTCTTCACTGATGCTTCCGTCTCATTGGACTCACTCCAATCTGACATCATATTGCCTCCACCTGTTGTTCCACCACAGTCTGAATCTGCCTCTCCTTCAGAGTCTCCTGCCCCTACACAGCCTACCTCTTCTAGTTTTCCTGATCAACATCAATCATCTGCTCCATCCGCATAGCCAACATCTGAGGTGCCTGCTGAGTCTTTGGCTCTTGGAACGTCTCAATCTCAGAATGTTAGACGATCAGATCGGGTAAGACAAGTTTCTTCTCATCTCCGTGATTATCATGTTTATGCTACTCTGATGTCAAATCATGAACCTACTTCCTACAAGGAAGCCTCCTCTAACCCTGATTGGCAGAAAGCTATGGATGAGGAACTTCAGGCTCTTGACAAAGCTCAGACATGGGAATCTGTCCCTCTTCCTCCGGGCAAGTCACCCATTGGCTCCAAATGGGTGTTTAAAATCAAGACAAAATCCGATGGGTCTATTGATCGGTACAAAGCTCGCCTTGTGGCCAAAGGCTTCAATCAAGAGTATGGTATTGATTATGAGGAGACATTTGCACCTGTTGCTCGAGTCACTTCTGTTCGCAGTCTTCTAGCCATTGCAGCTACCAAACAATGGCCTCTTTTTCAGATGGATGTTAAGAATGCCTTCTTGAATGGTGACTTATCTGAGGAAGTCTACATGACACCTCCTCCGGGCGTTCGACTTCCACAAGGTCATGTTTGTCGACTTCGGAAGGCTCTTTATGGACTCAAGCAAGCTCCGCGAGCTTGGTTTGAGAAGTTCAGTTCCACCGTCATCTCTCTAGGTTTCGCACCCAACAACTACGATTCAGGACTGTTTACTCGGACCACTGAGGCTGTCACAATCTTACTTCTGTTATATGTGGATGATATGATTATTACTGGAAGTGACTCTACTGGCATAGCTCATCTCAAGACATCTCTCAGCTCCTGTTTTGAGATGAAGGATCTTGGTTCTTTACACTATTTTCTTGGTCTTGAGGTGATCTCAGATCCGTCGGGAATTTATCTTTGTCAAGCCAAATACACCTCCGATCTCTTAACAAAAGTTGGGCTTACTGACAACAAAACTGCATCCACTCCTCTTGAGCACAACCTTCATCTGGCTCCGAATGCTGGACCTCCTCTGCGTGATCCTACTCTGTATCGACAGTTAGTGGGGTCACTTGTCTACCTGACAGTGACTCGACCTGACATTTCCTATGTTGTCCATACAGTCAGTCAGTTCATGTCCGCACCCTGTTCAGGTCACTATGTTGCTGTCCTTCGCATCCTTCGATATTTAAAGGGGACCATGTTTCACGGTCTTCATTTTTCATCCGCATCCTCATTGACTTTGCGAGGATTTTCTGATGCTGATTGGGACAGTGACATTACGGACCGTCGCTCTACTACTGGCTACTGTTTCTTTCTTGGAGACTCTCTCATCTCTTGGAGGAGCAAGAAACAATCTCTGACAGCTCGATCCAGTACTGAAGTTGAGTATCGAGCACTACCTGACACGGCTCAAGGACTTGTGTGGTTACGCTGGCTACTATCTGACATGGGGGCACCTCAACATTCTCCAACCCCTTTGTGGTGCGACAACAATAGTGCTCTTCAGATTGCTCACAATGACGTTTTTCACGAGCGAACGAAGCATATTGAAATTGATTGTCACTTTGTTCGTCAACACGTGACTCGTCAGACTATTCAGCTTCTTCCTATTTCAACTATTGATCAACCGGCCGACATTTTCACTAAAGCTCATCTACCAGGACGGTTTCGTGATCTAGTTTCCAAACTCCATCTGGCTCATTCTTCTCCCGATTGAGTTTGAGGGGGGATGTTAATATACATATGTGTATTAGGCCCAAGCCCGTGGGCCCATATAGTCTGTGTATATATTTCTCTTGTATCTTCTAGTTTAGGTTAAGCCGCTATTTTACTTTCATATTGTACTTTTCTCTCAATCAATATATCGAAGTCATCAAGCCTTCAGCATAATCATCGTCTCTTTCAATTATCATCATATTCTAACAACGTGAAGTTATTTGCATCTTTCAGCAAGAAATTTTGGATAATTGTATGCACCATCTTAGTAGTACATCTAACAGCATCCCTGAATCAAATGGTAGTAACCATATGTTCCATAAGATTTTCCCCATGTAAACAGAGGGGAATTGCTTTTCCTCTTCTCCCTTGGTCCAAAAGCCACCATTGGAGTTCTTCTTTCCATATCAATATATTTCAAAGATATTAATGGTGAAGTCCTTATGTTACACCAAATTTTATGAGCTTGACCTGAATGTGATTGGGGGTGGAGGAATGCGACTTAATGATGGAAATCCCCCTCCTCCCTCGGGATATCGGGAAGGAAAAGAAAAACTGTTGGGGCCTAGTAATACAAGTTACATGAATTGTATTTCACTTCTATTCAATCTAGTTACAGGGAGGATGTTCATGGAAATTCCTTGAATCCCAGCCAAGGTAATTAATATAGTCTTCTTAGTTTGCGATGACATAGGTGCACAACGACAACCAAATGTATGATTTTCTTTTTTAATAGTTTCTTGCTTTATTGATAACTTGCTTCATAGCATAAGTTTCCTCTAGGGCGGGTGGTTTTGGAGAGTTTAGTGTTGATTGGAGGTCCTATAGAACTTCTATGTTGTATTTGCCTTCATGGAATTTCTGAAGTTTGGCTCCTTAAAAGTCAATTATGCCAACCTGTTCTCTAACATATATCCCACATTAACTAGACATCACGTATATAATAAAACTTACCTCAACATTTATTTCCCGCAGGCCTGTGCAAAACCACCACCAACACATTGGCCGGCCTATTCCTATAGGGCCATGTGGGATTTCGACTAGTGTAAGATTACGCTTGGCATATGGTCATATAGCCTTGTGGCTTTAATAAATCTTGGCCTTAAACTTCTAGAAATTGTCAAAACATAACCCCAATCCTTGAACAGATCCTTGCCCAGTTTATCAAGACTTACTATAAATCTGAGTTTAGAATCTAAATCCCATAAAATCCTTGCACTGCTGAAAGCGAAATTACCATTGGCAGCATAAATCAGCCTACAACATATTATGGCCAGCAATATTTTGTGTTACAAAGAACGGTATAGTTCCTTATTTGTGCATTTAATGTTTCTTCCATAGCTATAGAAACATTCTAAACACTACTTGAGCCTCAATGAGGATTATACAGAGTTTGATAACAACGACAAACTGTTCTAGTTATGATATTTGATCAGTAAGGTGTATGATATTTTTCCTTTCCAGGATGTTTACTTTTTATTAGTTTTTCTGGCATGTGATGTCAAAAGTGGTTTCCTGTTGAAATAGGTAGCTAACTTTAACTTTTGGATGTTGAGTTTTGGATTAGGAAACAACAAACATTGATGAGTAACAATTTGTTTAGAGGCTGATTGATGCCATCAGGCATGGTGTAAGTGGAGCATAGTCTGCTGCTGGTTGGGTTGGCATATAATGTCTTAAAAGTTGAAACTGGGGACATATGCTATCATAGTTTCACCCTTGTGCATAGTAGAGTATATAAGTGGGCTCAGTAATGGTGCACAACAGAGTTCTAAGATACCAAAGACCCATTGGTCCAGTGGCTTCATGGAGGTCAAGGTTCAAGTCTTATCAAAGGTGAGAAGTGTGTGTGAGTTCAATTTGCTGTATATAAATATTATATACTTAAAAAGACAAAGTTTTCAGATCTGATCCTCCCAATCCCATGTTCGGGCTGGATTCACAAGGCCCCAGTTGAAACGGGGTTGTTGATTAAAAGACATAGGAGCCCATCTCCAAGGCAGGGAGAAGCCCCAACGGAACTAGTACTTGAGGGAGGATCACTATGCTCCTAGTTAAACCAATGGCCCATGGAGCAACAAACCCGCATGGTCCACCATAACGACTACATGTTCTGTATAAAAATTTAATTGGAAAAATATAACAGGAATAATTAGAAGAAAAAAAATCAAAAAAGAAATCTCTGGAGCTTATTGAAACGCTACTTGAAGTAAATTATTAAAAAAAACTAGCTTATGGTTACTAAACAGGATCCTTATCCGGTGTTGGGAGTTTGTCCCTTTCTGCCGTCAAGGATAAGAAGATGGTTGATCTCTTTAGTTGGGCCTCATTGCCTACTTCCGTAGGGCATGATGCCTTCTTTTTTCTTTATATGATTGGTCTCATCAGGTACCATGCCTTGAAACTTTTAGAATTCACGACACTTATGAACATTGATATCGATAGGGTGCCAGATGAAAAGAATCAATTCCTTGGTGAGGAGCAAGTAAAACCCCACAAGACAAGCTGTAGTTTAGAGACCGGACCCTAATTTTATTCTTCAAAAGAATACGTTAGTATGTATGTAAGCATAATGAAGTCATAAATTATAACAACTCATTTGCTTGATTAGCTTTGGCTTAATTTCAAGCTTTAATGCACGAACCAACAATTCTCGACTCTTTCATAAGCTGGTTCCAGAGAATCGCAACAACATTTGAACCGGCTTCTTACATACCATTTTGGGTTAAGTTGTTTTCTTCTAATAGTTTTGTTTTCTCCATGCCTTAAAAAAAAGGAGAAAAAGATATAGAGAGGAGTCATGATTTCTTTGTAAATGGCCAGTTGCCATGCTACCCATGGCCCTAAACCACACAATTGCATCATATTTTTGGTTCTTCTTCCTTCCTTTTTTCTTTCTGCTTTCTTCCTCACTTTATTCCTCTTTATTTTATCAAATGCATTACCCAACAAAGAATAATGAGAGTAGCTTTTAGGCCAATACCAAAAAGCCCCAATGGTATCTCAGTAAATTGTACATATAAATTTTTGGTAATTGACTGCTGGTAATGCTGCATGTCATAATGAGTTATTATGTGGTGTTAGAAAGAAAAGTCATAGCATTTTTATATTAAAAAAATGATAAATATAGTAGTTGACACTAAAGTAATTTGTTGGTGAGATGGAGGAAACTTAAAGAAAGTATTTATTATTAATTAACTTTGCCAAGTGATAGAGAACATTAATGAATTGTTTAGCCTTGTGGCCAACTCAAAAGGGGTTGTTATATGATGATGGTGGCAACAAGCCTTGTGTATTTGGGGCTCCTTTTTGTACCAAAATAATGCAACCCAAAATTTGTCTCAAAGTGAGTAAACAAGAAGTTTCTATTAGGGTGTTTGTTATGTGCATGCTTATTTATATTAGAATAAGATTAAATTATATGTTGAACATGTAAAAAATAAGTTTTTAAGTTGACGTGTATAAGGACAAAATCAATAGGTAGATGTACATTTAGCAATATATAGTTGTGCATTTAGCCTACCCCTTCTATTATTCAACCATTGTATGACTTAAGGACAATTTACTAGACGCTTACTAGGTAAGTGCTTACTAATATCATTTACTTTACCGATTGAGTTTCACAGGACTTATAATCTTACCGGTAAAAGACATGAAATCTTGCCCGGTAAGTTAGGGAAAAGACTCTTACTCGGTAAGCGCTTACCGGGTTTAAAATGTTTGCCAACATACCATTTTGATGGTCCAGAATGTTATACGATAAGATAAGTAATGGTGTTGTCCTTTGTTGGTAAGCGCTTACTGGATAAACATTTGGCAAACGACTTATATGTTGGATTTAAATGCTTATTAAATGCATAACTCAAACTCATGGTATTTTTAGTAACCTTGAGCAAGCTTAAATGGATTGATATTGTATATTATAATGCTTTAATATGAGGTAATAAGTAAATTTAGATTGCAAAAAAGCGGAAATATATTTTTTTTAAAATTTATAATGATTTTTTTAAAAGAAAAGGTGCATATGAGCCATAAAGTCATGATTCATTTGCTAATTTGATCCCTACAAGCAGGTGATAGGGTTTACTCTATCTCTAACACCAATTCAATGTCCTACAAGCAAAGAAATAGTCATAATAATCTTCGAAATATCAAATATTATTGAAATAAGATTATCCTTTTTTTTCTTACCTTTTTAATACAATAAATTACCATGGGTTTACATCGTTTTCAGTAGAGAGATGTACATTATTGATTAAACCATTTATCCTCAAATAATTGTTACAATTTTTATCATCATTTTTATAATTCTAGAATCAACAATCTTCACGAGGTGTCCCCTTGCTGTAGACACATACGTTAATTAAATGAGAGCAAAAGACTATCTATTTTCCTTACACGTAGCTCTCTCTTTCTGTGTTTTAAAAGAAAAGATAAAAATATATGTTCTTTTAATGTTTGTACATAAGCCAGTGACGGACCTAAAGAAGCGCATACGGTGGCACATGCCACCGTATTATCTCCATCGAAAGGTTAATTTTTTACATTTATGAAAGGTGCAACCGTATCGTTTTAAAATGTGTTATCGTATGATATTTAAAAGTTCAAGAAGGTGCAACCTACCTTGTAATCAATCAAAAACCCAAAAAAAAAATTTGAAATCAACCAAAAAAACCGAAAAAGTCTCTCGAAATAAATTAAAAAAAACTTAAAAATTTCTCAAAACGGTGGAATTAGGATAAAAACACATTGGCCTATATTGAACATTGATAACACGTCGATAAAAACCGTGTTTATTGTAATTATTTTTTATCTATATTAATTATATATAGTGCCACCAATACCATATGAAAAAAAAAATTGGGTCCATCCTTGACATAAGCTACATATACTAACCAATATATATTATGAAACTTGAACAATTAGAGGTTGTTTGTTTTTTTCTAAAAACCTCTTATTGACTCTTAATTCTGAATCATTAAGGGGTTGTTTGTTTTTTTTAAAAAACCTCTTAATGACTCTTAAGTCTGAATCGTTCAGACATTTTTACACACCACCTCTTATCAATCATAACTAAAATAAGATTTCAGACTTTAAACCTCTTAAAAAACAAAAGACACCTAAGACATTTTTACACATCACCTCTTATTAATCGTAACTAAAATAAGACTTCAGACTTTAGACCTCTTAAAAAACAAACGGCACCTTAGTCTTTCAATTATGTAGAGAATTTTTTAAATTGTAATAAGATGTTGATACGATAAAATGATAAATGGTTGAAGGAACAAATATACATCATTCCCCATAGTTGAAGGGAAGTATTTGTCAAACCCCATAGTTGAGGGGTAGATAGTGTCACTTTGAGAATTTTCTGACAAGTTTAGGTATTATCCCCGGCCTGCCCGCTTAACTTGTACTCTAATTCCTTACACAAAAAGAGATAATGCTACGTGGCAGTTTCTAAATTGGAGTCATAATGTAAGTTTCATGGTCCGCCTGTGAAATTATCACAACTCCATCATATCTGGGCCCACGCTAGACGCTCTCCTGGGCCCCAGTTCTACACCGAGCCTGCTAGGCTCGGCCCAAACCTTATTTTTGAATATTTTTGAACGTTGCGGCCATTCGTCGCCATTACAAAGAAGAAGTCATATTTTAGGATGACCAATATGCCCTTTTGAATAAATAAATAAATATATTTGAATTTGGATCGTATATTATATATATTTTTTATTTTTTAGGGGAACTGTAGGAACCATCTTATATCCCTTTAATTAGTTTCTTTTTGTTTGATTGAAGGGCTAGAAAAAACATTATAATATGACGGTAAATAAATAGAATTTTGATGACATTTGTTGTAAAGAAAATTAAATGTTCATGTAAGTTAATGTTTTTATATACGTTAACATAAGTTAATATGGTATGGTTAAATATCTCATATAGTACATATACATTAAGATATGTTAATATACATTATTATACCATGACATGAAATTGTAAACATATCTTAACATACGTCAAAACGCCTTACAATGAAAATGTTAATTTACGTTTACCAAATTTGATTCCAGATGCGGAAAACCAAAAGATCGAAGCGCCCTTCCTTCACAAAAACCCATATGACCAACGCCCTTTAATCAAAATTGATTGATGTTGTACAAAGATTCATACGGTTCCAGTAAATTTTGAGTTCTTAATGGAATTCAACTATCTATCTATCTATCTACAGGGTTGGGTTCCGATTAGAAATTGAGTTAACAGTGAAAAGCATGATAAGTAGTTATCGATCGTTGGACGAGAAATGAACGCACGTTAGGATGAGATGCATCGAGATGCACCAAATCAATTCTCTTCTAAGCCGCAATTCATGGAAGGACTTGAGATTAAAAGAGATCAACAATTCCGATCAACCTTTCACGGCTTCTCACCATTAACTCAACTTCTCACACGATCATTCACCTCTATCCACACACACACACATATATATATATATATATATATATATATATATATATATAATTGATAATTGATGTTATTGGTTGGTTTGATATAATGAAATAACTGAATACTAAGTTTTTAGTTAAGAAGTCATTTATGTCTAAAGTAGTAATTACATGTTATTTGAAATACTTCCCTTTTTTCATATACAAAAATATCAAAATTTTCCATTTTCCATTTTTTAATTTAACATAGAAATAGGTTTAAATAATAATACCCAACAAAAAGGTAGTCACAATCATTTTTATTTATACTTGCATTTTTTACATCAACTAAATATCCCTTAAGTAATCAAATAAAAAGTGATCGAAATCCATAAAAAGAGATCCAAGACACCAATTTTTTGAAGAAAAAGAATATCTAAAATATGATTTATGTAATATATATATAGAGACCGCTTTATATTTTATTCCCATGTGATTGGAGAACTCTGTACATTTTAACTTTTCTTTTCAATGGAGTTGGAGATTTTTTCAAGACTGTTTGGTTCATATTGTTGATTAAAAATTGGAATGAAAATGATAAATGATAGAGGATGAAAGTGGAAAGGAATTTTCAATTTTATTAGTTTTACTTAGAATGATAATTTGGGTTTTTAAGGAATAGACCATTATATTATATAAAATCAAATAGTTTTTTTTTATATTTAATCTCATTAATTATTGTTTAATACTTTTAACTAAACAACCCTCAACTTAGATAGAGGCAAAACATTTTTTATCAAAAAAAAAATTGTATTTAAAATGATGAAAATTTACAACTTATCTATTATAAAAAAAATAATCTTTTTAAAGCAATGGAAGAATTTAAATAACATTTATTTTTCTTATTATATTATCAGAAAAAATAACCTTAATAAAATTCCCTGATAAAAAACATTTCACCCATTTTCTTTCCTTTTTTAAATATTTATAGTTGTTGACTTCTTTCTAATATTTTTTTTTTCCCAACAAATCAAACATCAAATAATAACCCTTTAATCTAACAAGATTATTAATCTTTTATAAAAATAGATTCAAACCCACTTATTGAATTGAAATGTATAAAAAAACTAACTCTGAAATATTCACAACCTCTCATGTTCATACCAAACTTTTTTTAACATTAAAAAAACAATTAATTCTCAATTTATTTTGCAATAATGTGATTGTCTGTTCCAATAAATAAGCAAAACAGAAGTGGTTGTCATATTGTTGGATCAATACCCCCTATAAATATTGAAGGTTTTAAGAGCAAAAATATCAATTTAAAATCCTACATTTTATGAATCTAATCACTTTAAATCGTTTAGCTTTAAATATTTTTTATTGTTCTGATTGGCGATTAATCATCAAATAAAATGTATTAATAATTCAAAAAATAAAACTTTTAGTTATGAAAAAGTGTGTTCCTTTTGAAATTTGAAAAATATATAAAGAGGGAAAGGAGTGTTATTGTAATCCCAACATCAATCGGTAATCAAAAAAAGACAAACTATCAACAACATCCATTGACAATAGGGTTTAAATTTTAAAATGTCATCTAATTCATGAGCCTTTATAGACATGCAACTTAGTTTATTTGGCGTGTAGCTCAATTGGTAAAAGAGCGAAGTGACTTTACCCAAATACAAGACGAATCTAGTGTTCCCCCGCTAGCCTCAGTCGCTAAATGAGCCAAAAAATGCCCTCTCATATTGGTGCACTTACGGGTGGGTTTCGTCTGTGACCCGTTGAAGTTGAGGTTGCCTATAAGTGACTTTTTGCCCAAATTTATATATATCAAAAAATAAAGTTATTTAAGGTGATATACTAGAAAGTTAAGCTTGGAAGTAATCAAATGTAGCATAAGTTTTGGGATAACTACAAAACAATTGAATAGGTGCCCCAAATGTATATTATCTATGTTTTATCGTATCAAATCTGACGAAAATTGTCTAAAGAAACAAAAATAACAATTATAAAGACATAAACTATGAATTTGAAAACCACAAGGGTTGTGGCGTACTGGTTAAGACCCTGGGGGATGTGATGGAATATCTCATCTGTCTAGGGTTCGAATCCAGACGTACACAACAAATACGGCCACTGAGGTTTATGTAACACCCCGAGTTTCGAGAGGTATCAAATCAAGTTAATACAGAAACCGATATATTAAGGAAAAATAAGATATTTGATTTTGGACTTGAATCCTAGATTTTATAGCCTAAATGGATGAATGATTCAATTACGAGTCCAACGGTTCTTTCCGGAGCGGAAACGGAGCTATAACGAAGAAGTTATGACCAAAACAGTGTTTGGGCATATTCTTCACGGGTTGTAGGGCGCACGGGTCGTGCGTTTTCCTTCACAAAGGGCGCACGGGTCGTGTGCAACATCAGAAGCAGCGGGTTAAAAACCTGATTCAGCCTCATTTCACCAAAAACTTCATTTATTCATATCTTTTGATCCACAACTCCGATTTGGGTGATTCAAGTTGCTACGGTTTCGTTTTTGAGAGCTCTTCAAGGATCTAGCAAGATATTGGAAGTCTATTGGAGTATACAATAGTATTTTGTGGTGGTAAGCTCCTCATCTCTCCCACTTCATCTTCTTCACCAAAGTTTTTTAAGGTTTCATCCACCCTTTGTTCTCCCTTTCGTAGATTGGAGGTTTGTAACCATTTTGGTGAACTAGAGGTGTTTTGATTGGTGGATTCAATCTTGGATTAAGGTAATCTTCTATTCTCTTCATTTATGGAAGCTAGGGTTTCGGTATCAGTTGAGATATTCATGTATAAGGTTTGGGAAACGATTCTTTGTGGTTGATTATGTATATTTGTGGTTGAATATGTATGGATCTAGGTTTTGGAAGTCCTCGTCTTGAGGATTCAAGTGGCCTTCAAAAGAGCTCGTTGGGTGAAATCTAGATTTAGCCTAAATCTAGCAAGGTGGGTTCAAGTTGCTTTGTGAAAACTATGTACATGGCAAAAATGTGTATTTTGAAGTAAAAATACATTTTTACTTGGTATTTGTCAACGTGTGAGTATTTTAATAAGTTTTCATAATTGATAAACTTTGGTTATTTTAATTTCATAAAATGTTCATATTTGGGATTTTGACATCTTGATAAGTAATAGCATGATTTATGCATTTTGGTGATTTTGTACAAACGAAGTTTATTTCATGTCATAGGCATTTTGGGGTATTTACATTCATAATCTCGTTGGAGAATCTTTGGTCACATTACGTGTTGAGTCTTGGGTAAACCATGCCTTTGAGGTGTGTGTCTTCGTAAACGTTATTTAAAGACATTTCATTATTTGGGGGACCATTGATTGTTGGTCAAATGGAGTTTGAGTATTTATCTCGGTATCGACTAATTAGTCTTGAGGACAGTTGTCCGGTTTTAATGGATCGAGTTAGAGTCCAGATTACGGTTTACATCTTAATGCATTTTATTGCATATTTATATTCATTACAGGCTCGAGTGCTTTAGTCATTCATGAGTAGTCGTGTAACTTTAGACTGTGTTGCATTGGATCCATAGGCACATAAGTCAGTCTTATTTGATGGTCAATTGGGTGGTACGGGGTTGGACTCCGGGACTCATGGTTTATGACCTTGTCTTTGCGAGTAGGCACTAAGGGGGTGTTTGGGATTGCTTATTTATTTGGAAAAGTGCTTATTTGGAAAAGTGCTTATCAACTTATGTGGTGTCAAACTGGAGTTTTTTAAAAAGTGTTTGGATTAGCTTATAGCGGTTTGGCACCGCAATAAGTTGATAAGCACTTTTTAAGTATTTGGCAATTTTAACTTATACATGTAAAAATGACCAAAAAGGACATGCTTCAATTTTATTGATTTTTTTGTACTTTTAACACATAACAATTGACTTTTCATTATTTATAATAATATTTTTGACAAAAATTTATTCAATAACAATCATATCTCTAACTGCACTCTTTGTTGCTACCAGATCCTTCATCATCACCATCCGTACGAGGATTGTACGATTCTTGTTGCGCCATGTCAAATGCTTCGTCGATACTCCAAAGGTTCGTTCAATAACATTTCTGAGTGACGAGTGATGATAGTTAAATGTCTCTTTTGGTCCTTTGGGAGCACGTATTGCAGCAGTTTGTCCACGACGAAAATCGGGTATGTGATAACAAATCGGTTGTCTTCTCATCTCCTAGAGTCGACGCAGGGAAACAGATACCCATGTCAGAAATTGGTGCAGTGTGACCACACAAGATAGCAACCGGTTTTATATCCTGACAATAAAAATATTTATCAACATGACAAGCGGAAGTCTGTTACTTGTAAATTAGGAAAACAGAAAACCCCTTATGACAAAGATGATGCGATTGCAAATTATGCACAACAATGAAAATGGACTTTCAAGTAGACGTCCTATATTTTCTAAGCAAACTGAGAAACAGATACAGAACTTGCAACCATTTTTTAGTGTGGTTTCTCGCAAAGTGGATAACTGAAGCGATATACAAAGAATCCTAGTGAAGATAGACTGCATTCTTTCGGAGTGGTAGAACTAGGAAATTTAGCGGAAGAAGCCCCACAATACCTGCAATTATTTAGCATCAATCTGAAGATATGGAAAATTAATAGAATACTCTCCATAGACCCTTAGCACCTCCAGAATATGGACAGTAGTTACACCCAAACCCATCAGGTTCACCCAAGGCAAAATGGGACATCTTATTTCCAACTTAAAACAATTTCAAGGAAGCCATAACTTTAGTGCCCAATATGTGACTTTGATCAAGAATTCATCACAGTGCCCACACAAATGAAACAAATGATCATCCTCTCTCCCTCACACACACATTCTAAACAACTTAAACTTCTGCATAAAGGAGTGAATGATAGATATTAGTGTCTCAAGAGGATGTTAGCCATTCTCACCCTCGGGGTTCACCTCTTCATGATTTGCATTAGATTTCACTTTAGCATAACCAAGTAACCAACTAGTTTGGAATAAAAGACTTCTTGTTAGAATACTCCCTTTGTCCCATGGTTAGAGTCCATAATTGCCTTCCAGGTTCAAAAGTGATGTTAAATAATTTGTTCATAAACTCTAATTCTGATGGCAACATGAAACTATAATAAATGATTACGGTAGCAAAACATGTTGGATATCAAAAGTTAAAAACATCAATGTTAACTTTATACGGCTACGTTTTATTTTCCAAACTCTAAGAGTGAACTCTATAGTTATGAGAAGAGACTATAATTCTAAGAAATAACAGTTGTAAAGCGATCATCACTAGCAATTCCATGTATTATTTTTCAGCAAATCTACACAAAATCAGTGAAAAAACACTACACTAAACATAAACCTAATTGCAATTCATACTCCAATTTCAATATGCATAAGGTTGAGTGAATCTTCAAGTTTCAAACTTACGTGATCGGAGTTAGTTGACGATAAATTCCACCAGAAAATGGTGCGATCGGATCCGCCGATGTAGAGAATCGATTGTCAGTTTTGCACAGGTCAAACAGGCCACCAATACAAAAATCAAACAACCAGTGAACAGAAAAATCAAACAATCGTGAACAAATCGAACAGGCCACCGCCAATCGAAGAAAAAAACGGACAGAAATCATTTTTGTAGCGATGGCGATCGAACAGCCAAAAACGAACAGAGATGGCAATCGAAGAAAAAAAGAACAGGAAACAACAGATCGAACAGGAAAATCGAAGAGAAATCATACCTGAACCAGCGATGGAGATCTGTTGTTCAGCAGCAGCGATGCGATCTGTTGGAGGAGAGGAACGTTGGAGAGAGAGATGGGAGAGAGCGATGGGAACGAAAGAGGAAAGAGGGGCTGACAAATCAGATTAGGTTAAAAAAACAGGGGCAAAATAGTCATTTGGCTTTAACCTCTGATAAGTCAATAAGTCATAAGTTAGAACAAAATGACTTATCAGAAATAGCTTTTTAGCGGTTTGGCACCGCTATAAGCTGTTTTTAACTTTTTCCATCCAAACACTCAAAATGGCTTTTCTCCGGTGCCAAATCGCAATAAGCTAATAAGCCCCACAAATAAGCAATCCCAAACACCCCCTAAGAGTGGTTGAGTTTCGGTTGAGCTATTGTGACTATGGGTAGTCCTCTGATGGGCGTTGGAACCTTCGCCATGTGGGGCAATGTAACACCCTGAATTTCGAAAGGTATCATTTCAAGTTAATGCAGAAATTGGTAATTTTAAGGGAAAAAATAAGATATAGGATTTTGGACTTGAATCCTAGATTTCATAGTCTTAATGGATGAAGGATCCAATTACGAGTCCAACGGTCCTTTCCGGAGCGAAAACGGAGCTATAACGAAGAAGTTACGGCCAAAACAGTGAACGAGAAGAAAACTGGGAGAACCAGCGACTATGACCAGCGACATTGCCCTGGGCAATGTCGCCCAAAATGTGCAGGTGCTGTTAAGTTCGGGATTTCAGCCTATTTTCTCATTTCTCTTCATCCAAACTTCTTCCACTCTCTCCCAAACCGTTTCCCTTCGTCCCCATTCAAACCCTAGCTTATTTTGGCTCAAATCCTTGTGTTTTATTGAAGATGAAACACCATCAAGTGGTAATATGGAAAGCTATGGTCAAGGTTTCATCATCTCCATCTTCATCTTCAACCTCAAGCTTATTGTTGGGTTTTCTAGGTTTTCATCCAAACCTAAGTGGTAAGTGTATCCCTTCCATTTCTAAACCATGAAATAAGTTATAAATGCTCCATTGATGTTTCCCTAGTGTTTGATTTCTCTAATTTCGGTTTGAAATATTTTGGGAGTTTTGGGTCAAAATTAGGGTTTTGCCCAAAATAAAGATTTTGATGTTAAGTGTTTGGGGGAATGTTTCTTTATGGTTGGATACGGTTATTCATGGTTGGAAATGTGCGGATATAGGTTTTGGGAAGCTTGTGTTGAAGAGTTGGAATGGATGTCTTCGGAAGGCTTTGGGTGTGGTCTACGCTTTGGAGGTCAATGGTTGGGGATTGAACACTAGGTTTAACTTAACCTAGCAAGGTGAGTTCAAGATGATTTATGAAAATGGTGTACATGCCAAAACGTTTGTTTTAAAATGTTTGTGTTTTACATCAAATTGTTAACTGCTGATAAGTTTGGGTATTTAGTTATATCTCACTTTATAAACTTGTGTCACACGCATATTTGTGATTTTTGGGCATCCTGACAATTAAATCATTTTGACATGTCTCTTTGATGTGTATATATATATATATATATATATATATATATATATATATATATAAATGGAGTTCATTTGATGTAAATGTCATTTATATGAGTTTGTACTTTCAACTAATTGGAAAATGTGTATAAATATGTCATGAGGCAGTTTGGAAATATAAGGATAAAGAGTCCATTTGGAAAATGTTTTGCCTCAACCAATGTTGAGTTTGAATTAATTATACTCTTGGGTCGTTGTGTTTTCATCAGTTGGTTAAACGTGTTTTTAATGTTTACAAAGGCTTTCGTTGGAGATTTACGTAAAGTGTTGGGCCTTTGACTCGGTTTTGACTAAATGAGTCGGGTGGACATTTGTCCGGATTTATAACCGTCGTGGGGTTTGAGTATGATGACGATTAATTCGTGTCATTGGTGAGTTACATGTTTTGGGTGCTTTGGTCATTCAATTGGAGTCATGTAATGTTAGACAGTGTTGTAATGGATCCATAGGCACGTAAGTTTGGCTGTTTTGGAAAGCCTAAGTTTTTGGTTACCGTGGTGACCGCTTGGGTTTGCTAGCGAGTAGGCAATAGGTGGCTCGAGCCGCTGAGTTGAAACTCGTTAGATTGGATAGGCACCCATGTCTGTAAGTCCTTGAAAGTGGAACTCGACGGAGTAAGGCCAGAGGCATAATCGGTCCGAGGTTGTGATGTCGGTGGTGGCATGGGAACTAGGATATCGGGATGTGTGGTGAAATTCAATAACATCACGGGTGGCCCCATTTACGTGTTCTCGCCACCCCAGATGGAAACGTTTAGAGGACATGCAAGGAAGTCGCGTGAACGGCCTACTTGCGTGTTTCTCTATTCTCGGTATTTACGGATCTCCTCATCGTTGATTCGTGGTATTTTAAATGGTAATGTCGTATTTTACCAACTTTGGCTTTTATGTGGTCGACGATAAATGATGGATTTAATATTGGGTTTTCCCACGTATATTAAGGTTTGAATGGAATGCGTCTTTTCCACGTGTCGGTATTTAATTTCGTCCATTTTATGGCTACGTGAGTTTTGGGTCTAATGTCCGTGTTCACGACGATATTTATTTATGTGGGTTTTTATCTTTTGTTTATGAGTTATGGGTCATGTTCCACCCGTGTTGGGTATTTCGAGGTATAACATTTAGCCGTGTTTTATAAAATTGGGAGTTCTCTATCTATTCTCTTTTTGGGCGAGTTTTGGGTGAAATCTAAGTTTATGAAAGAATATTTTATATTGGGATCTTAGTCTGTAAAACAGTTCAGTTTGGTTTGGTTAAATGATATCGTTTAAAATGCATATTTATTGGTAAACGAGTCGTTTTCATGAACAACACATATTATTTTGAAAGATTGTGATTTTAATGGCATTCTTCTTTCTTTAAACGATTTATTTATATATGTTGAAAACTCTTGAGCTCACTAGGCGTTAAGCCTAACCTTTTTATTTGTCGGCATGTGCATCAGGTTCCAGTTGGGAGTTTGGATTCTAGCCGTTCCACGAAGAGTTGAGCCTTAGCTTTGTGCGAGTGTAAGTAGTTGGTGAAGTCTTCCGCAGTTTGGAGATAATGACCATTATTGGGTTTTAGTAGCACCATCCTCATTATAGACTGTTTGTATAGAATTATTGTGTGTATTGAGGTTAAATATTAAATTGTGGTTGTAGATGATTCATTTATTGGCGTATTTCGAAAATTTTAAATTAGTTGTTATTTCCAGAATTTAAGGTGTTACAAGTTGGTATCAGAGCTTAAGTTTGAGAGATTTAGGTATTGATTTTTGGATGCCTAGACTCAAACTAGCGTTCTTATAAGTGATTGAAAGTGTAGTTGCACCTTAGGCACCTTAAGATAAAATATCTTAGAGTTGATCGAGTCGCTATAAACGAGAAATTTGTCAAGGGTCGCAAGGATGATCATGTATGGTACGTTCATAATGGCACCTGGCCAGTGTTATGGTGAACCTACATATCACATGTGTATACTTGAACTACCTTAGTATGATGACCGTTGGGGTAGTGAGAAAGTTTATAAGCGAGTAATCTAAGGAAAGGTTGATGTCTATAGCAATGTCACGTTTAAGTGATAGTTAAGTGTTGTAACACCCGTAAATTCCTGTCTGTGAAAGCCAATCTCTTGAGAAATCCTTGATTTTGATCATAGAATTTCATCCCTTACGCCTTACCTTTTAAGCCTTATCGCATCGTGGGTGCTCCGGATGAAAATGGAAGAAATCGGGGCTCGAGACACTCTGGGCGATAGTGCCCTGGGCACAATCGCCAACAGAGCGGTGCCCGCGGTACAGTTTGGGCGATAGTGCCCTGGCGAAAGTGCCTTGGGCACAATCGCCGGGCACAATCGCCTGCGGCCTCTGATTGTTTTAAAATCGATTTTGAGCAGCCCCACCTCATTATTCTCAACCCCTTTCACCCTTTTTCTCTCTAGAAACCGAACCCCAAAACCCTAAAATCAGTTTTATGCATCAAGGGCACCAAATCTTTTATGTTCCAAGTGTTCCTCCTTCCACCCATCAAAGATTGGAAGTTATTGGTCAAGGAGCTTCATCTTCATCTTCAACCTCAAGTTCATTTCGGGTTTTCTAGGTTTTTCATCAAAACCTAAGTGGTAAGTACATTCTTTCCATTTCCAAACCTTGTAATAAGTTATAAATGCTCCATTGATGTTTCCCTAGTATTTGGCTTATCAAATCTCGGACTTGATAGTTTTGGGAGAAACTAGGGTTTAGATCTCGTTGGGGATTTTAGTGTATTATGTTTGGGGAATGTTTCTATATGGTTGGATGTGGTTATTTACGGTTGAAGTTGTGTGGATCTAGGTTTTTGGAGGATTTCGGCTTGAGGATTCAAGTGGTTTTCAAAAGAGCTCGTTGGGTGAAATCTAGATTTAGCACTAAATCTAGCAAGGTGAGTTCAAGTTGATTTGTGAAAATAGTGTACATGCCAAAATGTTTATTTTAAAGGGATTTGCGTCTTACATGAAATTGTTAACTGCTGATAAGTTTGATTATTTTGAAAGTGTCAACTTTATAAACTTATATAGCACACATCTTTGTGATTTTTGGGCATTTCATTAAATGTGTCATAAATGAACGGGTTTTGAGGAATTGTTGCATAAATAAGTATTTGGTCAAAAAGGCACTTTTAAGTGTTTGTCGGGTTTTATGCATCGTTCATGAAATGTGATGTTTTGAAAGGTACGAATACGTGAGTCCTTTGGGTTTGGGTCATTCCCGGCTATGGGGAACATTTTAGAAATGGAAAAACCTTTTTAGGGTTTGGGGCCGAAGGCCAATGGAAATTTGAGAATTAAAGGTTTTGGGAAAATGTGTATTTTGATTTATATAACTATTTTGGCTCGCAAGTTTTGGCCAAACGTCTATTTAGCCTCTAGGGCTTGATTTGTACTCGGTGGAGTCTTTGGAACATTTGTTCGGTTTTGGGTAGCTCGTTGAGGAGCCTGGGACGTATGGTGTACTTAGTTGCATCTTATTTGAGAGTTACATGTTTTGAATGCGTTAGTCCATTCGTTTGAGTCATGTAACGTTTTAGACTGTAATGCATTGGATCCATAGGCATATGAGTCAGTCGGTTGGTTTAGTTAGGGACTTTATCCCCGTATTGCAACTTGAAATTGGCATGAGGTCTTATGATCAATAATTGCAATTTTCTTGTGAACGAGCTTAACTGGGATGTTTTGGGATTCCAAGGTAAAGACCTGGAGGGGTTGAACTTGATGAGTGCACGAAGATTCCCAAGGTACAGACATGGAGTTGTTGAACTTGGTGATTATCCAGGCAATAGACATGGAGTTATTGAGCTTGTTGGTTTGTTAGCTATAGACCCGGAAAGGTTGATGTTAACGAGTGTTTTATCCCTAAGTGATGCTCATATAACATTGATAAATGGCTTAACTTTGTGTGCCTGTCACTTTCGATGGAATTCGGGTATCCCCCGTCACCGAAAGGTGTTGTTTTTGGGTATTGAGTTTTATTATCCAAGTTTTCGGTGGCGTTTGTATAATTGGGTTTTATCCTTGGTTTATGGGTTGAGTATTATGCCCCACCCGTGTTTTGGGTGTTTTGGGATATAAAGTTTTAACCGAATTTTCATAAATGGAGAGTTCAATTTCTATCCACGTTTTGAGTGAGTTTTGTGTTAAACCAAATTTATGAATGGGAGGTTTATTTTGGTATCTTCGTCCTTGAAGTAGTTTAGATTGGAAAACGTTTAAATTGGTGTTCTTGGCCTAAATTGCATATTATTGGAAAATGAGTCGTTTTCTCTTGTAAGACGTATCATATTGAAGGGCTATAACTTTAACCACATTCTTTCTCTTTTAAACGATTATTTTATATATGTTGAAAACTCTTGAGCTCACTAGGCGTTAAGTCTAACCTTTTTATTTGTCGGCATGTGCATCAGGTTTCAAGGTTGGGAGTTGGTCCTAGCAATCCTATGAAGAGTTGAGCCTTAGCTTTGTGCAAATGTAAGTAGTTGGTGAAGTCTTCCGCAACGTTGGAGATAGTAACTATTATGGGGTTTTAGTAGCACCCGTCCTTATCAAAGACTTTTGTATAGAATGAATAGTTGTATTGAGGTTAAGACATAATTTGTGGTTGAAGATGATTTATTTATTGATGTATTTAGTAAATTTTTAATAAGTTGCTATTTCCAGATTTAAGGGTGTTACAAGTGCGATGAATGCATTAAGTTGATCATCTTGAGTCAGGATCATTGGTTGGAATAGAACTATAAGTTCGTAGACCAATCTTTTTTCGAGGAGAAATTGTAAGTTAACCAAATTAGTGGGTTTGCGGCTATAAGATGTTTGATGCATCCGGATGACAATAGTATGTCGGGAAAGGGAAGAGTATAGTCCTAAGATGCTGAGTGCCGACCAAATCTATGCACGAAATGTATTTCTAAAATGAGTTGCATAAATTGTTTCTCATGTTCTCAAACATAAAGTGAGCTATATTATAAAGTCTCAATAAAGCATTTATTACTCATCGGATTTTAAACCACGAGTTTAAACATGCATAAGATTGTTTTGTTGCACGCGATTGCCTATTATTGTTAAAAATCTCTTCGCCCACGTTCTGTGTCTAACGCTATTTTTCGGATATTGTAATATCCGTGTTTTAATGTTATTTGAATTATTGGGCAAGTAATTGTGGAATTTTTGACCTTGACATTGGATCTCCTCCGCGTATGTTAAGGTTTTAAAGGAAGAGTTGTCCCATGTTCTGGAGTCGGGATTTTCGGTAGAATTTTGGTCTGTATGAGTCATGTTCAATTTTATGAAGTATAGTTTTGCAACGTTTTGGGCGCGTGAGTGTACTTTGAGATGCGTGAGCTTAATTTTATTGGGTGCAAATTTACGAGTTCATTGGGCGTCGTGTCTCATCAGCGTCTTGTTGAAAATGGTCAACTTACCTTATGTTGAAAAATGAAAATTTTGACACCGCTTAATTTTAGCGTTAATGAGTTTTATGAAAATTCAGTTGGGTCGATGGTGTCTCATCTTACGACTTTTGCGTCGTGTAAATAAATTCTGAGAACGTGTACATATGCATTACAGTGTGCGTTATTTTATGATCTTTTTTAATTGCTGTCATCCCACCTGTTGTTTGGGGAAGTTTCATTGTTAGATGATTTATCTTTGGGTTTTTATACAAATGTCAATCATAGCATACTATTTGCATTTGGATTAAATTATAACGTTGGTGTGAGTAAACATATGTAAGATTTACGTTATTTCAAATAGAGCTTTTGTTCTGAACATATTTCAATCATTAACTTTTACTGTTAGAAATTTCCGTAGTGCATTTAACGAGTTAGCGGTATTCATGTCGTTGTAGTTATTATTTTGGTCAAATGTGTTTATCTATACGACTTAAAGCTTTAAACTCGATTTGAAACTTTATTTGCATTCCCATCATTCTACCGAGCTTTAGGGAATAAATTGATGCATATGGGATTTGTTTTTAATTTTATGCTGGTTAAAGAGGAAGAATTTAAAGTTAAGATTGTGAAATTCTCTTTTGGAGTTGTACAAACTTTTATTGCACGTGTTGTGGTGCAGGAACCTATTTTCACGTATATAGTGTAAATTGTTGCGCGTGTTTTATTATTGTCTTTATTAACATAAGTATTGAACAAATGAGTTTTGGATATGGCTTCATATGCACTGTGTTGATGATCAATTTTGAAACCTATCGATTGAACGGTAGTGTATTTTTATCGCACGTTTAATTGTTAAAAAAAAGAGCCTATGTATTTGAAGGTTTTATAAATTTCAAATTGGCATACTGGTTGAAAAACCTTGAACTCATTAGGACTATAGAGTTAAAACCCCCTATCGTGTTAGGAGTTGCAATTAAAGGACTAGAGGAGTCCTTAGGATTCGAGGTGTCGGATATTCTGACTCGTGGTCAACTTTAAATGTTGGGTTTCAGTTTTGGATCCGTGCAGGTATGAATAATTGAGGTATCAGACTTATATGTTACCTTTTTTTTAAGCAGTGATCTTTCTCTTCGGTAATCATGCGGGATAAGGTCATATGTGTTTATCTGCGCTTAAATTGAGTTCGATTTGGTGGTTTGCCCGTCGGTGTGACATTATGGTATATGTTGATGGTGTACCGTCTTAGTGGGTTTCGCGATCAAAATGAATTCTTGTGGTCCGTTTGTTAGAAATGTAAGATTTGGGATTTTAGCATTCTGTTAGGTGTCAATCTTAGTGCGACAATCCGTCTGGAATGGAACTTTGGGCGGGGTGCCCACGTTTTCGAGGTCACCGTTTAGTCCTAGGCGTCAACTTGTTTTCTTGAAGTCAATGGATCTTGGAATGTTTGGAAGTATCCCGGTTGGATCATGGGAAATATTGATCTTTTGATGATGGATTTTAAAAGAAGGTTAGATGTTGTGGATTAAGTATCAATGGGTATGAGTTTCCAGTTGTGATAGAGGTCTTACTAAGGGAATGTTCGAGGTTGGAAGTAGATCGGAATTGGGAGATAGTCAGATCTGCACTAACCAGTTTTAGGGAGAGCGTATTGACACGTCTCGGAAGGACGACCTTGTCAATATCAAGGACTGAGTATTGAGGATGTATATGTTCCTTCAGAGATTGATGTCGGACTTGGGTTTGAATTCAGAAGTATGTTGAGCTGGGGTGTTGTTCGATGCGAAGTTGAGGTCACAAACTACTCTAGAGGTAGTAAGTGTCACTCAAGGTTGGGAGACAGCCGTAGTCGTGTGGGTAAGGACTGTGAAAGTGAGTTGAGCGCTCACTCGGTTGTAAGGGTGATGTGTCCAATGGGACACTTGTGAAGACCATCATAATGTTATCGGGAATGTTTTGGCAAGCGGAGTGGGGGCAATCTTTTCTGCGGGTAACGCTTCATGAGAATCAAGATTTCGAGGACGAAATCATTCTAAGGTTGGGAGGATTGTAACACCCCGAATTTCGAAAGGTATCATTTCAAGTTAATGCAGAAATCGGTAATTTTAAGGGGAAAAATAAGATATAGGATTTTGGACTTGAATCCTATATTTCATAGTCTTAATGGATGAAGGATCCAATTACGAGTCCAACGGTCCTTTCCGGAGCGAAAATGGAGCTATAACGAAGAAGTTACGGCCAAAACAGTGAACGAGAAGAAAACTGGGAGAACCAGCGACTATGACCAGCGACATTGCCCGGGGCAATGTCGCCCAAAATGTGCAGGTGCTGTTAAGTTCGGGATTTCAGCCTATTTTCTCATTTCTCTTCATCCAAACTTCTTCCACTCTCTCCCAAACTGTTTCCCTTCGTCCCCCTTCAAACCCTAGCTTATTTTGGCTCAAATCCTTGTGTTTTATTGAAGATGAAACACCATCAAGTGGTAATATGGAAAGCTATGGTCAAGGTTTCATCATCTCCATCTTCATCTTCAACCTCAAGCTTATTGTTGGGTTTTCTAGGTTTTCATCCAAACCTAAGTGGTAAGTGTATCCCTTCCATTTCTAAACCATGAAATAAGTTATAAATGCTCCATTGATGTTTCCCTAGTGTTTGATTTCTCTAATTTCGGTTTGAAAGATTTTGGGAGTTTTGGGTCAAAATTAGGGTTTTGCCCAAAATAAAGATTTTGATGTTAAGTGTTTGGGGGAATGTTTCTTTATGGTTGGATACGGTTATTCATGGTTGGAAATGTGCGGATATAGGTTTTGGGAAGCTTGTGTTGAAGAGTTGGAATGGATGTCTTCGGAAGGCTTTGGGTGTGGTCTACGCTTTGGAGGTCAATGGTTGGGGATTGAACACTAGGTTTAACTTAACCTAGCAAGGTGAGTTCAAGATGATTTATGAAAATGGTGTACATGCCAAAACGTTTGTTTTAAAATGTTTGTGTTTTACATCAAATTGTTAACTGCTAATAAGTTTGGGTATTTAGTTATATCTCACTTTATAAACTTGTGTCACACGCATATTTGTGATTTTTGGGCATCCTGACAATTAAATCATTTTGACATGTCTCTTTGATGTGTGTATATATATATATATATATATATATATATATATATAAATGGAGTTCATTTGATGTAAATGTCATTTATATGAGTTTGTACTTTCAACTAATTGGAAAATGTGTATAAATATGTCATGAGGCAGTTTGGAAATATAAGGATAAAGAGTCCATTTGGAAAATGGTTTGCCTCAACCAATGTTGAGTTTGAATTAATTATACTCTTGGGTCGTTGTGTTTTCATCAGTTGGTTAAACGTGTTTTTAATGTTTACAAAGGCTTTCGTTGGAGATTTACGTAAAGTGTTGGGCCTTTGGCTCGGTTTTGACTAAATGAGTCGGGTGGACATTTGTCCGGATTTATAACCGTCGTGGGGTTTGAGTATGATGACGATTAATTCGTGTCATTGGTGAGTTACATGTTTTGGGTGCTTTGGTCATTCAATTGGAGTCATGTAATGTTAGACAGTGTTGTAATGGATCCATAGGCACGTAAGTTTGGATGTTTTGGAAAGCCTAAGTTTTTGGTTACCGTGGTGACCGCTTGGGTTTGCTAGCGAGTAGGCAATAGGTGGCTCGAGCCGCTGAGTTGAAACTCGTTAGATTGGATAGGCACCCATGTCTGTAAGTCCTTGAAAGTGGAACTCGACGGAGTAAGGCCAGAGGCATAATCGGTCCGAGGTTGTGATGTCGGTGGTGGCATGGGAACTAGGATGTCGGGATGTGTGGTGAAATTCAATAACATCACGGGTGGCCCCATTTACGTGTTCTCGCCACCCCAGATGGAAACGTTTAGAGGACATGCAAGGAAGTCGCGTGAACGACCTACTTGCGTGTTTCTCTATTCTCGGTATTTACGGATCTCCTCATCGTTGATTCGTGGTATTTTAAATGGTAATGTCGTATTTTACCAACTTTGGCTTTTATGTGGTCGACGATAAATGATGGCTTTAATATTGAGTTTTCCCACGTATATTAAGGTTTGAATGGAATGCGTCTTTTCCACGTGTCGGTATTTAATTTCGTCCATTTTATGGTTGCGTGAGTTTTGGGTCTAATGTCCGTGTTCACGGCGATATTTATTTATGTGGGTTTTTATCTTTTGTTTATGAGTTATGGGTCATGTTCCACCCGTGTTGGGTATTTCGAGGTATAACATTTAGCCGCGTTTTATAAAATTGGGAGTTCTCTATCTATTCTCTTTTTGGGCGAGTTTTGGGTGAAATCTAAGTTTATGAAAGAATATTTTATATTGGGATCTTAGTCTGTAAAACAGTTCAGTTTGGTTTGGTTAAATGATATCGTTTAAAATGCATATTTATTGGTAAACGAGTCGTTTTCATGAACAACACATATTATTTTGAAAGATTGTGATTTTAATGGCATTCGTCTTTCTTTAAACGATTTATTTATATATGTTGAAAACTCTTGAGCTCACTAGGCGTTAAGCCTAACCTTTTTATTTGTCGGCATGTGCATCAGGTTCCAGTTGGGAGTTTGGATTCTAGCCGTTCCACGAAGAGTTGAGCCTTAGCTTTTTGCGAGTGTAAGTAGTTGGTGAAGTCTTCCGCAGTATGGAGATAGTGACCATTATTGGGTTTTAGTAGCACCATCCTCATTATAGACTGTTTGTATAGAATTATTGTGTGTATTGAGATTAAATATTAAATTGTGGTTGTAGATGATTCATTTATTGGCGTATTTCGAAAATTTTAAATTAGTTGCTATTTCCAGAATTTAGGGTGTTACAAGTTGGTATCAGAGCTTAAGTTTGAGAGATTTAGGTATTGATTTTTGGATGCCTAGACTCAAACTAACGTTCTTATAAGTGATTGAAAGTGTAGTTGCACCTTAGGCACCTTAAGATAAGATATCTTAGAGTTTGAGAGCATCGTCTTTAAAAGTGCCTATTATGGGAAAATATGTCGTTTCCATTTTGAAGTATAATATTTCGAAGGATCTTGCTTTAAACTGAATTCCTTTCTTTTAAAAGATATATTCATTCATGTTAAAACTCTTGAGCTCACTAGGCGTTAAGCTTAACCTTTTTTATTTGTCGGTATGTGCATCAGGTTCCTTTCGGGGGTTCAGTTCTAGCAGTGCTTTGAAGAAGTTAAACCTTAGCTTTACAAGAGTGAGTAGTCGGTGAAGTCTTCCGCAGGTTGGAGTTAGTAAATGTTATTGGGTTTAGTAACACCCGTCCTTTTCATAGAGTGTATGTATAAGATGATTGTGAGCATTGAAGTTAACTCTCAATTTATGTTGTAGTTCGAAGTATTTATTGATGTATTTAAAAAAATTTATAAGTTGTTATCTTCATATTTAAGGGTGTTACAGTTTAATCAAAGCTGATGTCTTACAGTGATAATTTGCCAACGGATTATTCTAGACATAGTCTATAACACTCTTAAAAAAAATTGTAAATTTGAATACTTAACCAAGAAAATGATACATTTTTAAATCAAAACCTAAAATTTGAATATAAAAAAGACCTACACTTTTTCATCTTTGTCTTTATCCATAATAGTCGGGGTGACAAAACCAAGGACGAAAACGAGTCGAACAAGGGGGGGGGATTGGGGACGTTGCTAGGGGTAGGTGCTAGTGAAAGGTGAAGATGTGTTGTACGAGCCATTAATGTATAAGATTGCAAATTAAAGTATTTTTACTTAAGTTTGTAAGTTTGACAGATAAGACCCTTGAAATTTGGGTTGTTTTAATCTTATGATTTCTACATCCTCAAAGAAATTTAAAGGGCATAATAATTATTTAATGGTTGGATGAAACTTTAAGAAACTTGGTGTGGAAGATTAAGATGAAAAGATTATAGTTCTAGCTCCTAACTTGCTAGATGAGGGAGGATTACATGGTTTTAGGAGGAAAACCCTCAAAAATAGATTAGGGTTCATTTAAGGGGAATGGGGGTCGGTTTGGGAGAAGAAGGGGGAGAGATTTGAGGGTTTAGTGAGAAAATGGGGTAGAGGCCTGTTTCATTCTTTTATAAATGTACAGTGGTCGCGTGCGAGCCTTGCTGCGATTCGGCTCGTGCGGAGAGTCGTGGGAATCTTTGGAGTCCAGTGCCTCACGCGGATCATGGCGTGGTTCAAGTCGCATGGGGGGACGCACGAGACACTGCTACCGTTATCGCTTTTCTCTCCGATCAAATATTTCGGGGTGTACGAGCCATTAATGTATAAGATTGCAAATTAAAGTATTTTTACTTAAGTTTGTAAGTTTGACAGATAAGACCCTTGAAATTTGGGTTGTTTTAATCTTATGATTTCTACATCCTCAAAGAAATTTAAAGGGCATAATAATTATTTAATGGTTGGATGAAACTTTAAGAAACTTGGTGTGGAAGATTAAGATGAAAAGATTATAGTTCTAGCTCCTAACTTGCTAGATGAGGGAGGATTACATGGTTTTAGGAGGAAAACCCTCAAAAATAGATTAGGGTTCATTTAAGGGGAATGGGGGTCGGTTTGGGAGAAGAAGGGGGAGAGATTTGAGGGTTTAGTGAGAAAATGGGGTAGAGGCCTGTTTCATTCTTTTATAAATGTACAGTGGTCGCGTGCGAGCCTTGCTGCGATTCGGCTCGTGCGGAGAGTCGTGGGAATCTTTGGAGTCCAGTGCCTCACGCGGATCATGGCGTGGTTCAAGTCGCATGGGGGGACGCACGAGACACTGCTACCGTTTTCGCTTTTCTCTCCGATCAAATATTTCGGGGTGTACGAGCCATTAATGTATAAGATTGCAAATTAAAGTATTTTTACTTAAGTTTGTAAGTTTGACAGATAAGACCCTTGAAATTTGGGTTGTTTTAATCTTATGATTTCTACATCCTCAAAGAAATTTAAAGGGCATAATAATTATTTAATGGTTGGATGAAACTTTAAGAAACTTGGTGTGGAAGATTAAGATGAAAAGATTATAGTTCTAGCTCCTAACTTGCTAGATGAGGGAGGATTACATGGTTTTAGGAGGAAAATCCTCAAAAATAGATTAGGGTTCATTTAAGGGGAATGGGGGTCGGTTTGGGAGAAGAAGGGGGAGAGATTTGAGGGTTTAGTGAGAAAATGGGGTAGAGGCCTGTTTCATTCTTTTATAAATGTACAGTGGTCGCGTGCGAGCCTTGCTGCGATTCGGCTCGTGCGGAGAGTCGTGGGAATCTTTGGAGTCCAGTGCCTCACGCGGATCATGGCGTGGTTCAAGTCGCATGGGGGGACGCACGAGACACTGCTACCGTTTTCGCTTTTCTCTCCGATCAAATATTTCGGGGTGTTACAAGGACGATATGCACTGACACGGGAGTTGTCAGTTAAAAAACCATCTTGTACAAACACAACAAAATTGTATCGTCCCTGAAGTACAAGTGGGAATTGAATTTTATGTTATTATTTTAATTCTTATATGGCATGTACTTAGTTTTAGAATTGAGTTATTTTTATCCACATTAAACAGTCAAATAATTGAATTCAAGTGTATCACATGAGAATTCAATCTCTCAACAAACTTACATTACTATTGGAAATATTATTACAGTATACCTAATTCCTTAATATTTACATCTTATGAATTATTAATTTTTCTTTAAAATTACTAAAATGATTTTAATGATCACAATGAGTCAATGACATTACAGGGGGAACATGCAATACTTCTTTTGATGTATCACATAAATACTTCCATTTTTGATTAATTTTATTAATGCTTTCAACTTTTATCGTTTAATGTCGATGGTCCATCACCCTCTTAATTCCAAAGTAAATAACCATCGGATAATAAATTATATCAATGGTCCTTACAAATCTGTAAATGAATGTTTAGTCCCTATAAGAGAAAAAAGTATATGTGTTGATTAATCATTCTCACTTGCATATCTTCTTTAACATGGCTTGAACATGAGTAAGTTATAGAAATCGTCCATGTGTTTATGAAAAATCTGTTTTTATCATTCAATTTTCGTAAGTACACCAGACACTCTATGGTTTCTACTTTGTTACGATAATTCTTCTTTGACCCTAACGATCGTTACTCCTCTCATTCTGTGCCCCCATGTGCTAGTCATGTGAAGGAAAGTTGGCTCTTTTCTGTTTAAGTTATTTCGTTGTACAAATTTATAAAACATACAAGCATTTGGCGTGAATACTCGACAAATACTAAAATGTCATTTCAAGTGTGCAAACCGGGGGGCTTAAACATGGTGAGATCATGCTAGCCATCTATAAAGGAACTCAAGGCGACAAGTGTTGCCTAGAGGCATGGCATTCGGATGGTGGGTATCGAAGATTCAGGGAAAAGTTTACTTGTCCCTGGAGCTTTTGGTTCCAAGTGACTGGAATAAGTTGTTTGTCAACAAAGAAACATGGGATTGAGTATGGATCTGGATCAAGAGAAAATCAGGATCGAGTAATTTTCTATTGCATAATTTTAATGATCGGGTCATTTTCTATTGCATAATTTTAACAAGAAATAAACACAATATTTAGACTAGGTTTGGATCGAGAGAAAAACGAGATTGAGAGAATAGAGTCAAGGAGAAGAAGAAGCCTCAAAGAAGCATCAGAGAGAGAAGCCAAAGTTTTCACGTCCTTAATGTTTTTTTGTTTATTCAACCCTGCTCTTTTTTGTGTAACTTGATTCAAACTGGGATCTATGGTAAGAATCCTTAGATTTACCCCCATAGTTTTTTTTTCATTATTGCTAATGGAAGCTAACTTTAAAGAACAACAATAGTGATGATTGAGGAAGACAACATCCATGGCTTTCGAAATAATATAAAGGGTGTATCAGGGCAATCGTAATGAAGTTTACCAAAATTATTGCATTGTCCTCAAGTGACTAAGAAACATCAACGGCTTTTTAAACATCGTTAGAATGATTTCTCAAACTATATTTGATATATGTATCTTGTAATAAATATTGACATAAAATCGTAAATCAAAATTAAAGCTATCAATATATAAAATAGAATATTGTAGTTTGGGTAAAGTATATGTGGGGTGAAAACACCATCTAATCCACAAACCTTTTGACTTCTCATAGGATTCTAGACATGACAATGGACCAAACTAACCCATAAAGCTATCAACATATCATAAACCAAATGATGCTTCTTCATAACTTTTATTGGCTAACTTTAATAATAATAAATAAATAAATAAACCAACACTTTTACTTTGAAAAAACCAACAAATAATTACATACTTTAAAATTTATAGAAAAGTGTATGTATATAATGGAAAGTTTATTAATATCTATACTATATTATAAAACACGGATAAAAAACTCTTAAATATAAATTATTAGGCACAAGACACCATCATTTTATACAAGATTTTAAAATCTCTTAATTTACAAGTATTAAAGCACAAGATACATATTACTACTGTAAGATTCTAACACCCACCAATTTAGTATGTGCAGGATCTTCCTTTTATGCAGACATTTTCATGTATCACTATTAATTAATATATTATATTACTATAATTTTGTTTTAATTATATTATTAAATATGTAATTGGTTAGATGTCATTAAAATATATAAGATAATCATTGAATTCTAACCACATGCTTAATTTTTTTTATATAAAAACATTATATTATTAAGCCTAAATTAAACAAATTTATAAAAAAAACATTATCACTTTCTCAAAATCATTTAAAATCGTACTGTAAATCGACAAAAAAATAAAATGAAACATTAAAATTGTGATGTATCTCGCTGCATTGCGCGAGTACGCTTCTAGTATCTAACAATTTAAGTTTTGTAAGAACCAATTATTTATAAATATTATTTATCATTAACATTGTGTATTTTCATTATTCATGATATTTATCATGAATAATTAGTTTTCATGATTAATGAGATATTAATGATATTATTAAATTAATCATCCCCTGTATTTATGTATGTATGCATATTATGGAAGTTCGAAGTATAGCATTTTGAGATATACGATCAAACCCGTGTTAGAATCAACGAGTACCTTTATAATCAAGTTTTTTCCAAATAAATAAATGATTAAAGGGAGGTTTAATAATTTATTGAGTAAATTTCAATTTTGGTCCTTGAGGTTTACTCAAAATTTGGATATGGTCTCTATTTTAAAATAAGTACACCAAAGGTCCCTATGGTTCGCATTTCGTTGCACTTTGGGTCTCTGTGATTTGAAATAAGTACATCAGGGATCCCTGTGGTTTGCATTTCGTTGCACTCTGGGTTCCTATGATTAGGGACCCATAGTGTAACAAAATGCAAACCACATGGACCAGAGTGCAACGAAATGCAAACCACAGGGACCCAAAGTACAACGAAATACAAACCACAAAGATCCTTGATGTACTTATTTTAAAATAGGGACCATATCCAGATTTTGAGTAAACCACAAGGACCCACAGTTTGAAAGTGGGACCTGAAGTTTGATAAGTCTAAAAATAAGCTCTATGGTTTTTATTTTGCTCTGAAAGTGGTCTCTGATCACTAACTCTGTTTATTTTTTCCGTTATGACAGATGGTATTTTAGTATTTTCACCAAACTCTTGAAGTTTTTCCTTAAAAAATAACACAAAATTTTATTTTATATTTTCTTTTTAAAATTAATAGATTTAGATTAAGAGAGAACTTTTAGAATAAAATAAAACACAAAATATAAAATAAACAATACATTACTTTTCAAAATAAAATAAAATTTCTTGATAAAAAACTTAAATGTCTCTTACTTTAGCGGAGAAAATAATAAAGTTAACGACTAGGGATCACTTTCAGAGCAAAATAAAAACTATAAGAAATATTTATAGATTTATTAAAATTCAGGTTCCACTTTTAAAAATTTCACGAAATTTGAAGGGACAAAAATGAAAGTTCACACTAATTTTTTTGGTAAATCAAAAGCAAGCACGTCTTTCTCATGACACCAAAAGTAGATACAACTCATTTAGCTCCCTAAATAATTTAGAAAATACGTTATTTCAATTGGTTTATTTTAAAAACAATATAAATTTTAAAAAAAGATAAACACTTTTTTCGTAGATGTTTAAACGAGTTTATGCATACATCAATTAATCCCATAAAATTCTATTAAAAAGTATACAAAAAAAATCTCAGATAACTCAGTAGGCTCAAATTAAAAACATAAAAGAAAGAAGTCTAAGGGGGTGTTTGGGATTGCTTATTTAAAACAACTTATGCTTATTTTAAAAAGTGTTTATCAACTTATGCGGTGTCAAACCGGAGTTTTTAAAAAAATGTTTGGATTAGCTTATTGTGGTACCAAAACGTAATAAGCTAATAAGTTGTTATTTGAAGGTGTTTGGGATTGCTTATACATATTAAATAACCAAAAAAGTCATAAGCACTTTTTAAAAAGTTGATAAGTTAAAACCAAATGACTTATCAAAAAGAGATTTTTAGCGGTTTGGCACCGCTATAAGCCATTTTAATTTTTGCTCATCCAAACACTCAAAAGAGCTTATCTCCGGTGCCAAATCGCAATAAGCTAAAAAGCCCCTCAAATAAGCAATCCCAAACACCCCTAAGACCTAATATTTATAAGTTAGTTTTCATTATATAGATTTCATTTCGTTACATCTAATTTTGGATATTATTTTATTAGACAAAAGGGTGTTTTAACTTAAACATGCAAACAATTCTTTAAATAGAAAAAATATCATAATAATATCTCTAATAATACAAAAAATATCGCAATAATATCTCTAACGAATCCTCAAAAGTAAAGAAAATAAAAAATTTAGAAATTTTGAACAATTTTTTTTCTCTAGAAAAGATTCTCTAAAATAAAGAAAAAAAAAGTAAAATTCTTCAAATTCGAAGAATTTCTCACAAATAATTATCATAAAAAAATTAATAATACTATATTAAATATATAAATATTTTAAAATGAAAAAAAAAAGCTGTTAAAAACTAATTTCGTTTTTTTTTTGCAAAATTTGAATTTTAACTGACGTTAAAACGAAAACAATAAATAGGACGGCTGAACCGGGTTGGGAAGATTTTCGGTTCGAACCCGAGCCAAGAGGTTCGGAAATAAGCAAAGCGGGTATGTATTCAAAGTGAAAAAAGAAAATGTGTTTAAGCAAGTATAAAGCACACACAGCGAGAAAAAGCAAAAATGGCGAATTTTGTTGTTGTTGTTATAGTTCTCTCTGTATTAGAGAGCAAGCAAGCTTCATAACCCCACCATCTTCTCTTATCTTTTCTCTTTAACTCCATTTCTCTCTCTGTAATGATTTATATATAATTTATCTACACATGATGTGTCTGTTTTTCCCTTTCAATTCCGATCTTTGCTGCTAAACTAAACCCTAACCTGAATTCAACGACTGTTTTGCTTCAATTTTGGTCTTACTTGATGTTGTTAGACTGAATTTTGTAAAATTCAAGTTGTTTGATGATGGCAGCCGAGGGTGCATTATCGTTCTCGGTGGCATCTGTCATGGAAGATGTTCTTCAACAGCATGATAATCGACCTCGAGATCTAGATTTGGATTCTCGTAGAGCTGAGGAAGCTGGTATGTTTACTTTTTTTCCTTTTTCTTTCTGTAGTTACTTTTGATTGTTTTGAATTCTGGTTTTCTACGTAAAATTTCATAAAATTGACCATAAGCAATCTGTTTATGAAATTACAGAGAATTTAGGCAAAACAATGTAACAGATTGCTTTATTTGTTTGAATTCGAGTACATAATTTAGGGGATGAAGTAAATTCTTGCTTAGGATCCAAGTCACAGGATTATTTATCAATTATCATTCTAATTTCTACTAAATTATTTAGGATCTGATCTTATATGGTGGTACGGTCCTTGCACTACATTTTATTTTGAGAAATAGGGTACTAATGTCTAATGGCATCATCTTTGGATTATAGCAACAAGAAGGTATGAAGCTGCTGCTTGGCTGAGAAAAATGATTGGAGTTGTTGGGGCAAGAGAATTGCCTGCACAGCCTTCTGAGGAAGAATTTAGGCTTGCTTTGAGAAGTGGACTGATTCTTTGCTATGCGATCAATAAGGTTGATGCAGGAGCTGTGCCTAAGGTGTTTCTTTTGCTGTCCTCCATTTGTATCTTTATAATCATTCCTTGATAATTTGATATGTTGTATAGTTCTTCACGTTGATAGCGAGCTTGATCATTTTCAGGTGGTTGAGAGTCCATGTGATTCAGCTGCTGTCCCTGATGGAGCAGCTTTATCTATATATCAGTGTTTCGAAAACGTGAGAAATTTTCTTGTGGCTGTGGGACAAATGGGACTCCCTACATTTGAGGCATCTGACTTGGAGCAAGTAGGTGTTCTTCCAGGAACTGATATGAGATTTTCAAATTGTGCAATGAATTTCTGGTGTTATACCATTACCATCAAGTTCAATAATTCTTTTTTTTTTGGGAAAAGAAAGTTCAATAATTCTTGTGGGCTAGAACCTCCCCCTTTCCGTTTGTTGATTCAAAAAAATGCGCCCACCCTGTTACCTCATAGAGTTTTTGTCATCTATTTATTGGAATTACATTATGGTAGCAATGTATGCACATGATAGTGTCAATAATGCCGTTTTGTCTTGTTTAAAATTTCAGGGAGGCAAATCATCTAGAATAGTCAATTGTGTTCTAGCACTCAAATCCTATAGCGAGTGGAAACAAACAGGTGGTAACGGGGCTTGGAAATTTGGTGGAAATTTGAAACCCATCACATCTGGCAAGAACTTCATACGCAAAAACTTGGAACCATTCAAAAATTCCTTGTCAAGGAATATGTCAATGAATGAAACCTCCATGAGTATCCAATTAGTTGAAACTGAGAATAGCAAAACGGTAGGTAACCTATCCTCGCTGCCTCCCCTCCCTTGTGATTATTTGTGCTTTTTTCTTCCTATCACAGTCAAATGGACGGGATTGATAATTTGATACTTACTGTGTTCTTCTATGCAGCCTAATTCATCCTTAAATACGCTTGTCCGTGCAGTTCTATTGGATAAGAAACCCGATGAGGTTCCCATGGTACGTTTAATCTGGTGCTTTGCAAGTTTGTTTTTCCATTGTGGATGATTTTAAAGAGATTTCCTCTCCAACTGTAGGACTTATTTTTCTTGTCTTCGTATTTAAGTTATGCTGAAGGAGGCAATGAACTAAACTGATCAATTTATGTACCATGATGCTCTTGATAGCATGGCTTTACATGTAATAGTGAGCTTATGTTTTCCATGAAAGGGGACTAAGATTAACGTTTTGGTAACTTCTAAGTATCGCATACAGGAAATTATGGAAGTACATATTTTCAGAATTTGGTACTTTCACTTAGTCATGAGTCAACTTAACAAACACCTCTAAATTTGTTTATATAGATTGTCACTTCTTAGTTTCCAGGTTTTGCCACATCTCCTTGATATCCACAAATGCCACACATCACTGTAGTTCTCTTTCTTCTCTGGCTCAACAGAACAATTCCCTATTTGATTTCTCTTTTTTGCTATCACACCATTCTGCTTGTGCAGCTAATAGAATCCGTGCTAAGTAAGGTAATGGAAGAGTTTGAGCATCGCATTGCCAGCCAATTCGAATTGGTAAGCTTGTTAGCTCTGCTATTCCCTGCTTCGTGTTTCAAGTACAAGATTGCTCGCCAAGTTGCCTTGTGATCATACTTATTTGGCATTTCATATATTATTGATCAACAGAAAAATGCAGCTGCTAAAGATACCCCTAATGGAAACAGGAGCCTTTTGAAGCACACTTCTAATGATACACAGGTGTTTTTTTTTTCTTTTTTTGTTCTTTCAGAAAGAAATGAGGGCTGTAATTAGCCATCTAAACATCTATAAGATATTCTCACATGTAGTGTTTCAAGTACAAGATTACCCGCCAAGTTGCCTTGTGATCATACTTATTTTTCATTTCATGTGTTCTTGGTCAGCAGAAAAATGCAGCTGCTAAAGATACCCCTGCTGGAAACTGGGGACTTTTGAAGCACACTTCTAATGATACACAGGTGTTTTTTTTTGTTCGTTCAGAAAGAAATGGAGGATGTAGTTAGCCATCTAAACATCTATAAGATATTTTCATATGTAGTGTAAATATCAAATTTTGACATTTTTTACTCAAATTTTCCTTCAAAATCCAAGCTGGAAGAGAAAAAATTCACCATTGTAGATAAAGATCAGAACTTCTGTAAGAACTCCATCTCTGATGAAGAAACGAAAAGAAGACAGCTGAAATATCAAATGGATTTTGATGGACAGGAAAGGAATATCAAGGTATGATCTGTTTTAAAGCAAATTCCATCGCCTTTAAGTAAAAAAATTTAAATCTTGGCATCTTTGTTGATCCACTGTCTTACAGGAGCTGAAACAAATACTCTCAACCACGAAATCTGGGATGCAGTTCATGCAAATGAAATTCCATGAGGAGATTCAGAATCTCGGTACACTTTTGAACAATTTCCTTTTCATTTTCCATTCTGAAAGACTTTGGCAATGGAGAAGGAAGGATGCATTTCTGTCTTCAGTTTTCAAACCTTTTTGTTGTGGATGTTGTTTAGGTCTGCACATTCATGGTCTAGCTAGTGCTGCTTCCGGATATCACAGAGTTCTTGAGGAAAATCGAAAGCTATATAATCAGGTCCAGGATCTTAAAGGTGACATTGGCAGTTTCCCAAAAGTCTAATGACCAGTTTTCAAGTTCATTGTGATTGCCTTTGAGAGGCTTGATTTATTTTCTTTGAATAGGAAATATTAGAGTTTATTGCCGGGTAAGACCCTCCTTAGGAGGACGATTGGACTCTCAGAGTGTCGTGGATAACATTGAAGAAGGAATGATTACCATTAATACCCCAGCAAAGTATGGAAAAGGATGCAGATCGTTTAACTTCAACAAAGTATTTGGGCCCTCAGCAACCCAAGGTTGGTAGATCTGCTCTTGATCTCTAAAATTTTACATTATTTGTAATTATGTCTTGATTTTTTGCAATATGCATACATATATTTTCTGCAGCCGAGGTCTTTGCAGATACTAGGCCCCTCATTCGATCTGTTCTAGATGGTTACAATGTCTGTATCTTTGCATATGGTCAAACTGGATCCGGAAAAACACATACAATGGTAAGATATTTTGACATTTCTCTAAATTAAGCAGGATGTGTATCAACCAATATTTCACATATAATTCATTTGCTTGTTATCTGTTCAGACTGGACCAAAGGATCTTACAGAAAACAGCCAAGGAGTTAATTATAGGGCTTTGAGCGATTTGTTTTTTCTCGCGGAACAGAGGAAGGATACCCTTCAATATGATGTCTCTGTTCAAATGATTGAGATTTATAACGAGCAAGTTCGGGATCTACTTGTTACCGAGGGTTTAAACAAAAGATATCCTTTTCTTTTTGCCTTACAGTTTACACTTTGCAACTATTAACATCTAAATTTGCATTATATGCTGCAACTTGATGGTAGTAGTACCAGTAGAATAAATTTTCTTGTCATATTAAATGTTTGCAGATTTAGCAGCTGTGAGTTTGGCTTTCAAGGTTTCCGTCGAATGTAGTTTAAACCTCTCCTTGTCAGGTTCCTTAACCTGATATTACATTAGAAATTCGTAACAATTCACAGAATGGATTCAATGTCCCAGATGCTAGCCTGGTCCATGTGACATCGATGTATGATGTTATTGATCTGATGAACCTAGGGCATAGAAATCGTGCTGTCGGTGCAACTGCTCTCAATGACCGTAGTAGTCGCTCTCACAGGTTTGAATTTGATATTAGGATGTCATTTGAGCAATATATTCTGTTTATCTGATGTTTAAATTCCATTAATCACAGTTGCTTGACTGTACATGTCCAAGGGAGAGACTTAACATCTGGAGCTGTTCTCCGTGGTTGTATGCATTTGGTTGACCTGGCAGGGAGCGAAAGGGTGGACAAATCTGAAGTGGCCGGAGACAGATTAAAAGAGGCACAACATATCAATAAATCTCTTTCTGCATTAGGCGACGTGATTTCTTCCCTTGCCCAAAAGAATGCACACGTGCCTTACAGAAACAGCAAACTAACACAATTACTTCAAGATTCACTTGGTAAAACAAGACACTCTTTACAAACCTTCACCGTTCATGCACATATTCCCTTTTTGCTTCCAAATTTGAAAAAATATACATTCTTATGGATGTACCAGGAGGGCAGGCAAAGACACTGATGTTTGTTCACATAAGCCCAGAACTGAATGCTGTTGGAGAAACACTTAGCACACTTAAGTTTGCTGAGCGGGTTGCCACTGTTGAACTTGGTGCTGCCCAAGTACATAGAGATAGTTCAGATGTGAAAGACCTTAAAGAACAGGTTCTCTGACATAACCTTAATCATAAGGGACAGTAGATCTTTGTTTTGTTTTCAAGTTCTTTAAATTGAAAACTACATTTTTCTTGTCTCAGATTGCCAATCTTAAGGTGGCTCTTGCAAAGAAAGAAGGGGATCAGGAAGGCATGCAACAAAAAGTATCCGGAAGTCCAGGTGGCAAACTATCATCCCGTTCCCCTCCTAACTTACAGCGTGGAGAACCGTACTCTGAGCCAAAGAGTCGCAGGAAACCAAGAGCAGATGTAGCCAACTTTGAGGTAATCTGCATGTTCTATTCTATTAACTAGATAAACCACAATCGTAGACATCCCAATCGACAGTTTTGAGAATGTCTTTGCTTAATAAGGGCCTATTTGTTAGCGGCTTAATGAGCTTAATAGGACTCACAGCTTATTTGGTCAGCTATACATGATAAAATGGTAGTGACTTAATGATATAGAAAGTGGCTTATTCAGTAAGTTTTATGGGGGAGCTTTATGTAGAAAGCCAAGTTTTTTCTTCTCCCAAATTTGCCCTCCCCATTAAAAAAACACACTCCTTCCATCTATGAAAAAACCCTCCCAAACAAAAATCTTCCCAATCAATACATACAGATTAATCAGCACATAAAACTTTATCCATACAAGAAAAACCAACCACAACCCCTAAGAATTCCTAAAAACCTGTCCAGTCACGGATTTAAAAAACACTTGTCAGAAGATTATTTTGCTAAATAACCCCGTAGTTTAAATGGGATATTGAAACAAAAGATTGAATCTTTGCTTTCTGAAAGTGTCCTATTGTTTATTTTTTTAGGTGGGCAAAAATTCTAAGTCGAGGCAGAAGACACAAAGCTTTGATTTGGACGAGTTATTAGCAAATTCACCTCCGTGGCCTCCAATTAGCAGTCCTGGGGAGACGTATCTAGAGGAAGATAGAGACATAGGATCTGGTGACTGGGTCGATAAGGTCATGGTAAACAAACAAGACGCAGCAGCACGATGCTGGGAAGCAGAAAATGCTGGTGGAATGTCCGATGCATTTTACCAAAAATTATACTCGGAACAATCTTATAACAACTTATTCCAAGGCGGAAGTGGTTTCGACGTTGCCACTACTGATGGTGCCGATGAACTTGACGCTGCCACCAGCGACTCATCCGAGCCTGATCTGCTTTGGCAGTTCAATAATTCCAAACTTCGGAACTTGACCAATGGGACCCTGTCAAGACTTAATAATAACTCAAATGCAAAGCCAACAAAAAGCCCAGATATGAGGTATTCCTACCACCCTTGTTCTTGTGCATAATTTTAATCACTGGGTTTTATAACTATACAATATTTATATATGTATATACGCACTATCCTTACCGTGGGTTGAACCTTTGGTAGTATTTGGTTTCTTGTTGCAAACTAACAAGCATTCTTGCTAAAACGCACTATGTTCGCAATGTTTTAGAAATAAGTGTGTAAATGACACGATTTCGTTTGAACAATTGCAGCAGCAGGTCAATGATTCCGAGAACCGGGGGTTCGGGTTCACGGAAAGCAAGTCAGCTACAGCGAGGTGGGAGGCTGGTAACTGGTGCCGAAATGAAAAAGAAAAGTGGGAACAGAAAGTAGTAGTTAAGTTGGTTGATTTTTGTTTATTTTTATTTTTATTTTTGTTTTTTTTCCACATAGAGAGTGAGTGAGATTGATGAGAGAGAGAGAGAGAGAGGGGTTACAATAACATATATTCTTTTTTCGAACTGTGAAATAGTTGTTGTAAATGCTGCAACAATACCAGTTGCTTGTATCTGTTTGCTATTGACCATTGTTTTCTAAAAAAATTACCATCTACTTTGGATTATAACCTCAAACTTTTGACTTGTAGTATTATTATTATTATTTTATATATTTAATAGCGGAGACATAAATGTCCCAAAAACCTAAATGCGTGTAAATGACCCAACAACAAACAAAACAGATCACAAATGATATACTAAGCAAATAAAGTAACAACATAACAACAAACTTATAACGAGATTTTACGGTATTGTAACTGTGTACGTCCTCCCAAAGAAACCATGGACGGATCTAGCTTGGTGGCACGTGCCACCGTATCTTTTTTCCGATGAAGGGTAAATTTTTTAGGTTCGTGAAAGGTGCACCCGTATCGTTTTGGAATGTGCTACCGTATTATTTTGAAAACTTCAAGAAGGTGCAACCGTAACTTGTAATCAATAAAAAAAACAAAAAAAAAAACTTTTGAAATCAACCAAAAAACCGATAAAAAAACTCTTGACATCAACCAAAAAAACCGAAAAAATCCCTCGAAATCAATAAAAAGATTAAAAATTCGTCGAAATTAAGCAAAAAACTTTAAAAATTCCTCGGAATGGTGGAATTAGGCAAAAAAACACATCAGACAATGTTTAACGTCGGTAAAAAGATAAAAACACGTTGATAAATACCGTGCTTTTTGTAATTGTTTTTTGTCTATATTATGTGGTGTCACCGTATAAAAAAATTTCTAGGTCCCTGAAAGAAACCCAAGATGACGTATAAGACTCAACAAGTAGCAGGTTATAAAGAAATATTTACCGGAATAATTACAATCAATAGATATAAGTAACCTGTAACTAAACCTTACTACTTCGAAAATGAAGAGGGGAGACCATCCATGTATCTGCTCAAAGTGCCAAAATGATCCCCAGACAGACACCAAATGAGCCGTATAAAATGATTTATCCCGTCTGTCGCATCACGCCACCTCAAGTCGCGTATCTCCCAAATGGTTGTATGCGACCTAAGATTGTTGGCCTTGGCCGAGGTCTCCCCATCCATTTCTATGCTTGGCAATGGCAAGTGTTTCAACAGGTTCAAATGTTCAATGAGATATGCTCATACCTTATTGAATGTTAGCTCCTGAACTTAAGCACTTTAATTTGATGACACAAAGTCACAAACTGTGTCGTCGAAATGGCCCTATTATCAAATGTTGTTCTAGAGCATTTGATTTCTTTCGGGACTTATTTTGTTATTAGTTTTTACATTAACTAAATAGCCCTTGTGAAATTCTCACATGGCAGCTACATCGTTGACTTAACATCATCCACTACAATAAAGTTTCTAACACAATTTCTTAAGTATCATGTAGCATCAAGGACTGATTTTGTTAAAAAGTTCTAAAAGTTGGGTCAAAACTTGTAAAGAGAATCATGAGAGGGCCAAACATTGAAGTTAGGTGAAAATTGTAATTTACTCTTTTTCTTTTTTAAAATGTGTCAGTTGCAAGCAAAACCCTAAACCCTCTTCTTCCCCAAAATCTGTCTCCACTTTACGAGAAAACCTCAGTCCAAAACTCTTCAAAAATTCTCCAATATGTCCAAAGAATTAAGCAGGATTTTGAATGATGATTCCTTAGATAAGTTCAACACTATGCGAATTTCTTCACTTGATGGTGACGAAGATGAGGAATTTGCATTTGATAACGATGATGAAGACGACGATGAAGATGAAGACGAAGACGAAGACGATGAACAAGCTCCTGTCGTGTTAGGTTTTGTCGAAAAGCCGAAGCATGAATGGTCGCTTCTTCGCCATCTATTTCCAAGCAAAGCTGGAGGAACTCCTGTATGCTCACTTTCTGATTCCTATTTTATTTATTTATTACTACAGTTGATTAGTTGTTTGTGAAAAGTATTTGAATCTCTTATTGTTTGTGATTTAGGCTTGGTTGGATCCAATTAATTTGCCGTCTGGTAAATCATGTCTCTGTGACATCTGTGGTGAACCTCTTCGATTCTTGCTTCAGGTATTTCTAATATTACCCACTCGTGATACTGTGGAAGCTTAAAATTAAGAAAACTATTAACTTTAATATAGTTCCTAGTGCATTGTGAATGTGTTTGTATGGCTTGGGACTGTCTTGTGTAGTACTTAGATAACTGCATAATTATAAATCATGAAGCAACTGAAACAGTTGAATATTTCATTAATATGGGGTGACCAAATCATACTGTGAAAATGCCAAAAGCAGCATGTTGATGAAACTGACCTAGCTGAGTATTGCTAGTAATGCGAAAGGTAATATGATCAGAGGAAGACTAATGCTTGCATGGAAGTTGATGAATATAAGGGTTATGATCCACCCAAATCTTGAGGAAAGGTGATTAAAGAATTAGGGTTCATTTAGCTAGTCCCTGGTAATTGAAATATTACCTGGATGTTATCTGATTTAGAAAACGAACAGGAAATCCACATGCATACTATTTATGGTGATTAGTGAGGAATACGTAATTTATAGGAAGCGGAGTAAAGACTCCAAGACTTGAGGCACAATTTTTTAGTTTTTCCAATACCAGAGCACATTTGTGTGAAAGGGTGATTTGTCAAAAGGGACTAGGCAATTATATTTGTAGTAGTTAGCTCTAAACTGACTGGAGCACTACTACTCGGTGGTTGGAGACATAAATGTTAGGTGTTTTCACATGACAAATATGTCAAGTTAATGAAAACTTCCATCAAGACAGTCTTTGTGACCATTTATTTTGTAGGCTTACGCACCTCTCTCAGCTAAGGAATCAACATTTCATAGGACCTTATTTGTATTCATGTGCCCATCAATGTCGTGCCTTCTCCAAGACCAGCATGAGCAGTGGAAACATCATCCAGAGAAAGGATCTCGGAGGTATTCTTAGATCCGTATTCTCTCTATCTCTCTTCCCTTTTTTGTATGTCACTTCCCCATTTCTTTATATGTCAGATTGCTTGTTCATTTTTTTCATACCACTTTATTGTTTGACAAGTATTAAGGTCTTCCGTTGCCAACTTTCCCGCAACAACGAGTTTTACTTCACTGAACCTCCTGAAAACAATGGCACTGACAAACCTTTAGGAAGAGCAGGTAGGAAATTTTTTGTTTCATTACCCTTTTCTTTTCTTGTAGTTGCTTATATGATTATTATAGTATTGTCTATACACTAAAAACACCCGTAATGGCTGATAGTTTTCTCCTGTCAGCCAATACGTGTACATTGAGCTCCTGCTTGTCATGACCTTCGGAGATGGCTTCATGAATACTTCGAGATAGCTTATAACCAATTCATATGATTATCATGTTAATGTTGTAACGCGGGTTAGGTGTCTGCTGTGCCAACTTTTTTGTTGACTTTGGTAGCTATGCAAAAGCTCATCTTTGAGATGGTTCAAATAAGCATATAGCTCATATGGCATTTTTTTTATTTTCTGAAGCACATTATTGATCACTTCATGTTGATGCATGTTTTTGTAGCTCCACTTTGTAGTTGGTGTGGTACCTGGAAAGGAGATAAAGTTTGTAGTAACTGTAAAAGAGCACGTTACTGTTCCAAGATGCACCAGGTTGCTATTGCAATGCTAATTTATAGTTTGTTATTTCACTGCTTCCCTTTTTCTGTTTATTCATACATCTCCTTTTTTTTCTTTATGCAGACCATTCACTGGAGTTCAGCTCATAAAAGCCGATGCAGAGCATTAGATCTTACGCCTCAGGCATCCAATTCTGGATCCACCTCCTGTTCAGATGATATACCAAAAGGCTAGTGTGCTTTCCTTTTAGGCGTACATCTTGCATATTTGTGATCTTGACCCTGTTACTGGTTAGGATTATGTGGCATTTGCAACACTTTTCTTGCATATGATTTCTATAAATATTACGCCCATCCCATGAAAATTGCAACACTTCTCTTTTTGGTATGAAAGTTGGAGCCTTTTCATTTTTGAAAACCTTAAATTACTTATTTGCCTTTTTTTCCTCAAATAAATTGATGCTCTAGACTTGGGTTGACAAGCTTGTTTGTTTTCATTGAAGGGTGTTTTGAGCATTTTCCTTTACTTAAGCCAAGTCAAATATTGCAATTTTCTTGGGTAGAAAGAGTACTTCATTCAATTGCAAGTAAAACAGGCAATTTGGTTTAATGATGGGTTGGACTATGTTGTTTACTCTGTGAACAGCTGCAAGCAATGTTACCTGGCCAGAATATGAGATTGTAAATGAGGATGAATCTGAGTTTGACATAGAAATGTCTAACAGCGATGCATATGGGAAGGCATTGCCTACTAATAATGAGGTATAAACTGCTCCATTGAATTATTTGTTGTGTGCATATGATTTAATCCTTACAAACTTTTCACCTTGTTGGTTAAAGGATGAAGGTGATGCAAAGAGTTGGGCTTCTTTCCAGAAAAGGATAGCTCGTGCACCAGATCAAGTGTTAAGGTGATTGCAGAACCTTTTTGGTTTACATTGAAAATCTGAAACAACTGGCGAAATTCAGGTTTTACATATCTGATGCACCTAAAAAGTATTCCCTCCGTCCCAAAATAAATGTCCGCAACGAAAAAGGCACGTAGTTTTAGGAATGTGTAATTGTTACATTTTTTAATTAACTACATGACAATTGGACCCTTAATAAGAGGGAGTAATGAATTTTACCATCTCATAATTAAGTGTAGAATTGGAAAGTAAGGACTTAATTCTGAAAGTAGACACTTATTTTGGGACAAACTCAAATAGAAATATGGACACTTATTTTGGGATGGAGGGAGTATAGAGCATAATGTGGTTGATGGTCATTGTCGTAAAAGAAGCCAAAGATATAAACCAAACCTTAGAATCCATGTTTGTAGTACTCCTTCCAACCACAAAGGATCCATCTTTGAGATTTTTGTGTTTCAATTGATTGTGTTACTAAGGGGCCGTTTACTAAATACTTACCCAGGTAAGCGCTTACCGGTATCACTTACCTTACGATTTTTACCTATTGAGCATAGGAACTACCTAGAATCTTACCCCGTAAGAGCCATAACAAAAACCTAGAGTCTACGGTAAGTAAGAGAAATGACTCTTACCCGGTAAGCGCTTACCGGGTTTAAGATACTAACAATCAATTTTGATGGTCTAGAATGTTATACGATAAGGTAAGTGAAGGTAATGTCCTTGCTGGTAAGCGCTTACCTGGTAAGCATTTTAGTAAACGGCCCCTAAGTTTAAAATTCTAATCGATATTGTTCTTGTGGATTAGAAGATGATTATTAGATTGAACTCTAACAATGTGTTATGAACAACATTCATGTCAGTTTTAAGAGAAGTGCAAGGTCTAGATTTCTAAAATCAAAAGCAGGCTTTTTGTTTAAGATGGATATAGAATAATAGGGGCAGGTTCAGTTAGGAACCTCATTTTCATTGAGAACTGGGAAACCACCTAGAGCGCGCCACGTGTCCATATTCATGATGAATATGGACAGTACATTCATCATGTATTCATGATGAATGTTGTAAATAATTCACATCCATATGAATATGGACACGTGGCACACTCAGTGTCGGTGGTACCCGGGTTCTCAATGGAAATGAAGGTTCCGTGCTAGAATAATAATAATATACTATATAACATGTAAGATATCTCATGTGGATTAAATGTTTGTTTTGTAAATGTTGCAGGTATTCTAGGTGTGATACTTCTAAACCATTGTGGCCCATGTTAAGTGGTCAACCATCAAAAGCCGATATACCGAAATGCAGTTCCTGTTTAGGTGATCGAACTTTTGAATTTCAGGTGTTGTACTTCATTTCTTCTTCTTTTCTCTTCACATTTGGAATTCTTATCACACTCCCAATTTCACATGAACCTGTGTCACTTGATCAGATTTTGCCACAGTTGCTTTACTACTTTGATGTCAAAGATGATGCAAATTCCATAGATTGGGCCACCATTGTTGTGTATACATGTGAAGCTTCTTGTGACGGAAGTTTGGCGTACGAAGAAGAATTCGCTTGGGTTCAGCTCACACCCCAATCAAGATAAAACTCTTCCTTCCTTTCAACTTATGCTCTTATATTTATCGGTCAAATAGACTCAGCTTCCATTTATATTTCGGTTACTGTCTGTTCGTGTTCATCTGCTGCACTACATTTCAGTTTCGATATATTCGCGTCCTTCTGGATAGATTTCTCCACCAAACCCACATGGTAGTTTTTACTTTTTTACCAAGGGCGGACCCACTACGGTGTACACGGTGGCACGAACCACCGGTTCATTCCTTCGTTGTAGTGTAAAAGTTTTTAGGTATTATTTTGTTTGGTGTAACCGTATATTTCTTGAAACTACAATAATAACACAAGTTTCTTTTGGTAGAGTTTGCACGATCTTTTCTCCTCCTTCCAAGCAGTGTGGCAGATGAAGGATTTTTGCCTAGTGGGGGCCTTTAAGGTATATTAAAGGCCTGTGAAGTTGACCGATGTGATTAGCCTAATTCCACCTTTTCGAGGAATTTTTAAAGTTCTTTGGTTGATTTTGAGGGACTTTTTTGGTTTTTTGGTCGATTCGAGGGACTTTTTAGGTTTTCTTTTTTGTTGATTTCGAGAGATTTTTTTGGTATTTTTGGTTGATTTTCAGGTACTTTTTTTTGTTTGGTGGGGGCAGCCGAAAGAAATTATCCGGTTAAGAAAAACATGTTTTTAACATAGGAAAAAGGGGGGAAATTGATGGGGGGCCATCCCCCCACCCTTTAAACGCTAGATCCACCCATGCTTCCAGGCCTAAGTTTTTCTTTTTAATTTCAGTTTTGTTATGTTTCTGAATCTTTTTGGGATATAAAACTCGAACACAGGACCTCACAAACCGATGATTTTATAAAATTATCCATAACTTCGTTTTTTATAGTCAAATGATTAGGTCCACCTCTGTTTTTTTTTTACTGGATGGTAAAAGAAAAGGATTATTGTAACATAAAAAAATGTATGATGAATAAATGGATAAAAGTGGTATGTTACGTTTGAAAGGTTAGTATCAGGGCATGGGGTGGGGGAATGGAATATGTCGATGCACTTTTCTTACAGCTATACGATAAAAGAACAAACCTCCATGTGACACCTACCTCCAAAATCAACAACCAAAAACACAAGTTTTATGATGTTGCCATTTATGTACAATTTTGTTGTTGTTTGATGTTGTTAAAAACCTAATTAAAGTAATATGAGAATAAGTGGTCCAATGTTTCCATTACATTTATTTGGACACATCTGCAGGTGCCAATTCTTTAACATAATTGCCCTACTTTCTATTTTTGGAATTCAACCATTCAATAACTTAGATCTCCCATGTTTTCACAAGTAAAAAGCCTAGTGATTTAGCGCATCTTCGATAAAATGACTTAGAATATCTCCAATAGATTTTTTTTTTGGAAGGGTGTCCAAGATTATGCCTAGACTAATCTCTTGGCAATTTTTGACTGTAAGACATCAGTCCTGATTAAACCTTAGTGGTCACAATTGTTGTGTACGTCTGGATTCGAATAGATTTTTCAAGACGGAGATTTTTGTTAAGCAGTTTCCTCAAAACCTTGAAGAAAGTATGAAAGAGTATGGAAATTTTTTTAAATTTGGAGATTTCTTCAAAAATGATTAGTTAGTGAAAGAAAAATGATTTTTTATTCAATCTACTAATGAAATTGCTTGAAATTAAATATTTAAGAGAGAAATAATAATTTATAAGTTGTAATGAATATTTCAATACTATAATTAATTATGTAATCTCCAAAATAGAGAATATGTTGGAGATGAGGTAATTTGACTTTTTAACTTTTTATTTTGGAGAATCTATTTGAGACAATCTTACATATTCCTTTTGTTTCACATTTTTTTTGGTCATTGTTGTCGACTCAACAATTTAAAAACTAACATAAAACTCTACATTCTACAATGGCAGCGGCTAATAAGGAACCGTTTTTTATGGGTCTCATGTATTATTTTAACATGAATAATATGGATATAAAAATCAAAAAATATATAAAAACTCAAATCATATATCGTTTCACACAAAAATCAAGGTAAGAACCAAAATTTTTGTAGAAGAATTATTTTCAATGGTAATTCTTACAAGTCGTCGTACTTTTTGCTTATAAGAACCTCTAATTAAAAGATGTCGTTATAAGTAACCTACGTTTTAGCAGTTCTTGTACAAAACCGTGGTTTTTACCATGAATTTGTATGAAATGTCATTTTATTTGGATATTTTATATAAATTTTTTTAATTTCTTTTTAGTCGTAACCAAAGAAAACATGATTTTACAAGTCACTCCACTGGAGATGCTCTTATACCGACACACAAAAACAAAAAGTAGCACTTTTTTAAAACAATCTTCGATTCGAAACCCCAATAATGAAAATTTACAGTCGAGAAATTAAAATAAAAATAAAATAACAAAGCAAGAATAACATGATGAATCAAGAAACGTATAAGAAAGCCAGCCCCCCTACAAAACTTTTCTTACACATGAAAAGAAAGAAATCAACGAAACAAAAGGCTGTACACAGACCAGACCTCTTTTTTGCTTTTGCTCCCAAAGAATTCATTTTCATTCGCTACCGCTTTGATTCCCGAGCTTCTATAATCGAGTCTAAGCAATAGCATCATAATCGAACAAACGTTTCCCTCATCCGACTTCAAAATACGAATCTTGAGTAGACCACGAATCCTCGTTGTTCTACCAACAAATGATATGGGTTTTTGAATGTTTATTATATCATAGAACAGCAACACGATTATGTGACGACAACGCTAGGGTGGAGCAAACCGAAGAAGAATCCAAGAGTTCAAGACACGGTACGGGATACACGTTTTCGGAAAAACCCGAGACGTTAGAACACGCCCAAGGCTGGGAGGATGACGAGGGTTCGGGGTTCAGGGCAAAGGCAATATTCGAAAGGCAGATTGCGGTAAACGGAGATTCAAGAATTCCGGAAAAGTTTCCGGCGGTCGTGATGTTCATCCCGACCATGTTCTTAAAGGTGATGCCGTTCACGATCGGCAACGCTTCGGGATCGTATTTATCGTCAGGGTGTGAAGTACAGTCGCCTGTTAATTTGATAGCCAGAATAACGTTTCTGAAGTCGATATCTGTCACCATAACGTCTTTGATATACCCGCCTCGGCCTTTCGATGTCAGAAACGCAATTCCGGTGATGGAATCACGTAATTTTACGTTTTCCACAAGTACTTCCGAGATGCCACCCGACATCTCACTCCCCAGAGACAAACCCGAGCCTGTAAAAGACTGAAGACGAACCCCTTTAATGTGCACATTCGTAGTTGGCCTTCCGTAAGTGATTCCATACTCGTCCCAACCACTCTTTAGCGATATCGCATCGTGACCCGAAGTAATGTTGCTATTCTCAATGCAAACGCTATCACAAGAATCTGAAAATTCACATTAAATACCGTTAAAATCCCACATCGGCTAGATATATGTTGAAACCCAGTAATCTAATGGGGTTCCAGATATTATATCCGACAAATGCCATCATCATACAAAAAACAAAATTTGTGCCATAAGGTCAAAGATTTCAAACATACCCGGAACAATACCGCTTGTGTAAGGTGAATCTGCCGGAGACAATGCCGTTATATTTTGAACAAGAACGTTACTGCATCATAAGCACGAAAACAAGGTTATCGAGTCGTATTTAGTTTCGTAATTCTAATAAACTTTCAGAACGATATAATACTTGCAATATGCGGGATGAATAGTCCATGCTGGCGGATTTAAGAAGGTTATATTCGAGATAACGATATCCTTAGAGTTGATAAACTCGACAATATGAGGGCGACTGTGAGTCAAATTATTAGAGTCGAAACTATCCCACCATACAAAACCCTGCCCGTCGATGGTTCCATTGTCGCCTGCATTACGCATATTCGTTAATAAAAAAGAAGCCTACAAAAAAAAGATCATAAAAATATCGAAAGAGAGCGATATCCGTGCCTGTAATGACAACATCGTTAAGATTTTCTCCGGTGATCAAACTACGGTATCTTTGACCCGGGAGATCAATACCTCGACCATAAGAAGGTAACGGATCAATCACCTTCCAATGCTCGATATCCTACAAAAACAAAGTATCATGAATCAAATACTTCTGCAATGCAAAACATAAACTAAAAATACATCAAAATGTAACAAAGTTTCGTTTAGTTCTTATCTGTTTTGTACCCATTTACTTATATTTATTTTCTATTTAATGTAACAAAGTTTCAGCAGGTTCCGGCCTTACGGGCCAAAATAAGTTTAAAAAATAGGAAATTTTAAAACTTTGTTATATTAAATAGAAATTTTGAAACTTTGTTGCAATTTGATGCATTTTGTCCATGCAACATATAGTGTTCTTTCGGCATTTTCGTTAGAACGATGGTTCAATTTGCAACAAAAAAGCGAAGAATAATGAACCTCGGATCCAAGAATGACGGCATCTTTTTCAAGAAAGAGTGTGAGATGGCTAGTAAGATTGAAACTTCCGGTGAGCCACTTGCCGGAAGGTACATACAATTGAGCACCACCCTTATCGGTGAAAGATTTGAGATAAAAGATTGCATTTTGAAAAGCAACGGTATTCACTGTTTTCCCATCAGCAACGGCACCAAATTCTAAAATGGAGACACTATGAGGTCGAGGAATCAAATGTCTATCAATATTGCATTCGCCTTCTTCGCCCTTATAGAGTTTGATACCATTACTTACCGCTACAAGCAAAAGAAGTACCACCTGAAAACAAAAAGAGGGAGACCAAAAGAAAAAGGTAAAGAGAGATCCATATTAAGGATTCAACTATGCAACAGTCTTTTTTTAGTACCAATAGTTATACAACTTTCCGCAAAGCATTTCGCGAATTCTAAAAGGAAAAACCCGCCAATTATGGCCGGATTTTTATCTTTCAAATTCAAGAATTCCCATTTCACCAAAAAGAAGAGGTATCCAAAGTAGCTAAAAGCACCCATGAATCAAGAAATCTTGAAAAGACCATGCCATAACCCATATATGAGATTGAAACAATATCACAAGAACACTTTTTTTTTTGGTTAACCATGGGTGTTCGAACCAGCTTAGGCGCACCTTGAAAATCCCCAGTGGCCCTGGAGAACAGCCAGGAAAATCCCCAGTGGCCCCCGGGCCCTGGAGAGCATCCAGGAAAATCCCCGGTGGCCCCGGGCTAGAGAACAGCCAGGAAAATCCCCAGTGGCCCCGGGCCCCGAAGAACAGCCAGGAAAATCTTCAGTGGCCTTGCAGGACTTGATCAAGTGACCTTTGAGGAGGATCCCAAAGGCCAAAGCTTTATTGCCAGTTGAGCCAACCCACAAGAGCACATTATGATCCTATCATCAACTTTTTATATCTAAATAACCAACATTCTTGCAGAAATACCGAAACAGACAGAGGTCCAATCGAGTTATTTCGTGTTTTATCTCTCAAATTCAAGAACTCCCATTTCACCAAAAAGAAGAGGTATCCAGAAGTAGCTAAAATTCAAGACACCCATGAAAATCAAGAAATCTTGAAAAACCATGCCATATTGCCATAACCCATAGATGAGATTGAAATAACATCACAAGAACACATTTTGATCTTATCAAACAACTATTTGTAGCTAAAACAACCACTATACTTGCAGAAATACCGAAACAAACCGAGGTTCGATCGAATCATTATATGTTCCCAATGGTTCAAAATGCTAATCACTCAACCTCAATTATATCAAACTTCAATTACACTAAAAACAACCAAAACTCTCAAACAAGCAAGTGCATAACCTAAACTGAATGAACCTTTGACAATGGATACAACAAATAATGAAAAAAAAAATCATCAAAACATATAGATCAGAACACATTGTGTGATCAAATGTGTTTGTTAATAGTAATACATTTGAGATAATGGGTTTCAAATCCCATTTCCCCTTTGGCTTGAAAAAAGAATCCAATGCTTTAATTAATGACCTAAATCCAAAAAAAAACATCAATTTATTTTATTTTACCCTTTTTGTTGAAAAACACCAAATCAATCTAACAATTCTCGTGCTTTACAGATCAATGCGAGCAATGTAGAGACACAAAAAGAAATGTAGAGATCCGATCCATCTTTCCGGTGAATTTGATCTTAAAATCACTACCTGAAAAAACCTAAAATGCTACGGAAATGAAATCAAGAAAAGAGATCACGAAAAAGAAAAGAAATTGGGAAATGGGATTGAAATTGAAATCGAAATCGAGGGAATACATGATTTATGATGTGGAAAGAAAACCCAGATCAGAAGCATTGATAAAATTAAAAAGAAACAACGTACTTACTAGCCTCTTCATGGGTGGCGATGGTAGCGGCGGTGGTGGTGGTGGTGGTGGCAAGAGAGAAGAATCCAAAGTTGAAGAGTGATTGTAGGATGAAGAGATTGATGCCCATTAAGGGACTACTAAACCAAAACAAACAAAGAAATAGAAACGTATGGTAATAGAAAACGACACCACTAATACAATAAAAGACAGCTTGTTCTATTCTTCTTCTTCCTTCCCCTCTTTCATTTTCTTTTATTTATTTATTTATATCAATTCAATTACTACCATTTTGTAATCTAATTTAGGGTTTGTTTGTAGCAGTTTAATGAGATTAATGAGACTTGTAATTTATTTGATCAGCTATATATGATTGTTTGGTATTGATTTAGGGGTTGTTTGGTTGGTTTTCATTAAGTTTTATATGGATTAAGTTGTTTGTGTGAATTAATCTATCTGTATATATTGATAAGGTTTTTGTTTGTTAGGGTACTTCATAGATGGAATGAGCATGTTTTTTTAATTAGAAGGGTAAATTTGGAAAAAAAAAATCTTGGCTTTCTGTATAAACCTCCTTCCTAGAAGTTGAATAAGTCACTTTTTATATCATTAAGTCACTACTAAGCAGTCATGTATAGCTCACCGAATAAGATATGAATCATATTAAGCTCATTAAGCTGCTAACAAACAGACCCTCGATGATATAGAAAATGGTTTATTCAGTAAGCTTAGACGGGAGAGTTTTATGTAGAAAGGTAAATTTTTCCTTGAACCTGGCTCGTTCAATTAAAATACATACTATTTCTATCTAGGAAAAACTCTGTCAAACAAAAAATTTCTCAATCTATACAGACAGATTAATCAACATAGATAATTTTATTCATACATGAATAGAAAACCAACCAAACAACATCTTAGTATATGTAGTTATTTATGTACGATGTGTATGATTATATACTAGAAGTGTGCTTGCGAAATACAATGTAATACGTCTTTATTTCGACTATCTCTGTTTTATTTTTTGAATTTATGTATTTTGAAAGAGTGAAAGAGTCTTCTGTTTGTTATCAGTTTTATGGAATATTTTGTCTTGTTAATAAGCTTCAACGTTTATAGCATATATAAACATGGTTATCAGTTGGTTATGAGTTAGTGTAAATTCAAATATATTAATAAATCATACGTATGTAATAATAAGTTGAATGATATTTATATTCGTGATTGAAAATTTGATAATCGGGTTAAAAAATGTTAAAAATTAATTTTATTTTAAATAATTTAGATTAATAATTTTAAAAATTAAGATAAATATGTGGATTTGCAAAACTTGATTTGTTCTAATGGAAAGAGCAACATGAGTTTCAAACCCCCATTCAAGTTTCCATTTTTATTGTTTACAAACTGTAATAAACTATGTAACTTTTATAAAAAAAAATTAAAGATTTTACATGTATTATTGATTTGTACCCAATGATTTACCACTTGTATTATTGAAAAATTAGTAATCTCTAAGAGGAAAGAAAAACCTAAATGCTTTATAATACAATATAGATAATTGTATCTTGGATTTTGTTCAAGCATAACTTTTGAATTTTATTTACAACGAGAAATTACATTAACTTTCTATTATAGGTTTACAAAATTATTTTATATCACATCGTATTACAAAGATGGGTTTATACGATAACAGTATCTATTTAAGAAACCACGAGAACGGTCGAGTACATACAAAATCATATATGATTAACGCAACTTTGCCCCACGACTTAAGTCGCAGCCAAAGTCGCTTGCGTCCAGTTTTTGCCGATTAATGTAAAATCATATAAGATTGTGTACATGATTTGCTATTTTCTTGTTTTATTAAATAGTTAGTGTTCTCGTTTGAACCTTCCTCTACATTATTAATTGCTAAATATTTATAATCAATTTGTACCCAAAAAAAAACTTAAGAGCATCTCCAACAACATGGTTAAAATAGAAAATTTTGACTTTTTCTTTGTTATTTTTCTCCAACAGTTTTGCTATATGGTTTGCTAAAATAGAGAAAGATCAAAAAATCTCTAAATATAGAGAATTAATCTATAATCTCTAAATTGGAGAGAGGAAATATTATTTTATTCAATCAAACCAATAAGATCAATTTTTAACATTTTATTTTAAGTTTTTTTTTTAAAGTGTATTGGGATGACAAATTATAGAATATTATAATAATATAAATAATGATTGATTATCTAAAATAGAAAAGTTGTTAGAGTTAGAAGAAAATGTTTTTAGAGATTTTGACTTTCCATTATCTATTTTAGAAAAAATTTAGCAATGTTGTTGGAGATGCTCTAACACAAATGCTATGTTTGGCAAAATAAGCTAGCTTATAAACTAGTTTTTTTTCCTGGTACGTGTTTGGATGACCATAAGCTATAAGCTAGCTTATAAGCTAGTTTGACAAACAAAGCTAAAATAACATGAAATCATTTTTGTAAAGAAAAATGCAAAACAATTATTTCAATGTATACCAAATTTATATATATGATACATATACAAAGGTGGAGTGTGTGAAATTAATTGCTAAAAGTGGGGATGACTCAAACGTTTGTAATTGCCGACACAAATAAATTAGAGGGGATCCTGAGTGATTGCGACCACCATACTCCATATACACTCTCTACTAAATCCTTATTTATTTCTAATTACATATTTAACATTTTAAATTAATTAAAAATATATACATCCTTGAAGTTGGATTAATAGGGAACAAAATTTAGAAATTAATTAGTTTGGATTCATGAACGTAATTGTAACACTAATGGGATCCAGGCCAGGGGGTGGGGTGGGGAATGTTGGCATGTGGGTGAGGTGCATGGGACCCAAATCACGCCAATGAATCAAATGGCTAGGCTGGCTCCTTCACTTTTGCCAGATCATAAGGGGGATCCATCTCGCTACTGTGTGGTGTCATTTACTGGATCCCTACCACTGCCCTTTCTCCACCTTTTATTTCCTCCTTCACTGGGCCCCATTCTCCTTTGTTTCTTCTTCCCACAATTATTCTGTCACCCCCATGTTCTAACAAATTCCCTATTTTACCCCTCAACCCAATAATTACAAATAATAATTATTCAACTTATAAATTAATTAAATATTTTTATTTTATTTATTTGTATATTATATTTATTAGTTGCTCCTTGAACTTTTAAAGGAGCTTTGATAATAAAATCTATGGGTTAATTGGTTGTTTTGCTGTAACCAGTTTATATATAAATGCTTTTGGACTCCAACAAACATGTGTCATGATTTATTTTTTAAATGTCATATGTTTTAAAATTTTGTTTATATTTTAAATAAAAAGGTGTAACTACTTTTAATCATTTATAATAAATACATGCTGTCATTTGAAGTGTAATGTATGATTTTAGGATTAAATGGAGTTTGTGATAATAAAGGGTTGTTTGTTTATCTCTTAATGGTTTCATCATTAAGAGATAATCTCTGAATTGCTAAGAAGTGAATCTTGTTTTGACAAAAAAAAAATGTTTGTCTCTTAATTGTTTCAAAACCCTCTAAATGATTTTGCACTATATCATAAGAGGTTCTTAATCATTTTGCATCAAACCATCCAGCAACTGCCAAACAGCCCCTTAGAATTATAAATGTCGTAATGTATTAGCTAAATGGAAAAAAAAAACTAAGATAGAAATGATAATAAGATAAATGTTTAATAAATAGTGTATTGAGTTGCGATTTGTATCAATTGAAATTTAAAGTATCTCTCGCGTATTAGTAATTCGACAACACATGTATTTCTCGTACATGATACAAGACGACACGTTAAAAAATCGATATGTCATCGTTCTTAAAATTAACAATATAAATATAAATAAATATATACATATGGACCTTTTTATAAGAATTTTTTAATTCGTGAGATCCAATTTATACTACAAAGAATAGTTAAAAAAATAAAATCTAATATAATTTTTATTAAAAAAAAATAATTATGATTCACATATGAACTCTTGTGATTCATATATGAACTAATTAACATACTCATATATGAACCATTGTGATTCACAAATGAACTAATTCATTGATTATCATATGAACAAATCATAGAATCACATATGAACATATAGTTCATATGTGAATCACACGGGTTTACATATGAATTTGTTTGTCGTCTATTTGTAAAAGTTACAAAACTACCCCTTTGTCTTTTGCAGACCATTCGAGAAATTATCTAGTGATTCACAGTCAAATCTGCAAATGTTGACCAAATGAAGGGTTAAGATCACTTATCTACTTCTTATTTAAATTTAAACATCTCCATATGTATGTATACTAGAAGCGTACTCGCGCAATACAGCGAAATACATCACGATTCTAATGTTTCATTTTATTTTTTGTTTTTTTTTGTCGATTTACAGTATGATTTTGGATGGTTTTGAAAAAAGTGATAATGTTTTTTTTATAAATTTGTTAAATTTAGGCTTAATAATATATTGTTTTTTATATAAAAAAAATTAAGTATTTTGTTATAATTCAATGATTATCTTATATATTTTAATTACATCTAGAAAAAATAACCAATTACATATTTAATAATACAATTAAAACAAATTTATAGTAATATAATATATTAATTAATAATGATACATAGAAATGTCTGCATAAAAGGAAGATCATGCACATACCAAATTGGTGGGTGTTAAAAGCCTGCAGTAGTAATATGTATCTTGTGCTTTGATACTTGTAAATTAAGAGATTTTTAAAATCTTGCATAAAATGATGGTACCTTGTGTCTAATAATTTGTATTTAAAAGTTTTTTATCCCTGCTTTATAATATAGTATAGATTACATGTGTTTTTGTGTTCTCATAAAATGATAGTGTTTTTATTTGAAGTTTCACCTATATATATATATATATATATATATATATATATATATATATATATATATATATATATATATATATATATATATAGAGAGAGAGAGAGAGAGAGAGAGAGAGAGAGAGAGAGAGATTCATTTGAGAAATGGTAATGTATGAGAAATAATCTTAACATTTCATTCGGTCAAGATTGGATTTGACTGTCAAATATTACGTCTTTGACTGATCAACAATAGCGACTTTGACTAGTTAAAAGTTGCGGTTATTTCAAAAATAAAATAATAATTTCGTAATTTTTACAAATACACGAGACGAGTTCATATTTGAACCGGTATAATTCACATATGAACACTTTTAACTGATTCATATATGAAATTATGAACTAATTAACAGATTCACATATGAACCAATTAACTAATTCTCATATAAACTAATTAACTGATTCATATATGAACTCGTCCCACATATTTTACGAAACTACCCCTCCATCTTTTACAGACCACACAAAGAATTATCCGGTGTTTCACGGTCAAATTCGCAAATGTTGACCAAATAAAGGGTTATGATCATTTTTCTATTTCTTATACATTTACAATTTCTTAAATGAACCGTAATTGTTGACCAATCAAAGACGCAATATTTGACCAGTCAAAGCCGATCTTGACCGAATGAAAAGATATGATTACTTCTTAATTTATCACATATTTAGCAATTTTCAAATGAACCTATCCATATATATATATAGAGAGAGAGAGTCGGGTTCAAACGAGAACAATACCTATTTAAAAAGGGACTTTGGCCGCGGCTTCAGGTCCACGTGGCTTTTTTGAACATTAATGTAAAATCACTAATGATTTTGTTAGTTATTTTAAATAGTTATTGTTCTCGTTTGATCCTCCCTCTCTATCTATATATATATATACTAGAAGTATATCATTGTAGTGCAATATAATATATCTCGATTATAAAGTCAAAAACCTTAACCCTTAATTCTAATTCACTCTTTTCTATTAATCATGATCCGTTTTATTTTATACCCATTTCGATTTTATTAAACAAGTTTTTAATTTTTTTTTGTTGTTGAAGTTTTTAAGGTTCTCCATGATATTGTAGAAAAGATTGGAGGTTGTCATAACAAAAGTTGAAGCTAGTAACGTGAGTTAAATTTTGTCTTAAGTTTTAACTAGACACTTTGCATGCCATGTTCTTTTTTCAATTATTTTAATCTTCACCTTTACACTTTCACATCCCCATATATACATGCTCCCATAATTTTTATTTTAAAGTTATTGTTAAAATTTCTGTCAATAAATTATTCATATTTAAAGTGTACGTGTTAATAGTTACGATATTAATTGATTCGATAAACAATTTATATTTAAAGTGGACGTGTCATGAGATTTGGACACCAATATAGATGTATTTTACATTAGGAACCTATTAACAAATTTTAGAAACTTAAACAATTAAAATTGAAGTCGAAATCGTATCTTTAATGTTTTAGTTGGTAATATTTAACATCTTCAGAGCATTTTAGTAAATTCTACAAATACATATTAATAAAAAAGTGGCAAAAGTTGCATTTGTTATCGTTAATGGGTTAACCGATGGCTATTATAAATTTAAAATGAATTAAATAGTGGCAATTTTGTATTTCCTAAATGTCAAGGGTGAAACTGTAGATTCATGAAATTTATCGTAATATCAAAATATAATAAGATATAACAATCATAGTAAATAAGACATAACAATTATTAGTAGAATAAAAATAAAATCGATCCAACAACAACCACATGTCTAGCAACCATGACCAGGGCATTCAACCCAACCTTGGTGATGGCCCAACCATTGCCCAAGCCCGCTCCAAATAGACTGTCTTGATTCGAGATACAACTTTTTGCATGTAGTCTTATCTAAATGACGTTGAAAACTTGCAAAACCAAACTCAGTTTCGATAGCAGTTTCTCTCCAGCCCTCAATCGTTTTCCAAAGTATTTGAGGGTTTCACTCTACATCTAGGGTCAATTTGTATATAGTGGTTGAAACGCGAATTGGGTGTAGATTGTGTACATAGATTGGCTCCCAAATAAACCGCATGATCAGACAGTTTTTTTTATCATAATTCAAATTTCAAATATGTTACTATTTGGCAAAATAGGGACTTAAAGTTGGTCTTTCCACATGGCTTTACATTTCATTTTGCTTTAACGTTTTGATAAAATAAAAGAGGTATATTTGTATTACTAAAAGAAGCATATATTGCAATTAGTTATTATGAAGCTCATAGTTTCTTTCTTTTTCTAAAATGGTTATGAAGAACAACAACATAAATTTACAATTTATTACAGTAAACATAAAAACAAGATACCACTATTACTTTAGGTCTATAGAGTACACCACACCATGAATTGCTTTCAACAAATCAAATTATCTAGTCTTTTTTACATACACAACATTATTATTTTTTGGGGTAGATTAAATGTATCTCTATTGATTGTTAAATGCATCCCTACTTACTAATTCTCTTTTCACACACCTCAACATTAAAGTCTTACTTTTTACATTTTAGTATATGGTTTGTCTGATTCGAACATCAACAAGGGCACAAAATAGCAACCATTTTTAGTGATATTTATAGGAATGAGCTAAATGCACCCACATATATTGCTAAATGCACCATGTATAGGGTGCGACCATACCTACAACAATGCATTGAATCCCATTAGAGCTTTGAAGTTAAAAGCCTTATATATTGCTATGTGCACCTCTACCTACAAAATAACTCCTCATACACATCAACATCAAAACTCACTGTTTACAAAACTAATGAACAGTTTAACATGATCTATATAAGACAAATGATCGTGTGAGAAGTTGAGTTAACATGAGAAACATGAGAAGTGGATCTGACCCTTGATCACTTATGGCTATGTTTGGCAAAAAAATCTAGATTATCAGCTAGTTTTTTTCCTAATACATGTTTGGATGACCATAAGCTAGCTTATTGAAAAGCTACTCATAGTAGCGTTTTGAAAAGCTAGCTTAACAGCTACCAGCTAGCTTATAAGCTAGTTTGCCAAACAATGCCTAAAGGGTTGTTTGTTTACTTCTTAATGGTTATATTAAGAGGCAACCTCTCAATCGCTAAGAGGTAAATCTTGTTTGACAAAAAAAAAAAGGTTGTCTCTTAATGGTTCCAAAATCCTCTTAATGATTTTGTATTATGACTCTCCCTTAACCATTAAGAGTCCTGATTTCATTATGAACAATTAGCAAACAATCATATTTCATTTTACACTATATCATAAAAATCTTTTAATCATTCAGACCACTTAATCATTATGCACTAAACTATTCAGCAACCGTCAAACAAGCCCCTAAGTCAATTTCGATCATGGATATAACACGACTATACTATAATTTGTCAAATAGAAGCACCCAAATATAAACGGTAAAAATATGTGGCTCATGACACGTGTCATAGAAACATTGGCTTAAATACTAAATAATAGTCGATTGGTCGGTGATTATGGCACCAGTCTAGAAAACCGTGCCACAAAAGTTGTTCAGAAATCCAATTGGGCTGCGGCCCATTCTTATCACGCACACGGCACATACCGAAGAAAAAAAGGAGTGAATTACAATTTTGGTCCCTATGGTTTGGTGTTTATAACACTTTTGGTCCCTATAGTTTGAAAATTACAGATTCACCATTTAGATATGCAAAAACGACCGGATTTGGTCCCTAACTCTAACGACCGTTAGAAGAACCTGTTAATTCAGGGGTATTTCCATCTTTTTAGTTATTTGTTTTATTTTCTATTAAAGCTTAAAAATCTTGATCTATCCACATAAATAATGACACACGTGTCCATCTCCTTCCCAAAAACTTCGAGACCCCTTCGGGTAGCACTCTGAACTTCACCGGTCACTCTTCCAGCAATTATCCGACCATCTTCTCCGACCAAACACCAACATCAAACAAAACCCAAATGCAAATACAAACACCAAAATCAAACCCAAATCAAGCTTTTATTCTTAACCTAAACCAAACCTCATTTCTCAAACACCATAGTAAAAGGTCAAAAGTAAAAGAAAGTAAAATTTTGTTTTAGAAACTACAAAATCCAAGCTTATGTTACAACAATGGTGACCCTGAATATCAACGAAAAAACAACACATCTCCATGAACATAACAGGACCTAGATGGGGGCAGAAGGGTTTAAGGTGGTGAGAAGTTATGGATATGGGTGTCACATTATAAAACAAGGTAGAAGGGTTTAGCTGGGAAAGCAAAACGATGATGGAGAAGAGAGAGAGAGGTTCACTGGTGGTGACAACAAACTGGTTAGTACAGATGGCCTAAGAACGGGGATGACGGTGATTTTGTTTTGCAGATCACAAAGGGATGGTTTTCTGATTTAGGAAAAAGGAAAGACATGGTTGTGGCAGTTAGATAGAATAATGGGAAGAGAATAGGGCAATGAAGAATATGGTGCAAGTTCGCCAGAGAGTTCGAAGGGGGAGGGTTCTGGCTGGCGAAGACGAGTTGCCGATGAGGAGGTACATATTATATATATATATATATATATATATATAGGCTCAGGTTCAGAAGAAAAACTCTAAATAAATAGAAAACCGAAAACCACGAAAAAACAAATAAAAAAGTATATGAATATGGATGTCAAATTAACAAGAAAAATATGATCTTTTATTTGGTGTAATTTATTTCGCTCGAATTTTGTTAATTTTTCGTATTTTTTCGAATAAAAAATAGAGGGTGGAGTTTTTTTTTAATTTAAAAAATATTGTTGTAACCGCCTGTTTAATCACATTCATCAGATCATCTAATATAACGGTTGATAAGATGTTTTTTAGTTTTTTTATTTATTTGAGGTTTTTCTTTTGAACCTCCGTCTATATATATATATAGATACCTAAATTGCAAATTTGGTCCCTGTAATTTGTATATTTATTTATTAAAGGAAAAGTGTGATAAATATGTAAAGACTAAAATACCACCAATCTAGCGTAATTTTTAAACGGCCGTTAGAGTCAGGGACCAAATCCGGTCGTTTTTGCATATCTGAATAGCACACCTGTAATTTTTAAAGCGTAGGGACCAAAAGTGTTATAAATACCAAACCATAGGGACCAAATTTGTAATTTACTAAAAAAAAGTCAGCATCAAACCAAGCGTGCCCAAAACCTTGTTTTTCTTTCTTTTCTCCATCTCTCTGGGGCTACACTCCTGTAATTGATTGCATTCATTCTGGTATTTTTCGATCTTTTCAAATCTCACATCATTGTTTTCCAATTTAGCTAACGTTGTTTTACGATTTCTTCTCTCCTTTTTGATGCCGATGTTTTTGCAATCGATCAGAAATGGCGATGGTTCAAGCATATCGTCGAATATCTGGTGGATCCGCCATTGTTGCAGATTCGCTTCGGTTCACCACGTGCTGGAGACATTTTTCTACGGCTTTTAGAGAGGAACGAGATACGTTTGGACCAATTCAAGTCCCATCCGATAAGTTTGTGTTCTTGTTTCTTTTACTTCTGTATTTATTTGATGTAATTAGGTTGTTTACCCTAAAACAGGTATCTATCGACGGATAATAAAACCCTAACACGAAGCAATTGTTTGCTTGGTTGTATTGGCTTGTAACCGTGAGTTTGAACCACAAGGGTTGTGGTGTGGTGGTAAAGGCTTGGGGAGTTCATAACGTTCAACCCGGGTTCGAGCCCCACTAGCAGCACTTGTGGCCACTGAGGATAAACTCAGGTTGCACGCTTTAGCAGGTCTTTGAACGGTAGAATTTTAATGGGATGGAGTTTGGGTTTTAACGGAATTAAGTCGATGCTAGAACTTTATGTAATTTAAAATCCATGTTAAAAAGAACCCACTCAGCACCAATTGATGCGAATGAGAGTCAACCTCATGCACGCTCTTTTGATCACGATAACAAAAGAGAGGCAGACATACATGGCTATGTTTAGAGGAAATTTGCTGTCGAGTGAATGGCTCTTGGTCGCTTCAACTCGATTTTACAGTTTTTGTAAAACAGAAGCTTCAAGCACACAAAACAGAGAAGAATTGTTGGTCTCAAAAGCTTGAGTTTATTAACATTGAACCTGGAAATTTATAGCCTTTTACAAAACTGAAAAGAGAAAAATCAGCAAAACTAATCCTATGGAATTATTGAAAAACAAGCCTTAAGAATAGGACTCTCAAAGACTTGGTAAAACAACGACTAGAAGACTCAGTAAACACACAAAGCCAACAAACCCTCCCTTAAACTAAGCAAAGCTGCTTAGTTTAATTCACAGACACCTAACATGTCTCTAAGCTTCTGAAATTGATCAAGCTTGAGTGCCTTCGTGAATATATCAGCTACTTGCTCTTGACTTTCACAGTAAACCAGCTGCACTTCCTTATCATTGGACAGATCTCTTAGAAAATAGTATCGTACTCTTATATGCTTGCTTTTTCCATGCATGACTGCATTCTTGGACAGTTTAATAGCAGAGCTATTATCGCAAAAGATCGTAACACATTCTTTGCCTCCATATCCAAGACTCACAAGAATCTTCTTCATCCATATTGCCTGACATGCACAGACTGTGGCGGCTACGAATTCCGCTTCTGTAGATGATAAAGTTACAATTGGTTGTTTTTTTGAAGACCACGCTACTGCTGCCGAACTCATCATAAATACATATCCTGAAGTACTCCTCATATCATCTGAACATCCAACATGGTCACTATCAGTGTATCCAACTAACCCGTCACTGGAATTCTTTGAATAAAAAATCCCATAGCCACTCGTACCAGCAACATATCGAAGGATTCTTTTGGCAACCATCAAATGACTTTGTTTAGGCCGCGACATGTATCTGCTAACCAAGCACACTGAGTACATCAAATCTGGGCGTGTGGAAGTAAGGTACATCAAACTTCCTATTAGTTGCTTGTAATGGGTGCTATCAGTAGCTTCTCCATGTTCGTCTTTTGAGATCTTCGAACCAGTGACAATAGGATTATGAACCGCATTGCAATCTTTCATCCCAAACCTTCTTAGTACTTCGAAAGCATACTTCTTTTGACATATAAAGATACCACTGTCTAGTTGATGAACCTCAATGCCGAGAAAGAATTTCATCTTGCCCAAGTCGGACATGTCGAACTCCTTCATCATTGACTTTTTAAATTCTCTCATCATTGCATCATTATCTCCTGTAAAAATTAAGTCATCAACGTATAAGCTCACAATCAAATGCATACCTTGGTCATTGTTCTTCACGAATAAGGTCTGCTCCCTGGAGCACTTTGTGAATCCCTCCCTTAAGAAATAGCTTTCTATGCGATTAAACCAAGCTCGTGGAGCTTGTTTTAGTCCATATAGAGCCTTTCTTAATTTGTACACCTTGTTGGGATTTCCGTTCTTTACAAATCCCTTTGGTTGTTCAACGTAGACATCTTCTAGCAGTTCACCGTGAAGGAAAGCAGATTTCACGTCTAGCTGATATACTTGCCAACCTTTATTTGCAACTATAGCAAGAATGGTTCGTATAGTATCCATCCGAGCCACATGAGCAAATATTTCATTATAATCGACTCCGTATTCTTGAACATACCCTTTTGCAACCAATCGGGCCTTGAACTTCTGTACTTCACCATGCTCATCGAACTTGGTTTTATAGACCCACTTGACTCCTATGCATTTAGCACCTTCCGGTAAATCTGTAAGAAACCATGTTCTGTTTTTTTCAATGCTCTCGATTTCAGATTGCATTGCTCTCCTCCAGTTTTCATGCTTCACGGCTTCATCGAAACTAGTTGGATCGACAGAGATATTAACAGCAAAGTTCAAGATCTCAGCAAAGTTCAAGATCTCTTCTGCCTCGTCACTTTCTGACATCCCTTCTCCACTTACATAGTCTTCCTTCCATGAAGGAGGTCTCCTTGTTCTTGTTTCTGTATTGGATCTTGAGGGAAAATGCTCAACTCTACCAATTTCTTCACTAGAGCTTGAGGGTTCAACATGTGTTGCTTCTGCCTCTTCATTGTTGTGTTCAACCTCCGTCTCGACATCGTTGTGTTCATCTTCTGTCTCGTCTTCATCTCCCCATTCAAGCATCATTTCAGCCTCTTGCTTGTGATTTGTATCCCAATTCCAGTATGAATTTTCTTCAAAAATTACATCTTTGCTAATCACCAGTTTGTTCTTTATGGGATCGTAAACTCTATAACCTTTCGATTCATCGCTGATTCCCAGAAAAATACCTTTGTTGCTTTTATCATCCAACTTAGTTCTTTTCTCATCTGGTATGTGAACGTGGCAGATGCATCCAAACGTTCTAAAGTGCGCCACAGATGGTCGATGGTTACTCCATGCTTCTTCGGGAGTCTTTTCTTTCAACGCCACCGTTGGACACCGATTTAAGACATAGACTGCCCAATTTACAGCTTCTGGCCAAAATGACTTTGGAACTCCTGACTGAGACATTAGACTTCTAACCGAATTCATCACCGTGCGTTTTTTCCTCTCAGCAACTCCGTTTTGTTGAGGGGTAAAAGCCGTGGTTAGTTGTCTTTTTATCCCATTTTCTTCACAGAAGTCATTGAATTCGGTCGATGTAAATTCTCCCCCACGATCAGTTCTCAAGCACTTGATAGGCAACCCTGTTTCTTTTTCAACACGAACTTTGTAAAGTTTAAATGTAGAAAAAGCATCCGATTTCGAACTTAAGTAATAAGTCCAAGCCTTACGGCTAAAATCATCAATTAAGCACATTACATATTTCTTTCCGCTTTTCGACATCGGAGAAATAGGACCACATAAATCAGAGTGAACAAGTTCTGACCTTTGTGTAGCTCGCCAACTACCGTGCTTTGGCATGGGTTCTCTGTGTTGTTTTCCCTTCAAGCAATGTATGCAGACATCGTCAGAAAGAAGGAGAGAGGGAACTGGGGCAACCCATATACTAGATCTTTTTGTTGCAGTGTTTGTAAACTTGACTTGCTGATATGTGCCAACCTTTGATGCCAAAGTTGAGATAGATCTTGTGTGACGGTATGAAGACATGCCTCCTGTTTGTGGTCGATAACTTTGGGTATTCTTTTTGCTACCAAGGAAAACATTCGATTAAGAGTCATACCTGATTGAATGATGAGACCCTTCTCCGGATGGTATATCTTGCATTTGTTTCCTTCTATCAAAATAGATAAACCCCTTTCTTGCAACTGTCCCATGCTCAAAAGGTTGTTTTTAAGCTCTGGCACATAAAATACATCACCAACTGCACAAACTATTCCATCTATCTCCATTTTAACACTTCCAATTCCAGACACGGACAACCTTGAGTTATTTCCAAGTTTCACCGATTGACGGAAAGTCTCATCTAACATATAAAATAGACTTTTATTACTGCACATATGATTGCTACATCCAGAATCCAAGAACCATAAGTCTTCCCTTTTTTCATATGTCTCCTCAACATAGGCCATAAGCATCATCTCTTCATGTTCATCAAGCTCAGCATAGTTTGCTTGCCTTCCTCCTGAAGGGCATTCGTACTGGAAGTGGCCAAGCTTGTGACATCGATAACATTCAACGGTGGATTTATTGAAAGTCGGTCTTCCTCTTCCACCGATGCCTCGTCCCCTACCTTGGTAGCTTCCTCTTCCGCCTCTTCCTCGATTAGACTCTGCTGTCACCTTGAACACTTGCTCTTCCACGGTCTCACGTTTTCTCAACTTCTGCTCATGCACCAGTAACGAGCTCTGCAATTCATCAACTGTGAGCTGATCAATGTCCTTAGATTCTTCGATTGAGCACACAATGAAATTGAAGTTATGTGTCAGAGTTCGAAGAATTTTTTCAACAATCTTGACATCTTCCATGTCTTCTCCACAGTTTCGCATGTCATTTGCTACGACTAATACTCTTCCAATATAATCTGTCACCGACTCTCCGTCTTTCATCTCCAACGTTTCAAACGATCTACGAAGTCTTTGTAGTTGAGCCCGCTTCACTCTCGCACTTCCTTGGTACTTCACTTTCATCGAATCCCATATCTGCTTTGCAGTTTCCTTTTGAGTGATGGTTTTCAGGATTGATTTATCAACAGCTTGAAATAAGTAGTTTTTCGCTTTCAAATCTTTGAGCTTTGCTTCATGCAGGGCTTTTTGCTGCTCTGCAGACACTGCTTCACCTGATTCACGGTAGCCATCCTGAATAACACACCAATATTCCTTCGAGCGAAGTAAGTTTTCCATGAGCAAACTCCAATGCTCATAATCTCCATCGAACTTTGGCACACACGGGATTGAAAAATCCTTTGATTCAGCAGCCATCCCACACTTTTCTTTCTCACACTCTCGTGTATATCTCACACTCTTTCTTTTTCCACACACTCAATCTGCTCTCGCGTAGCAGCTCTGATACCAAATGTAAAACAGAAGCTTCAAGCACACAAAACAGAGAAGAATTGTTGGTCTCAAAAGCTTGAGTTTATTAACATTGAACCTGGCAATTTATAGCCTTTTACAAAACTGAAAAGAGAAAAATCAGCAAAACTAATCCTATGGAATTATTGAAAAACAAGCCTTAAGAATAGGACTCTCAAAGACTTGGTAAAACAACGACTAGAAGACTCAGTAAACACACAAAGCCAACAGTTTTAATGTATTCATATGTATGCCATGTGTTGTAGCTTACTTGATAGCTAGAGAAGTAGGGGTTTACTCAAGCAAGATGATCGAATAGTGATATCTAGTTATAAGCTTTGTTTACTTTCTTTAGAATCGGACACTAAATTGATTATTGAAGGCCACTCCTTCATATGTTATGCTGATAAAGGGGCTCTTCTGGGAGTTCATATAACATTGAACAGTATGTAGTTCATGGCTTTTCGTATTCATACCGCTGTTCCATCTAACCACATTCTAGTCTTATACGACTGCTATCTTCGAGGAAGCCAATCAAGTAACTGAAACTTAGCTTTAAAAGTGGAACTTGTTTTCAAATTCAAAGATTAGTCTACTTTCAAAAGCTGCCGACCAATGCTAGCTCTCTGCATATCACTTAGCTTAATGATCTATGTGGACTTGGGAGATATTAGCATATTATACTTCTCTCTACCGGCCTCAGAATTCAATTTTGCTTCTTTTAGAATCGACTTGCTGCATATATATGTTAAGTTTCTTAAGGATGATCTTTGATGAATTTTAATCAAGGTTATCAAGATGGTGACAACAAGGTGTCATTTAGTGGTCAATTTTTTCAGTCACTTTGCAGATTATTGGACTCTAAGTTGCATGAGAGAGAGAGAGAGAGAGACCCAGAGGCAGAGAGGGAAGAGAGTGAGACATGGGGATGTATAAGAAAGGCTAGAAGCACAAGATGAGATGAAAAGTTGTGATACGTACCTATTTGATTTCATTCTACTCTGACTGTTAATCCACACGGCTCCCTGCTTTTGAAAAGAAGTTGCATGCAAGCCTGGAACAAGCTAGTTACATAAAAGCAATATAACCCTTCTTATTTGCTAAGTATATGTAGACAGTAGACACAATGATTTCTAAAGTAATTAGAAACAAACACAAGCAATACACATATTTTCATACCATCAATATATTATTTGCATTGCAATATACCTGGGATTATAAATCTGTAACATGTACATTTTGACCAAGTTGTCACTTACCGGACGACTAGGCCTTTTCACCTAGGTGTTTTAGGACCCTTTGAATCGGCCTTCTTCATTGACAACCTTGTCTATAATGTCTTTACCCACAAAAAAATTAATTGCATTCAGTGGTAATGTTAAAATCACTTGATTTTGTTTCTTTTCAGTAATATTTTCCCCTCTTTTCAGGTTATGGGGAGCTCAAACTCAAAGATCTTTGCAGAATTTTGAAATCGGAGGTGACCGTGAAAGAATGCCAGAACCAATCATTCGTTCTTTTGGGATCCTTAAAAAGTGTGCTGCTAAGGTTCTTGCTACTTCAAACATTTTATTCTCTTCCAGTTTTGAGAGTGGATAACATCAGAATTTCTTATTTAATCAGCTAAAAGTGGCATAGCATTGTTTTTGTTAACAGATTATTGAATCAGGTTTGTCACCAGAAGTGATCTTGCTTCTTTTCATCATATAACTAATTGCACATGGTTTCAGATAAAGAACTTGTAATCTCTAAGACCGTACAACACGTGCTTATGTTTCGTAATTTACTCAATATTTACCAAATATATGGTATAGTTATAGTGTTTATTAAGCACTCATGTTACTTTAGTTACTATAGTATTTACTCTGTTTGTAAATGAGGTTATGTGCATTATAGGTGAACATGGAATATGGTCTTGATCCCTCCATAGGGAAAGCGATTATGCAAGCTGCACAAGAAGTGGCGGAGGGGAAGTTAAATGATCACTTTCCACTGGTTATATGGCAGACCGGAAGCGGCACTCAAAGCAATATGAATGCCAACGAGGTAATGTTAGGAATCTGGTTGTAATCTTTACCCTTGTTATGAATTTTGCATTGAAGCTTCTTATCTGGCTTTTCCTGGAAGTTTTAGCCTTTTATACTGTATATTTCAAGTTTGAAGTTTGATTCTGGGTTGGTCAATGCTGGGTGTCCTCATGCTGGACCCTTGTGTTGTGTATGGACTTATTTTTTTAAGCGATTTGACCCAACCAGTCAAAAAGATTGAACAGTACTGGTTACCAGCTGATTGAATTCACTGACCTATGGGTGGCACGATGTTGTCCTACATTGTTTGCTTTCAACAATATTTGGCATACATATCCTTTTTGTTGATTGATCATGAATCATGCTACTCTTTGTTTGAAAACATGTTGTAATAGGTCATTGCAAATAGAGCGGCAGAGATTCTTGGCCACAAGCGTGGTGGAAAGTTTGTGCATCCAAATGACCATGTAAACAGATCACAGTCCTCAAATGATACATTCCCAACTGTAAGCTTCTTGAAGACATTGGTCGTCAATTTATTCATCTTAGATATTTTATTTCTTGTTGTCTTCCCAGGTGTTGATAATCACCTGTCTTGTTCATAGGTAATGCATATTGCAGCAGCAACAGAAATCAACTCAAGACTTATTCCAAAACTGAAGCAGTTGCATATTTCCCTACAAGCGAAGGTGATTTAAGTATTCAGTTGTATACTGAACCTCATAGCCATAGTGGGCTTTCTTGCTACATACCCGTAGCTATGAGTAGATCCTAGTTTATTACTACAAGAATAACTTTTGTAAAGCTTATCATTTTTTCTCGTGTGATTGTTACGTACTATTCCACATAGACAACTCCCACAACAAGAGTGAGTGTTAATTAACCTGGGAGCTGCTGTTGCTGTCTCAAAATGTTTATCATTAAAATTCTAGTTTCATGAAGCTGAAGGGGAAGATATTTCTGTCATATATGAAGCTAGCAGGCTTTCATAAATACTTAAAAATAGACAAAGAGATGATACAGTGACACTACTTTACAGAGCTTTACTCAGTGCTCTGTTATATCTAGTGGTTTATTGAAGCATGGAAAGTAGCAACTAAAGTCCAATCCAGAATACTTATTAGTAGAGTTTGCTTTGTTAATGCCATTCTTTTAGAAGTTTCTTTTATCAGCGCCTATGTAGCTGTTATTGTGACCAATACTACATGTGAAGGTTAAAAGTGCTCTAATCTGGTGAACTCTTTGGCAATTTTACACAGATCCTGGATGTTTTCATGGGTTCACCTTCTCGTCATATAGAGCATGTGATAAATAAACAAGATTTAGGTTATAATGTAAAATGATAATATAGCATGTGCTCGCTCTTCTTTGGCTGAACCATTTTGGTGATCTTCAATTCAGTCATTTCTGATCACTGTGTTCTGTCTTTTAATAGGAGTTTACCAGTTTTTATGTCTCTTCTATACCTACATGTTTTTTTCGGCACCAGCTGCGTACTGAATGCTTTCTTTCTTAACAGACAACCGAGTTCTCTGACATAGTTAAAATTGGACGTACTCACACTCAAGATGCAACACCCTTGACTCTTGGGCAAGAGTTCAGTGGTTATACCACACAAGTAAGCTTCTTTCAGCTCACCCTTGGAGATTAATTTAGCTAACCAATAATACTCTTGGTCAGGAATAAGTACTTTGTTGTTGCAGGTGAAGTATGGAATTGATCGGGTCATGTGCACTCTCCCTCGCATGTATCAGGTTGCCAATCATGTCTTTTTGTGTTATCTGTGAGCTTTGCACATGTGAATCCCGACTGATATAGGTCTTTATGCTTTCAGCTTGCACAAGGTGGTACTGCTGTAGGGACAGGATTGAACACAAAGAAAGGGTATTTATGCTAATTTATTTGTTTAATTTAACCTGTTTTTGTTTCCAACCTTGAGTCATCTGATCTGCTGTGACGATCCTGATCTTTTATGTCCTTCATATGAGAACCTTTTACCCTATATACATATGGCATTATAGCTGTACATGAAAAGATGCCCTGCAGCTCTTCTTAATTTTCTTTTCTCTTTTTTACTTCTTAATCATAATAATTCTTTTAATTGTATGCATATGAATTTTGCATGTGATTGGAATATCAAATATTACATCTTGTCTGCCACAAGGCAAAGATGTGACTAATTGTCCTTAATATGTTTCAAGGTGGTGGTTGTTTCTCCATCTACCACAAGAAAATATCATCACCCAATCATTTATAACTTTGAATGTCATCACTACGGGTAAAGATGCAACATACTTGAGCAAATGTTAAATTCTATAGTCAAGTTAATTTACACATCTGCCAACCAGGTTAGGGTACAACTCTTCTAGAATTACCTTTCATGAAATCAATCCTAAGAAATTTGCTGTGTGCTATGTCTTAGTCACAACCCCTTTATCAATTCCCTTCTCCCTATGTGTGTATATTTATAGCTACCATCAGCAGGCAAGACCACCTGGATAGTGAACAAGGTTTCCTTCAATTGTTCTTCTATCATTATTATTTTCAATGGTGGCATAGAAGAATTTGCCTCTGTATGCACATCATTTAGAGTATTGTTTGGTTGGTCTTGCTTCTGATATCAAAGTGTCTATATGGTGTTGATTTTGTCCTTGGAAGATTTATTTTTATTTTTCTTTCTTGTAATAATATTTTCTTGCTTGTACATACTGACATTCAATTCTGTACAGGTTTGATGTAAAGATTGCTGCAGCCGTAGCTGATGAAACAAGACTACCATTTGTAACAGCTGAAAATAAGTTTGAGGCACTGGTTAGTTTCAGAATTTTTATGGACGTAATTTACATTGATTTCAGTATGGTACCAATTCTATTGAAGAAAACCAAAATACCTATTTATTTTTTTGTATTGTCATGTCTAGGGGTGTTAACAAGTAGAGTTGAGTCGAGTAACACGATGTTTGGGCGTGGTTTGAGAAAATAATATCAGGCTCGAGCTTGAATATTTTTCTTGATGCTTGTTTAACAGTTTTGAGTTGCACATTATGACCTAACATCAAGCTTTAGAAGCTCGTTTATGGGCTCGAATTCACATTCAGTTAACCCATATATTGGCTTGAGCTCGAATCCTAGCACTAGCGACAACTTTTTAAATTTTGATTGTATGGTTTATGAACATATGAACATGTTCGGATCGAAAAAGTGTATGCTTGTATGGCTTGGCTTAACTTGAAAAATTAAATCGATCTTTCGAACGAGCTGCGTCGAACATTGGTGTTATGGAGCTCGACTCGTTAAGTTAAACGAGTTTTATTTTGTTTTCAAGATCGACTCTAGCCAGAGAATTAGTAAGCTCAAGCTCGAGTAACTCTTTAAATGCTCGTATTATTGACACCCTACTCATGTCAACCCTACTCGTATTATTTTCCTCACATTATGTTATCTTCCTCACATTATGTTATCAGGCTGCACATGATGCTTTTGTTGAAGCTAGTGGATCCCTGAACACAATTGCTACTTCTCTTATGAAGATCGCTAATGACATACGCTTCCTAGGAAGGTACACAAGTTGCAGATTTTATATCTGCTTCATTTTGTAAGCTGTTTTATACTCATTCTAATTTTATTTTTTTGGCTGTTCAGTGGTCCACGCTGCGGTCTTGGTGAACTAATTCTTCCTGAGAATGAACCTGGTAGCAGCATCATGCCTGTAAAGTCATTATTTCATATATGCTTTTCATTTGGATTGCTAAAATCTAGCAATTTGATTAATGATTTGACTTTGTGATCTTAATTCTATTTTAGGGAAAAGTGAATCCTACCCAGTGTGAGGCCCTGACTATGGTCTGTGCTCAGGTATATCTCTCTCTTGTTCCCTGGTTTGGTCGGTAAAAAAATAGCAAGATATGTGAGCATCTGCATTCAGATTGTCATCAAATCAACACATGTTTTTTTTGGCTAATAAATCATATTAACCTTGCAGACAATCGGAAACCATGTTGCCCTTACAGTGGGTGGTTCAAATGGCCATTTTGAGCTCAACGTTTTCAAGCCAATGATTGCTAGTTCTCTCTTACATGTAAGTGGGCTCGGACAATTATAATTGTGTGGTCATCTGTTATTTGATATGCAAATCATGCAACTTTCAAAAGGTATATATATTAGGCAGTAAAATCATCTACCCCGCAACATCAGTTAATCCTTACTTATCAATTTACTGGATTTGCGGAGCCTCAAAATCAACCAATTTAACACTTGATGTAATTTCAAATTTCTAATAACTGTAGGGCATCAGTTATTGCTTTCACTTTGACCTTGATGTTATAGCATTAAAGAGTTAGAATTGGAATGTCCGCAACCCGTTTTTATAGCATTTGCACTTTTTCTGTTTTAAATTGCCACCTTTTGTTCTACAAAAGAACCATGGGAACAGGGGCGGACCCGCTATGGTGCGTAAGGTGGCATGGGCCATCACTTCATTGTTTAGGGTTGTGAAAGGTGCCACCGTTTTATTTTGTTGGGTGCAACCATATATTCCTTGATACTACAATAAAAACACAAGTTTCTCTTGGTAGAGTTGGTTTGCTTGGTCTTTTCTCCCTTTCTAGGCACGGGTTCGAATCCCATTTGTATCATTTTTTTAGTTTTTAGCTTTTAATTTCAGGTATATTATATTTCTGAAATTTTTTGGGATAAAAGACTCACATTGGACCTCACATACAAAAAGTAAGGAACTAACCAACAGATCAATGATGATTTTGTTAAAAATATCCATAACTTCGTTATTTATAGTCAAATGATGCCACCACTTGAAAAAAAAATTAGGTTCGGCCTCTGCATGGGAAGCTTGAATCTGAACTATTTTTTCTTGAAATTGATCTTTGGCACTTCACCATATACTCAGAAAGTGTTGTTGATATTGTTTACAGTCGATAAGACTTCTTGCGGATGCATCTGCTTCATTTGAAAAGAACTGCGTAAGAGGCATTCAAGCCAACAGGGATAGGATTTCAAAGTTACTACACGAGGTAAGCTGACATGCAAATGGAAGTTTAAATTTATGGTGCTTTAGTTTTCGAATGCAATCTGATTTCTGATGTCATTATCTTCCCGGATCCTTGCAGTCACTTATGCTCGTGACATCTTTGAATCCTGTAAGCTTTTGTTTATGTTTTACAGTTCTACATTCTGCACATATACCATTTTCTGGATATTAACCGAATGATGTAAATTCTCATTTGGAATACTTTGCTACAGAAAATTGGTTATGACAATGCTGCAGCGGTTGCCAAGACTGCCCACAAGGAAGGAAGTACGCTCAAGGTCGTGTTCCTCTCTGTAGTCTTTTGTGCCTCAAACCTCTAATCATTAAGATCAAATGCACACAAACAAATTAACAAACATACACTAACAAACATGGGTAAATCTATGACACCACAAAAAGTTACCATCAACCTCACTACAGCTACTCTTTGAGTGGTCGACTCTTGAACCATCTTATTTGGATTTTCGTTGCAAACCAACCTTGCGCTCCTCAGAAAATGGTGAAAGAGAACATATTACTTTGCAAGAAGAAATGTAAATGCAAAATGAACCATCATATTTGACATTCTTTTATCTAAAACTATTTGCATCTTAGGAAGGATGATCATTTGTTTGCAACGAAAAACCTTGTACAATATTCCCTCCCTCCCAAAATAAGTGTTTACGTTTCTATTTTAGTTTGTCCCAAAAAAAATATCTACTTCCAAATGTAAGTGTTTTACTTTCCCATTCTACCCTTAGTTTTGAGATGGTGAAATTCACTGCTATCTCAATTATTAAGGTAAAATTGTCATTTAGTTGATTAAAAATGTAACAATTGCATATTTCTAAAACCTTATGTCTTTTTCATTTATTTTGAGACGTAGGAAGTTGTTAAAAAGCCGGTCATTGGTTACTTTCCCAATAATAAAAAAGTTGAGTCAATTCATATAAGTACTGCTAATAGTTGCATTCTTTTGAAAATATGAGAAAACAATATTTCTGCAATCTCTAAGTGCTTCATTTTATAAATTGTGCAGGAAGCTGCTCTAAAATTGGGAGTTCTGACTAGCGAAGAATTCGATCAACTTGTAGTGCCGGAAAAGATGATCGGTCCCTCTGATTGACGAGTGGCTTGCAACTAATCTTATGTTGGCACGTTTTATGAACTTGAAGCCATCGTGTTTTCGAATAGGAAATAAAAGGTGTCACTTGGGCTATCAATACTTAGAGGTGGATTGAAGTAATGCATTCTTCCAACACATTCTTCTTTTGTGGGTTTGGGGGGATCTTTGTTAAGAAGACTTGTTGAGGAAAAACTTGATTTAAACCCACAATTGTTTGGCAGATGAGTTTTTTTTTTTTTTTATTTGCTTTAATGCAGATGAGATAAATCTCTTTAATTTTTCTAAGGATGTAATCTAAGCCCAATAATGAGAGGTTACATTTTACTTCATGTGTATATTACTTTTTTAGGACATTTATGATCCCAAAGTCCTGAAAACAAGGCTAAATATTCTATATTTTGATACTACGCTATGCCATTTAAAAACTTTAAATATTTAAGGAATTTAGAAATCATTTCTTGTGAGTATTAAATTTGTTTAAAGTTTCTAAATGAACTTTCCTCTATGGTATTATATACAAAAAAAAAAAAAACATGTCTTTGGAAATTTTGATCACTTTTTTTTTATTATGGAATTTCTGCAAAAGTTAAAACTCTTTCGAATACTGGTTTTATTTTTGAAGATAAAAATGTATTAAATTATAATTGTTGTGTGTCTATTTTCAAGGAATGGAATGATGATCAAGTTGCATGTTATATCAACATACAAATACAATGCATCTTTCGTTGTTGACCGCCATGAAAAGGGGCAGGTTCAAGTGCATGCATCCAACACAAAAAGGCGAATATTTTATTTGACACTCTTCTTATTTTTTTCCCCCAAAACAGTTTTTTATATTTTAATTCAAAAACTATAAAATATCTTGAAAAAAATCAATTATTTATGCTGACTCACACTCAGTTATAAGTTTAAGTTTAAACTCTTGAAGATATGGTAGTATAATAAATTTTTTAATTATTATACTGGTTTAATTTTAATAATATAGTTAAATATCTTTCGAATTCTTTTTAATAATTCACACATTATTATTTGAATATTTCTCTCTCTCTCTCTCTCTATATATATATATATACACACACAAAGTGATGGGAAATTTCAGTTATAAATCTGTTTCTTTTTTCTGTTGTAAACTGAGGAACAAATGAGAGCACGATAAGTTTATTCCTATTTATAATAAATAATGAACCTGAATTTGTTTTTACATTTAAGATGCATAATATATAACCACAAGGGTTGTAGCGTACTGGTAAAGGCCCTGCGGAATGTGGTGCAATATCCCATTTGCCCAGGGTTCAAATCCAGGCGTGCACAACAACCGTGGCCACTGAGGTTTAATCTGGGCTGATGTCTTAGAGCATCTCCAACAGCGCTATGCTAAAATAGAAAAAAAAAATAAGATTTTAGCATTTTTTTGCTCTAACAGCTATGCTATATCATGTGCTAAAACATAGAAAAGAAGAGAGATAAGGTAAAAATCTCCAAATTTGGATAAATCTCTAGAACTCCATGTTGAAGAGAGAGAAATAATATTTAATTCTTTTCCACCAATAAAAAACATTGAAGTTGTGTGTTTAGGAAAAAGAAATAATATTTTATTAATATAATTGATGATAGAATTGCTAAAATAGAATAGTTGTTGGAGTTAGATGTAAATTTTTTAGAGATTCTAACTTTTTATACTCTATTTTAGAAAAATTATAACATATATGTTGGAGATGCTCTTACTGTCATAATTTGGCAAGGGATTAGTCTAGATCAGCCTAGGACACCCTTCCAAAAAAAAAAATGCATAATATATCATTCAGAATGAAGATCCCATAAATGTTAAGATAGTCTCATTTATCCTCTGATTTACAACTTAAATTTACAATTAAACATGTCTCTATATATTTATAAAATCAAAAAATATCTATACAAAGATATTAAATGAGATATATATAGTCATCTTGTATATGATAAATAAATACTGAATCTCAACAAAATCTTGATGTGGGAAAAATAAGCAGCTGAATTTGAATATTTTGATTTAATAAAATATTTTATTCTGACTAAACGTTATAAATATTTAAACATCTAAATTATTATTATTATTTTTTTGAAGGAAATCAGTTGGCAATCAAATCGGTGGAAGCGATAGTAAAGTTCAGAATTTCCATGGAGTGATTCAAGTTTGGCAACTTTCCTTAAATGGCAAGTGATAAAACCCTATCCCTATGCATTCCTCAATTGAATGCAGTGTTTTAGCCTCCATCAATCTCTGCTGTTCTTCCTCAAAGGTTATATTTTCTGCTTTTTAATCTTATTTCTAGTTTACTATAACTTTATCTTCGTTTATGATCCTGAAATTTTTGATATTTGATTGACATTTTTCTCTGAAATCAGTCACTAATAAGTTGAAGATTCTTAAATGTTGCTCCTGTTGCCCTAAAAGTTTTTGATATTTCAAGTTAGATTCGATTTGTGTAAGTTAAGTTCCAGTTTTATGTCAATCAATCAAATCGAAGATAATTAACGCGATGTTTGTACTTTACATGATTAAACACTTCGAATTGAACATATTTTTACAAGTTTGGTGGTTTGTAGTTGTGAAATGGAGCTACTATGTTTGTGGATCTCGTATTTAAGCTTCACAACCTCTTTCGAAATACACTTTCATGGCGATCATTGATTTTTTAGAGATTATGAGCAGCATCGATTGATTATGTTGTCAATTTGTTACTGAGATGATTATCAATTGCAGGTTTCTGAAGCTGTAAACGGAGAATGGATTCCTGTGATTGTTTCGAGCCTCAATGGCCTGCTGATGAGCTTTTGGTGAAGTATCAGTATATATCTGATTTCTTCATTGCTTTTGCCTATTTCTCCATTCCATTGGAACTTATATATTTTGTTCAGAAATCCGCATTCTTTCCGTATAGATGGGTGCTTATGCAGTTTGGTGCTTTTATTGTTCTCTGTGGCGCGACTCATTTTATAAATCTATGGACATTTTCGTCGCACTCCAAAACTGTTGCTATTGTAATGACTGTGGCGAAACTGTCTACTGCCTTCGTCTCATGTGTGACTGCTTTGATGCTTGTTCACATTATACCCGACCTATTGAGTGTGAAAACGAGAGAATTGTTCTTAAAGCAAAGAGCTGAAGATCTTGATCGGGAAATGGGGTTGATTATTAAGCAGGAAGAAACCGGAAGGCATGTTAGAATGCTGACACATGAAATTAGAAGCACACTTGATAGGCACACTATATTGAAAACTACTCTTATTGAGCTTGGTAGGACTTTGGATCTTGAGGAATGTGTTTTGTGGATGCCATCAAGAAAGGGTATGATCCTGCAGCTTTCTCACTCTTTGCATAATCTAATACCTTTTGGCTCCACGGTTCCCATTAATCTCCCCATAATCACCGAAGTGTTCAATAGTGCTGAAGTAATAAGGATTCCGCATAATTGCCCACTGGCTAGGATTAGAACCCCTGTTGGAACCTACATTCCGCCTGAAGTTGTTGCTGTTCGGGTTCCTCTTCTGCATCTCTCGAATTTTGAAATCGACAATTGGCCTGATAACTCTGCAAAAAGTTATGCTGTGATGGTCTTGATTCTTCCTCTGAATGGTGTAAGAAAGTGGCGCGACCATGAATTGGAACTTGTAACGGTTGTTGCTGACCAGGTGTGTACTCCAACCGTCTTAACGTTTTGCTTATATCTGTAATCTTACTTCGTGCATCCTAAAATTAGCCAAGAGGAAATGTTGAACTTCATTCTCTCCAACTAGTTTGGCATTAAGAATTTCCTCATAATTATTGGGGAAGTAGATTCATTTTCTATTCTAAAGAGAGTTAAGAGAATATTATAGAGATACATACCGGATGAAGTGCCTTAGATGGTGAACCCATGTTTTGCATCATCTTTTGTGATCCCATAAATATTTTCAAAACTCCTTTATTTTCTTTTTGCCACGGTGAAATAATGAAGATAATAACAAATTAATGAATACACGGATAAATAACAAATCCCTCGTGTTGCACGTAGGGCTGATACCGTGAACTCATGAAGGGGGCATTTGCTTCCACCACCAATGATTGAACATGCCATGCCCAACAGTTTATTTTATTTAAAAGATAAATCTTTGAATCTTTTGGGACTTCAGTGAAACTTTCTCTTGTGCTAGCGATCCTTTTTGCAATCTTGTTTTTTACCATCTGTATTTATGAGAGCTTCCCATTTGCTTCACCCTCGATCATTATTGGTCTTTGATTGCAAAGGTTATTCTCTTGGTGCTCCACCTTCTTCTTGTTGCATATGTGATGCTTATGATTAGCGAAGAATTGTCGAGATCTAGTTCGACCATTTCTTTGTCCAAGTGCTAACCTTACTGTGACGTATTGCTTAGGTTGCTGTGGCTCTTTCTCATGCTGCAATCCTAGAAGAATCTATGCGAGCCCGTGACCAGCTCATGGATCAGAATTTTGCTTTGAACTTGGCTCGACAAGAAGCAGAGATGGCTATCCATGCTCGTAACGATTTCCTTGCTGTCATGAATCATGAAATGAGAACACCTATGCATGCAATTATAGCATTGTCTTCACTTCTCTTGGAAACTGAGCTTACTCCGGAACAGCGGGCCATGATAGAGACCATACTTAAGAGTAGCAACCTTCTAGCAGCACTTGTAAATGATGTTCTAGACCTTTCTAGATTAGAAGATGGTAGCTTAGAACTGGAAAATGAAGTCTTCAACCTTCATGGGTTGTTCAAAGAGGTAACTTCTACCTTTAATTCTTCGGTTTGGACATCCATGGCATGCACAAATAGGGCTCATCGTAATTTATTGCTGTGTGTAGGTCATTGGATTGATAAATCCTATTGCATCTGTGAAAAACATATCCATGACACTGAACTGTGATCTGGACCTACCTGCTTATGGCATTGGTGATGAAAAGCGCCTTATGCAAATTATCTTGAACGTCGTTGGTAACGCGGTGAAGTTCACTAAGGGGGGTTACGTTTCAATTCAAGCCTCCGTTTTGAGTCCAGACTATTTACAAGATTGGCAAACTCCCGACTTCTGTCCTACTTTGACCGATGGTCTCTTCTACCTACTTGTGCAGGTTGGTATATTGCATTTCTTGTGTTAAAAGAGTCCCACATCAGCTAGACTTTGATCATTTATCCTCGATATATGTTGGAACTTTACTTCTCTCCTCAAGGGCTCCCCACCCTTTTGGAGAGTAATCCAATGGGGTTCCACATATTCCCAGATATTGAACCAAGTGTTCACCATTATATAGTATGAAAAACGAATAACCCAAAAAACAGGGGTTATTTAGCTAAATAACCTTCCGCCAAGTTTTTTTTACATCCGTGACCTTCTGACAAGTTTCTAGGCATTCTTTTTGTTAAAGCAATATGACATTCTCAAACCTGTCAAAAGGTCATTGATTTAGAAAAAAACTTGACAGAAGGTCATTTAACCAAAGGACCCAAGAGGGGTTATTTAATCAATACCCCTTGGACCAAAGAGACACCACCATAACTCCAAAGAAAACCCCTTTTTGAGTTGCTTTTCTGTGATTTTTCTCCATACAAGCAGCTCAAAGTTTCTTGCATGCTCAATATTCATCAATGCAGGTGAAGGATTCTGGGTCTGGCATTAAACAACAAGACATTCCACATATTTTTACAAAGTTTTCGGAGCCCCGCGGTGCATCCAACCGAACCAGTAGTGGTGCAGGTCTTGGACTTGCCATATGCAAAAGGTATTACTTGTTTTGTAATTCCTTTGTCCCAAAATAAACGTCCACGATAATAATAAAAAAATTGGCAAACAGTTCTAGAATCGTGTATTTACTGCATTTTCTTAGTTAACTAAATGACAATTCCACCCTTAATAATAAAGACAATAATGAAGGGTACAACTGGAAAGTAGATAACTTGTTTTGGGAAAAACTAAAATAGATTCCCGACAGTGATTTTGGGACGGAGAGAGTATTCATTATTCATTCTGGAATCCCGTTTGTGTATCATCTTAATTACGATAACTATGATTGCAGGTTTGTAAATCTGATGGGAGGTCACATTTGGATCTCGAGTGGAGGGTTGGGGAAGGGTACAACGGTTGCATTCCTGGTGAAACTCGGCCACTGCAACTACCCCGCGGTTGACCCAACCGTGCAACAGCTTATGGTTCCTAAAGCAAGAACGCATATAGGCAGCGGTGAACTGATCAAACACCGACAACTCGAGAGAGAGCAACTTTACCATAGGAGTTTCTAGCTTATATAACAAATTAATGGTAATCCTTTTTGCAAAAAGGATACACTTTTCTGCAAATAAATCTCTAAGTTAGTAATTAGTTAATGATTTGTAACAAAAAAGAAAAATGATGGTAAAATAGAATATATGAACTACCATCTTGTAGTTTGTTAGTAGATTTATGGAATGGCATCATGATTTAACATTGCAACTTACAACATTCATCATTCTAAATGCGATGCAGAATGGTATCTTGAATCGTTAATCATTACGATAACAAGTTGAACGGAAATGTTATGCGTTGGCCTAACAAATGCCTCCGAAAACATCGGCCCGATAACGACTTTTCTTTATTCTTTTTTAAAATTTCGTGGAAACTCGCCAAAATCATGCCGGATTGCCTCGAGACTTTGCATGAGCCCTTTCCAACATTTATAAATACTTTGCCCTAGAAAAAATTCGTTTTCATGTCAAAAACATTCGGGGATGAGATATGGTGCAGATCATCGAAAGTTCAAAACCCGCTCAAATCATTTTGGGTTGCCACGAAACTTTGAGAGATAATATCATGTCGTTAGATAATGGAATTAAACAAAGACAGTAGAGCCACAATAACAGAAATCCAAATATAATGATAAAGTGCAATGTAGTAATAAAAGCATCCTTGATTAATAAAAGTTTTTCCAAGCAAAATAAAAGGGGACAAAAGGTCAAAGAACAAAACTTTAAGACAAATAAAAGCATCATCAACTTTCTTCATCCCTTTTCTTTGATTCCCTGATCTCATTTCCTGGATTTCTTTGATGCCCTAAATGAAATAAAAGACCATATATTACTCCAAAAATTCCATTATATTATAAATAAATATACATGCAAAAAATACAAGAGTTATTTTCAACACTCACTGTGCAGGTTGTGCTGCAGGAGCAGCTGCTGGAGCTGGAACTTTCTCCTGTGGGCCCTGAATACAATTAAAAGAACATCAAGAAATTGATATATATATATATACATATGTGTGTGTATGGACAAAGTTAACAGATCCAACTAGTTACTGGCCAGAATCGGATCGAATTGGATCCATATTTTCAACATCCAAATCAGAAAGTCCAGAATCCAATAAAACCGAAACAATCCAATCCAATTCAACTACAATCAGATTAGTAAATATATTTAATTATTAATACTTGGTGTTGAATAAATTAGAAAAATATATGAATAATTGGTTGAAACTGTGAACTAAATGGTCAGAAAATGTATCAAAATAGTAGATGAATCCAATCCAACATTAACATCAAAGGATGGAACACATCCGATCCAAGTGGATTGGATCGAATCAGTATCATTTGATCAATGTTAAATGGATTGAATCGGATGGCAAAATTCAAGATCCAATGGATGATCGGATAGGATCAGATCCACCTAAACTTATTGGATTTTTTCAACCAATGACAACAGATACCTGAGCCAGACGCTCCTCCCTTCGAGCCAATTTCCTTTCCCTGCTTGCCTTGTTCTTTGCACGCTTAGCCTCAAACTGGTCAGATAACGTCTTCTCTCTAGCCTTCTCAGCCTTTGATTTGTGAATACTCTCCATCAACACACGCTTATTCTTGAAAACATTACCCTTCACCTTCATGTACATATCATGGTACATATGCTTGTCAATCTTCTTAGACTCTCGGTACTTACGAAGCAAACGCCTAAGCACCCTCATCCTCCGCATCCACAAGATCTTTGTTGGCAACCTTGCCTCCCTGGTACCCTTACGTTTACCTAAAGACAATCACAAGTATACTATTAGGCACATCTGCGGGTTTATAAAAGATGTGCATACAACAGGAAAACATGTCTTATTAAACCAAACCAAACCAACACAGTGAATCCTACTTGAAAGTATGGTCCCGGGAAAATGAGAGGTACCATGTCCTCTACCCCAATAGGGTAAAGCTACTAGCAAAACATGTGTTACTATTTTCATTAATTTGATGCCTAGATTAAACAGCCAACATGATGAGTAAAACAAAACTAAATAAACCAACATATCCCACCAGTGGTGCCAAGGTGGGGTCCTGGGCGGTGTAGCGACAGTTTTCAGTTTTCATGAAGACCAACACGTTGGGCAAATCCCAATTTAGCATATGTTAATGTTCACCTAAAAGCTATCATGAGTGTAATATTAGGCACGGCATAGTCTAAAAGGGAAGTGTATACAACAGCAAAACATGTTTGCTATTTACATTAATTCAATGATTAAATTGAACAGCTAACATGTTGGTTAAACCAAACCCAACAAATACCACTCAATGTCTTAGGGATGGGATGTATGCATATCTGACCTATACCTCGAATGGTAGTAGTAGAGCAGATTTTTCGTGATAGCCAACATGTGGGAAAATTCAATATTTGTATATTTCCATGTTAATCTAAAGACTTGGGGACATTTGTGTTCAAAAAAATGTGTATACTACAGCAAAACATGTCCACTATTTTCATCAATTCAGTGATTAAAAAAATCTTCATACATATTGGGTAAAACCAATTTAGCTTATGTCCAAAAACACAATCTACAGCTCATTAATCAATTGGTTGTTCAAATATCATTGTGGTTGAAATAAACTTTTTGTCTGATAAAATTCTTCCAAAAAATCATTTAGAATAATAAATAAAGATGAATACCATATCCAGAATGACGCCCCTTTCTCTTCGCCTCCTTCATACGACGAGCACGTGATCGTGAGTGAATCTTGGTTGGCTTCCTAATGATGAATCCATCCTTGACCAACTTCCTAATGTTCTGACCTGCAGTCATCAAGCAGAGAAAATAAATCAAGATAGGAACACCGAACACTTACTATAACTTCATTCCCTTTTCAATGTTCAACTTTAAAAAATGATCATAATGATGTTTAAATCAAATGGTTACCACTTTAAAGAAGGAAGAATATCACATAAATGATATCAAGCAGTCAAAAACTAACAATTAGCACTTACAATAGCTTCATTCTGTTTTCCATTTTCAACTTTAAAATGATCATAATGATGTTTATATCAAATGGTTACCGCTTTGAAGAAGGCAGGATATCACAGAAATGATATCAAGCTATCAAGAACCAATCAATTCTTTTTCGTTCTAAATGCCTAATCAAACTGAAGCTCTTCAGATCATATGGTCTGTAAATTTTCAGCATACACAAGACGCATAGAATTTTATGCAATTGAAACACCCTACTAACAATTTTAAACTAGGCAGTAGAGTTGACTACAAAATTTAAGCTTAAATACATAATATGCTTCGCAAAAGATTAACACAAGACCTACAATATGCTTCAGATTTGCAACAACTAGAAAACCCCAATAGTGGAAAAACAGCCAGAATACAATAAGAACCTAACTCATTCCTAATCTATAACTCAGCTAACAATCGACAAAATATACAATAACAACCACTCGATTAATTAAACGATGATCAGTTTAAACAATCGAACTCGTTAAATCAATCGACGAAAAACAGAAACAACAAACATGTAAAAACTTCACATAAACATAATCAAAAACACATCTCAAAACAAAACAGAAAACGTTCATCGGTTAGACAATCAAACACAACAGTTTGAAAAGGCAAATGATCAAAACATATCAAACTGAACAATAAAAAAGGGAAACGAGTAGGAACATACGAGAGTTGGCCATGGAGATCTCATTGCCTTCATTTGGATCAAGCCAAACCTTGCCTCTACCGCACTTGAGGACGCTGGCGGCGAGCCTCTTCTGTAACTTGAGCGACACCATCTCCTTTCTCACTCGCTATCCCCTTCACCCTCCTCACTCAGCTGCAAATAAGAGGAACTAGGGTTAGTGGCCAAAAGGTAACCCTAATATCAATCGGCTAGGGTTTAGAAGTTGGACTTGGGCTCTAATGAAGTGCTACTTTTCAGCCTTTAAAGAAGCCCAATAACTTAAACCGTCTTATAACATTGATATATTTAGAGTAGGTTACGAATTTGGTCCCTATGGTTATATGATGATTATGGATTGGGTTACTGGGGTTTCAGTTTTGTCATGGATTGGGTTACTTGCGTTAATATAGTTAACTTTAGCTCCGTTAAATCAAGAATAATATGGTATTTTCCATTTTCCACTCGTTTTATAAGAAATAAAATAATAGTATGTTATATATTTTATTTATATATTAAGATAATGTGTGTGTGTGCGTATATGTGTATATATATATGACTACGACGTCTCCCTTCCTCAAGAATGTCATTGGCGGCATCCCCCACCCTTCTCTGATGCCCTTCATCCTTCACCATCTCCAACCACTCACCACTGCCCCTTGTTCCTTCCCATACATCCTATTCTCTCAACCTCTTATCTCTTTGATCATTATTGCTACACACCGATAACTTTGTTGACTCCCTTCCATCTCGTCGACCCCCCATCCTCACTTTCTCCCTTTGACAGCAACCATTCACCACTTCCACACCATTCTTGTAACACCCGTAAATTCAGGTAAGTTGAGGTTTTGTTAATCTTAGTTTATGTGTTTATCAAAGTAGAACGTATGTGTTTAATTGCCATTTTAGTCTGTGATTAATTGCTCGATATCGAATTGGGAGTTTTAGACTTGTGTTTGGTAAACAGGGAGTTTCGCGATTTAGTCGCGAGTGGAAGTCGCAGCACAAGCCGCGTAGTCCACTGGGGTGTTTCGGGTTTGAGGAACCTCGCGACTTAGGTACGGGTTATAGTCGCGGCACTAGCCGCGTGATTCACTGTGTTCGAATTGGTCGGGATAGCGGGCGACTTATGACGCGGGTCCAAGTCGCGGCACAAGTCGCGATCGACTTGCAGTCCCTTAAACCCTTCTTTGGCCGATTTTCTCTCATTTGGTACTTACATTCTCTCTCCATTGGCGATTTTAGAGCTCACTAAATCAACCCCTTTCCTCACCAAACCCTACCTCTCATAAATACAACCTACATTGGTGGTTGGAATATTGGAACCTTGCATTTACTCTCCTCAAGTCTTCAAGCTTCACCTACAAGTCTCCCATCTTCATTATCCAGCTTCTAGGGTTACATATTTTCTAGGTTTTGGTTCAAAACCTAGATTGTGAGTTTACTAAACCTTTGTTAAAACTAGATACACATCATAATCGTATATATGTTATTTCATTCTCTATGTGTTTAAGTATTTGGGATTTCTTGATGAAAATGGTTAGAAATATGGACATTGGTGATATGTTATGTTTTATGTTATGTGTACCATTATTTGGGGCTTTTCCCATGGATATGTAAAATGGGTACCTCGATATGTTAAATGTATGCATATATGTGTGTTATGATGATTTTAGTTGGAATGTCACTTTGGTGACATAGTCATATGCATGATGAATATAATTGTCATTTGGGACTTTTGTTGGACTTCATGAGGATAGGATGGTAACATTGTACCCGTAGTCGGTATGGAAATATGTTGGGTTGAAATATACCTAAGGACCTCCTATATGTATTATGTTGGACGAATCAAGGCAAGTTCACTAGGAGGATGTAGTCTTGGGGCACCACCGGAATGGTATGTGCCTAGACCTCCGCCACTCGGAAAGTTTCCTTTACGGTCTGATCTCCGGGTGTGCCGGGCCTTTGGGGTGTTCCTTGTTAAGGGCATCAATGTGCATTGACTCTTTGGAGTGGAATTGATTGGTGCTTTGGGTCTCCCCTAATGACTCCACATGTATTTGGACACTGGTTAACTGCTGATAAGAAATTGTGACTGTTCATGCATGCTTATTATTGTCCAACTCACTAGGCTTTTTGGCCTAACACTTGTTTGGTGTCGATGTGTATCTCAGGTGTTAGCGGCGCGACTCCTAGACAAGTTTAGATGCTTTGGGCAAGAGTTTGGGGATTTTGGCACTTGAACTAGTTTAGGAAGATTTGGGTTTATAGATGACACTCCTTTTGTAATTTGTTTTCTAGATGTAGAAATTAGATTAGTTGGTTGTTGTTTATTTATCCGTTAAATTACAGATTTGTGATTAAACGGGTTGTTTGTATATTTCCCCTTTTTGGGAGGCTCTTGCTATGGCAAACTTTCCACCACTTATCCATTTATGGAAAGTTTTTGTTATCCCTATTTTTAGGGTGTTACAATTCTTCTCCAATTCACATCCCCCACTTCACCATCCCTCATCCCTCATTCCTATGCTCGAAGTGAAGAAAACACAACACCAAGTTGATGTCCACGACAAGATAGAAACCAAATGGGTTTTTGAAGAAGGGAGGCTCAAACTACGTTTTCGAAATTTTAGTAGTTGGAGAAGTCTGCTTTTCATGGATGTTTTTTTAAGAAGATTAGGGTGTGAGCAGGGGCGAGGTGTCGAAAATTGTTTTTCATTTAGATTTATGTATATTCAACTGGTTGGAGATTGTGTTGGTTGGAGTAAGGATACAAGGCCGCATATAGTAGTGATTGAATATTAGGGAAGAGGCCGAATGAAGTGGTCATCAGAGATGGAGATAGACGTTGGAGAAGGAAATTTGACTAAGGTGCTTATAATTCGATAAAGACGGGGGATGTATGTTAGGTATGGATGGACACGTGGCATTCCTTGATTAGGTTTTCAAAAAAATTCAGTTAATTGATAAAAGGTCAAAAAAGTCCCCTTATGTGGTGAATTTTATTTTAAAAGAGTTAGGTTGATGAACCCACTCCGCAACAAAATTGAAACTATAATGACGATATATGTAATTAATTCGTCTGGGACCTACTCCATGATTCTGATACAACCACGTGGAGTATATGTAACACCCTCAAACTGGGTAAGAGTAACTCATAAAAAGTTGATACAACGTCCAATAAAGGACAAAACTTCCTCCTACAAATCAAAACTCAATATACCTCAATTATAAAATTTTGTGATTAACCTCAACAATTAAAAACTCTAGTTTTATACGAGGACTAAACCAAAGTCGGGTGTTACTTAACTCAAATACAAGTTGTGATCTCCAAAATATGCAGAAGGCTTTACCCAAGCTATTCTCGCTCGTGCAGATCACTAGCACTCATATCCCCACAAAGTCGCTAGTACCATTCTCAATCGGAACCTGATACACATGCCGACAAATAAAAAGGTTAGGCTAGCGCCTAGTGAGTTTGAGGGGGAGTTTGGTTCGTATGATTCCGATGGAATCTGAAGGAATTGGAATGATCAATTCCGTTGACCAAATTCCTTTCAGGCGTTTGGTTTCCCATTGAATGGAATTGAATTCCACACATTCCACCATTCATGGATTTGGTCATTCCGCCACATTTGAGAAGGAATTGAATTCCATTCCATCTCATTTTCTCAAAAAGACAAAACTATCCCCATTTACTTAGATCCATATGAACCTCCGCCGACCACCACCGATCGGAACCACCACCAACAACCGTCGACCACCATCGATCGAAACCACCACCGACCACCGTTCTGAACCACCGTCGACCGCCACCGACCACCGTTCTGAACCACCGTCGACCGCCACCGACCACCGTTCTGAACCACCGTCCACCACTACCGATCGGAACCACCGTCGACCATCGTTCAGAACCACCGTCGACCATCGTTCTGAACCACCACCGACCACCAAGGATCGGAACCACCGTTGACACCGTTCTGAACCATCGCCGACCACCACCGATCGGAACCACCGCCGACCACCACCGTTCGGAAACACCGACGACCACCATCGATCAGAACCACCGCCGACCACTAATCTGAACCACCGCCGACCACTGTTCTGAACCACCGTCAACCACTATCGATCTGAACCACCGTCGACCACCACCGATCTGAACTACTGCCAGCCACCACAGATCTGAACAACTGCCAGCCACAACCGATATGGACAACCGTCAACCACCGATCTGAATCACTGTTGACCACTAATCTAAACCACCTTCAATCTGAACCACCGACATGAACCACAATAGTTGGATTTTGGTTTCAAAATTTTCAAAAAGAGTGTTTTGGTCATTTACTAATATTTCATTCCAATTCCAAAGTTACACTATTAGAACCAAATAGACAGATACCAATTCCTTTAACAAATTCCATCCCAATGTCTGTCAACTAAACAAGTGGTCAAACCTAATGACATTCCATTCCAATTCCTTCAAAGTCAAATTCCCTTGGCAGATTCCATTTCATTTAAAAACATTATGCGAACCAAACTCCCCCTTAGAGTTTTCAACAAGAGTAATTATTTCGTTAAAAAAGAAAGAGTACAACTTAAAACATAAATTTTCAAAATGATTTACTTTAACTATGAAAACGAATCGTTTCCATTAACATGCATTTTTAAGTACGAAAGCCCCAATGCAAAACATCCTTTATAAAGTGTTGCGACCTAAAACTCACTCAAAACATGAATAGAAACCGACTCCCAATTTATGAAAAACGTGAATAAAACTTTACATTCCAAAACACCCAAAACACGGGCGGGACATAATACTCAACCCACACGGATAGAAATCCATAAATATGAAACGTCACCGAAAACATGGACACTAAACCCAATACTCACGCGACCATAAAATGGAAGGAGTCCAATTAACAAAAAATGGAAATGACGTATTTCATTCAAACCTTAATATACGCGGAGGGAAATCCAATATTAAGTTCGTCATTTACAGTCAACCACACAAGCCCAAAGATAATAAAGTAAGGCGTTAATATTTAAAATATTGTTGGCCGATGACAAGGGAGACCCGTATCCGTTGAGAGTTGAGGAACACAAAAGTATGTCAATCTTGCAACGTTAATCGTATGACACTTCACGACATAAAAGCCCAAGTGTCCCTACGACTTCTTAACAAGTTTCACCTCAAGAGTCGGTTGACCTTGGTGAACATTACCATGAATTCCACTCCGAAGGCCCGACACACTTAAGGACTACCTCCAAGGCATTACCTTAAGCGGCAGATGTAAAACCCTCAAAGTTTTGGTAAGAGCAATTAAATAAAACTTCGATACAACATCAAGTAAATGACAAAACTTCCACTTATCAAATCAAAACTCCATATACTTCATTTTAAAGTTCTATTATTAACCACAACAATTATAAACTCTAGTCTTATATACAAGGACTAAACCGAAGTCGAGTATTACTTAACCCAAGTACAAGTTGTTCTTCCTAAAACAATGCGTAAGATTTCACCAAACTAATCATTTCTCAATCTCACAACAAGTACTAATCTCTTCATAGTGTCGCTAGAACTATTCCCAACCGGAACTTGTTGCACATGCCGACAAATAAAAAGGTTAGGCTAACGCCTAGTGAGTTCAGGAGTTTTTATCATGATTATAAAAATCGTTAAACGAAAATTATGCAACTTAAATCATGATCCTTCAAGATGAGTTACTTTAAATATGAGAACGACCCGTTTTCCAATAATACGCATTTTATAGATGAATGACTCGGTGCCAAAACATTATTTCATGAAGTAATGCAACCCAAAACTTACTCAAACGTGAATAATGGTAAATGCTCAAATATTGAAATTTAAATAAAACTTTATAAACCGAACGACCGATATATGAGTAAACTCAAGCCTCCAGAATTATAAGATAAGGATAATACCCCAAACTCAAAACGTCACCGAAAACATGGATAAGACTAAATACCCAAAACAACACCCTTCGGTGACGGGGGAGACCCGAATTCCATGGCTAGTGTCTGAACACAAAAGTAAGTCACATTCCAAGTTATTGAGCTCACCATACTAGGATCAAGGCTACGAACTCGTCGGCTTGTACTCAGATGTGGGGGAGGGCACCCAATTATCCTAATAATGCTCATTCACTAGGATTTACATTTACGATCCATGACTAGTATCCGGTCCCACATAACCATACCAAGTTGCCCTTCCTAGGGTCCAATGTCTCAACTAGTTACAAACCGAAATTTGCCCAAAATTAAGCCGACTCTGTACCTATGGATCCACTAGTAATAGTCTAAGGCTTGTCACTATTTCATTGGTGACTAAAACCATAATCACACATATGGTTTACGTCAATATTCCCACAAATTTATTTTATTGACTTCTCAAAATAGACTCACCATTTGACAAAGACTTGTCAACATACTCCATTAAAACCAAAAAAAAACAACCACACTTTACCTTTTTCCCATAAATACCTTTATTAAGCAAATCTCATGATATTTGAAAATCATCAATGTAACTGAAAGTACATTTATACCAAAGGATTTACACCCATAAAATAAATCGTAAAAAGACAAATGTCAATGCTTAAGATTTACTCATCGAAATACTTGAAACACATATTTTTCCCAAAACCAAAGATTCACAATTTCCGAAATGTTTCACAAGGTCGGGAATGACCAAAACCCAATGACCCACACGTTGGTACTTACAAAACATTTCATAATACAACCATGCATATTTCCAACAAACACTAAAATGCATTTTTACCAAATAACCCCCATTTACACAATAATTCCTCAAAACTTTAATTTATGATTCATTTATTGAATCGTCCAGAAATCCCAAATGTGGATGTTTTACAAGGTTTATGAAGTTAAACATTTTAAATAGTCAATACCAACCAACCAAATAACCAAACAAATGATAATTTCATGTAAACCATATAAACACTTTAAAATAGACATTTTGGCATGTACAACGTTTTCATAATCACTTGAACTCACCTTGCTAGATTTAGGCTAAATCTAGATTTTCCCAACCTAGAGTTCATTTGAAGAAACTTGAATGCACAAGAAAATCCTTCCAAAAACCTAGATCCACAAGTTTCCAACCATGAATAGTCATTTTCAACCATATAGAATCATTCTCCAAACATTATACATGAAGATATTGACTTATACCAAAACCCTAATTTCCATATATGAAGAAAGAAGAAGATTACCTTTGCCATAGTTTGAATCCATCACCCACACTCTTCTAGATCTCCACAATAAACCACAAACTCTTAATCTTCAAAATGGGGAAAAGGGTCGGGGTTACACCCCAAGAAGCTTGGTGAGGAAGATGAAGAGGGGGATTATAGTTATAGCTTCCAAAACTTGCTAGATGATGAAGAATCCTTTGATTTTAGGAGGAAACCACACGAAAATGGGTTAGGGTTCATTTGGGAGGATGGGGATTGGTTTGGGAGAGAAAAGGGGTTGATATTTGAGGTTTTTGAGGGAAATGGGGTTTGGAGGCCAGATTTCCCTTTTTATCAGCGCACAGTGTGTGCGCACGAGTAGTGGCACGACCTGACTCGCACGGAGAGTCGCGCTGCTCTCCAGATAGACCCCCGTGTGGATCATGGCGCGGTTCAACCCACGCGGAGAGTCGCGCGGAGCACTGTTGACATTTTTGGTCTTCTCTTCGGCCAAAGATTTTGGGGTGTTACATCAGAGGTCTTAGTGCCTACCTCCAAGGTAGCACTTCAGGATCAACCCTCCTATTGCCTAATTGAAAAGTTTAAAGTCGTAAAACATGGGTCCCGGAGTCCGACCCCGTAATACCCAATTGACCATCAAATAAAGACTGACTTACGTGACTATGGATTCAATGTAACACAGTTTAAAATTACATGACTACACATGAATGACCAACACACTCGAGCATGTAATTATCATTAATATACCACAAGATGCATTCAGATGCAAATCAAAAATAGGGCTCTACGTTGAGCCATTAAAACCGGAGAAATGTCTTCAAGACTCTTTTAAGTCAAAACCGAGTTAAAATGCTCAAAATCCAAGCGTTTACACCGACACATACCTCAAAGATGTGATTAACCCGAAACTCATCACGAATTGGGACAAACGATTTTCCAACGGGCCTATACCCTTACGTTTCCAAAATGCCTCATAATACGGAGACAATCATTTTCCAAAGGGTTTATGAAATTAAATACACCGAAAATGCATAAATCATAAAACAAATTTCATTTGTACAAAATCACCAAAATGCATAACTCATGCTATTTACTTATCAAAATATCCAAATCCCAAATATGAGTATTTTATGAGATCAAACTAACCCAAGTTTACCAAATATGAAGACTTATCAAAATACTTGACACATTGACAATTACCGAGTAAAACATATTTTTACTTCAGAATACACATTTTTGGCATGTACATAGTTTTCACAAAGCAACTTGAACTCACATTGTTAGATTTATGTTAAATCTAGGTTTTACACCCAAAACTTGAATCTCCTTTGATGAAGGCTTGAAACCTCCAACCAATCTCTCTAGATCTTAGATCCAACACCCCCACAAGGTTTCCTTTATCACAAAGCCACAAAAAATTACACCAAAATTGAAGGATGTATGGGAGAGAATGAAAAATATAAAACCCTAGCTTTTGGTTTGAGATGGGATATCTTACCTTCAATTTGCTATATCATAAATCTTCAAGAAGTGCTCCCAAAGGCCTTCAAAATCGTACTCAACATCCCCAAAACCCTAATATAGAGAGAGGAAGTTAAAGAAGAAAGTTGAAGGAGAGGAAGTGAGTAAAAACCCCAAAGTCGTCCCCTCTTAAAGTGCAGATGGTCTTCCCATGGCCTTTCACGCGACCTAAGGTCGCTTGGTCAACCACGCGTGTCCCATGGCCAAACATCCAACAACTTACGCGACCTGTGTCGTGGCCCTGAGTCGCACGCCAGGTCGCACAACTTGTTGTCCAACCATGTTTTTCCCGATTCTTCATGTCCAACTCGATCCTCGAGATTTCCACTGTGATATGGAAGTAAACCTTAAAAAACTTCCACTATGAGGGTTAAACAGTTAGACTGATATGGGTTGAGGTTTTCCAAAAATTATGGGTGTTACACTATATATGTAATTTTAACATCTATTTGTTACAACTTATTTTTGTTGATTGTGATCATTTTGATGAAATATAGTCTATTTCCTCTTAATAGATATAGTTATAAGTTTGCAACAAAATCCCATAGTATGTATCTAATGATCTAGGTATTGATTGTGTATGTATCATACTCAATCTTAACTTCAACTTGTTTTTGGCATGCTTTATTTTTAAGTACCATTTGAGTAATAACTAGGATTCCACATTTGGATCACGAAAGGAAGTGTGGGTTGTTGTGAAGTCAACTCAATGTTCTAGGGACCAATAGGGTAAATTGTGGTTAGAAGATAGTTGGGGTCTCATTTCTTCATCCTTTGAGTTGGGAGCATTAAAGAGAACAAAAGCTTGGGGATAATCTACATTGAGGGAGAAAAAAAAGAGGATGGATTTCCCCATTTTACATGTATTGTGGAGGGTCAAATAAGTTGGTTTTATGTTGGATGGAGGTTGGATTTCCCCATTTTGGGGTCTTTGTGCGAGTTTTTCACGTGCTACAAGTGAATGGAGGTTGACACGACCACAATTGCAACCTGCGGTAGTGTGGTCGGTAACATAGGAGAAAACAGAAGATGGTGCAACTAGTGTTGCGACCTGGGATCGCGAGCCAGGTCTCATATAGCACTATTTTGCTTGTTTTTTAGAGTTTTCAATTTATGATGCAGGTCCAGTATGTGATTTGTTCAAGGTTTTTTTAAAAGGTTTATAAAAAGAGGATTATAGGGCTATTTACAAGTGTTTACCACGTTTCTTAACCCGGTTAATTTAGGCGTTCCACTTGCAAAGTTCTAGCCGTTGAGACTCAGTGTGGAGTGTCGAATGACATGTGAGCTCTCTTGCACAATCACTCTCTAATTATGGATTAAAACATATGACTTGTAACTTCAACATTTGTTAAATAACAAGCATTCATGTGTGTTTAGTTTTCTAAATTGTTATATGATGATAAGGTACATGTGTGTTACCTTAGGGTGGTTTTGATGTGGCAATAGTCATAACAAACGTATGTATTCACATAGTGTTCTTGAATTTGTTTCGTGATGCAAGTGGGCCCTGGCAGGTGAGGTAGCTAGTGTGAGGGACTACAATTGTCAACCGTTATGTATTGTTAGTGATGTGTGTATGAAAACTTTCGAGCTGACTCTTTATTTATATTGTGTTTATCAATTGTTGTAGTATTCAAATTTAACTTTGGTGGACAATAAGGAATTCATTATACCTCATGGTCTATCCCTTTCCTTTGAAACTGAAAACCCACTTTCAACATATATAAAGTTGAAAGTTCTAGCAAGGAAAATGGAAAGTTGTGACCAGGGAGATGAGGTATTTGGTAGATGCTTCATACTGTTATAGTTTGTGATATCAAAACTTTTACCGACTTTGATGTAATATGTAACGCCCAGTAAAAGCCAACCCGTACATCGTTACATCTTATAAATAGTGGGTTTTATGTTAAATAATCATTTCATGCGGTCCCTAAGAGTATCGGGAGTATTGGTGCTGAAAAAGTCGAGTTTCGGGGCTTGGTACGGTCCCGACTACAATGCCCGACGACTATGGCATGTCATTGTCGCACCTGGTAATGTAGCAGCAAATGAACAGAAGTTGGGGGGATGTTGGCGACAATGCCAAGCAACATTGCCATGGCATTGTCGCACAGTGGGGGTAGTTTGCCGTCAAAAGTGGATTTCAGCTCATTTATTCATTTCTCACTTCTCATTCTTCTCCCAACTCTCTATAATCATTTATGGTGGTTTAGAGCATTAAATTCTCAAATCCTCAAGTTTTTAAGTGTGTTTACCCTACCAAGTGCAATAATAGAAGCCATATAGCAAGGGTCTTCATCTTCATCTTCAACATCAAGCTTCACTTAGGCTTTTCTAGGTTTTTCTAATAAAATCTAATTTGTGAGTTCATTCTCATTTCTAAAACTTTATACGTGTTAAAATGTGTATTTTTAACCTTCTAAACATATCCCCACCACTTTACCTTGATTTTGAAAAGTTTGACCTAAAACGTAGTTTTTGAAGATTTTAGGGTTTTTATGGTTTGAGTTGAAGATGATAAATATGTGTATGAAATGGGTTTGAATACCTAGTGGGAACTAGTATGAACCCTGTGGTGAGCATGTTGTGATATCCAGATCATGGGCCTGCCACTTAGTGGTACCCTTAATTGGGTTGGGCCATGGTCGACGGGGATTAGTCGGATGTCACCCTTAAGTGGGAGCCCGGATACCTCAGGAACGTGTGTGTGTGTTAACTTGTCGTTCAAAAAAAAAGTATGAAGACTATGATTCCATTCACTTTGCAAATGGAAATTTTGGAAAAACCTAGTTTAAACCATGGTTTGAGAAAATGGGGGTTTTATGACAATAATTTAAATGATGTCTCCTTGTGTTTTTAAATGATATATTAATGATGGTTTGATGTATCTTCCACCATGAATGGCTATTTAGACTCTAGATTCATAATGGTAAAATGAAGATTGTGTTACAAATATCATGTATGGACATCTTTATGCTAATTTCAAAGGGAGTGACTTGTTACACTATGACTATGTGGTTATGGTTAAATTTTAGTATAATTGATCCATAGGACTAGAGTCTTTGTGTTACATTTATGGGATAATAATCCCCTTGTTATGGCACGTAACAAGCCTTCATGGTAAATAAGTTGTGGACTTGTATGTCGGGCATCGTCCCATAAGCAATTAGGTGTTCCAATGTGCTTAAAGTTGATTTTCTTGGATTTAGATATCTTAAGGTATAGACCTAGTGTGGTTGAACTTGAGACTCCACGAGCATTAGACTTGGAGCAGTTGAGCTTGATATATCAATTGATTTTAATCCATGAGTGTGACTTATGTAACATATGTTGTGACTTACTTTTGTGTTCCGTCACTAATAATGGAAACCGGGTCTCCCCCGTCATCGCAAGATGTTATATGAATTATATGGTTTCAATCCCATCTCGAGTGATGTGATGTGTCAACTTAAATTATTATTCCGTTTTACTTACTTTCGGTTTGAATCACTAGGCGTTAACCTAACATTTTTTCTCAAAATGACATGTATAACAGGTCATTCTAGCGGCGAGTCTCCTCGGGTTTAAGCGGAGAGAATTTAATGGTGAATAGTGACACTTTTTGGTGATGTTGTGTCATGACGACTATCAGGTTGACAAAAATTCTTTTGGAAAGAGATAGCAACACACGTCTTTAATTTAGACATGCTTAGTTTAGATTGGTAGGTTGTTGTATTTATCTCATTCATTTATTTTTCTAAACGCCTTAACCAATTCCCCATTTTTTTGGGTGACTCATTTATTTAAGTTAAAATTTCACCCATATTCAGGTTTAAATTTACTACCATTTTTAGAGGTGTTTTATAATAAATAAAGACTTAAACAAAGTTAATAAATATACTTTATAATTATTAATTTATATGTCTTGCACAATGTAGTATATTAGAACAATTAAAAAATACAATCAATTTGTAAAAGATAAACTTTAAAAAACAAATGAAACTAGATAAGCATTAAGAACATGCCTTGTTAAACAAGGACTTGAAATTTTATATAAAAATTTAAATATTACAATCCTCAAATTTACAAGCAAACATTATTGGATGAAATTAATATTTAAAAAAATTAAAACGCGTCTTTAGTTTTAACATATATGAAAGAAAATTCACAATAAACTGTACAACACTTATCTTTATTTGTTTGCAAAATATATAATTATATTTTATTTTTTCAAAAAGAAAATAAGGCACTGTTTAGTTAATTTTACATTAAATACTGTAGGAATAAAATTGTCTGTATGCATTAATCTATCTGTACAAATCTATAAAAGTTTATTTGGGTTTTCCCCAATGATAAAAAAAAGCGTGTTCCTCAATTGGGAGGAACAAGTTCGGAAAAACTTGACTATCTACCCAAAACGTACTAAATAAGTCATTTTATATATTATTAAGAGCATCTAAATGCAAGGTTCTTAAAAGCAAAAAGTGCAATGACTTGTAGAAACTACATTGTGAGAAGTTTTCTTATAAGAACCTAAACCCTTTTAGGTTCTTAAATAAGAACTTTGGTTCTTACCATGAGTTTTGTGAGTTATGACTTTTTCCTTATCTTTTATTTTATTTTCTTGACTTTATAATAATTATTAATAACAAAAAGAGGTTCTTATAAAAACTATAATTGTAGACATTTATAAGAATCTTATTTTGATGAGTTGGAAGTGAGGTGACCAAAAAAAAATGCAAAAATATGGTTTTTATAAGAACCTCCATTGTAGATGCTCTAAGTTACCACCAAACAATATTGTATAACTAATCGAATAAGTTATTGGAAAATTAATTAAATAGTCATTTTTCACTAATGAATTTACCTCTTAGTTGTTTCTTTCAATGTTTTACCAAAATAGCATAGGTCCGCAAAAATCTAAGTCCACAATCGCGGAGGTAGTTATTTGCGGGTATAAAGTGTAAATTTTGAAAGTCTAGAAGTCAGGCCCATAATTGCGGAAGTAGTTTTTTGCGGAAAAAAGGTAGAAAATATAATTATTTTTTGTCATTTAGTTAGGTCCGCAATTACGAACCTAAGTTTTTATGGACCTATGGCTATTTTGGTAAAACCGGGAGAGAATGACTAAGAGCATCTCCAACAGCTTCTCCAAAATGGAGAAGTAAAAAGTGAAAATCTCCAAAAAAAATCACATTCATTTCCAACAGATTCTCCATTTTGGAGATTACACAATTAATTATAATATTAAAATATTATTTCTCACTCCTAAAAATTTATTTTAAACCAATCTCATTGGTGGAATGAATTAAAAATAATTTCTCTCTCATGTGTAATCATTTTTGGAGATATCTCCAAATTTGGAGATTTTCATCGTCTCTATCATGTTTTCTCCATTTTGGAGAAGGTTTTGGGGAAGCTGTTGGAGCAAAAAACCCCCAAAATATCCATTTTTGAGAAGTTGTTGGAGATGCTCTAAGGGATTGTTTGACAGTTGCTCAATGGTTTGGTAGAAAATAATTAAGTGGTCAGAATGATTAAGAGAATTTTATGATATAGTGCAAAATAAAATATGGTTGTTTTGTAATTGTTCAGGATGAAATTAAGCTACTGAATGGTTAAGGGATGCTCAAGATACAAAATCATTCAAAGAGTTTTAGAACAATTAAAAGTTAGATTTTTTTTTTTGTCAAAAAAGATTCACTCTTAAAATTCAGAGGTTGTCTCATAATAAAATTATTTAGAGATAAACAAACAACTCCTAGCAGAAAAAATAATTGATGAAAAATAACTATTTTAATTAATTCCCGTAAATTATAAGTATCATTAATATGTTTATTAAAAAAGCACCAAGTGTTCTTCATAGCAGCGTCTATTTCACCAAAACTTGCACATGATGGCGTTCAGCATCGCTCGGAGAAGCGAAAGTTACTAGATGCCAAAACCAGCGGCCGCCGCATTTCTCCTCACAGCCCATAGAAATCCAATTAATGGAGCATTATTTTATTTAAAAATTTTAAATATATATTTTTTAATTAAGGGAAAGTAAAAAAAAAAAACCAATAAACTATTTCATTTTGAATGATTAAATCCCTAAACTATTTTTTGAATGAAAAAATTATTAAACTTTTTTATTTTGAATGATTAAGTCTGTAAACATTTTTTTGAACGAAAAAACCATTAAACTTTCTAATTTTGAATGATTAAGTCCGTAAACATTTTTTTTAAATAAATAAACCATCGAACTTCGAAAAATTGGTTACCTTTTTTTAAAGGTACCCGGAACTGAGTATGAAGGTTTTAAAGTAAAAATAAAACTAAATCAGTTTTACAATTCTCAAACTCTATGTCATAAAAACCACTTACAAACAGTTGTATCGCTCCGTCTCGCCACTCCTCGTTGCCCGAACGTTGTCCGTTCTCCATATTGCCTAAGACGTTGTTGCCCCTGTTATCGATCTCTCTCTTTTTGATCTATTTTTTATTTATAAAAAGAGAAATAGTCAAAAGATAACAGGTTACAGGTAATTTTTTTGGGTTAAAATGATGTAAGTAACCAATTTTTAAAAATTCGATGATTTAATTTATTGAAAAAAAATGTTCAGGGACTTAATAATTCAAAATGGGAAAATTTAGTGGTTTTTTCATTTAAAATAATAAAGTTGAATGGTTTTTTCATTCAAAAAAATATTTCAAGGACTTAATCATTCAAAATGAGAAAGTTTGATGATTTTTTCATTCAAAAAATTAATTTAGGGACTTAATCATTCAAAATAGAATAGTTTGTTGGGTTTTATTGAACTTTTCCCTTTTAATTATTAAAATATAACGCTTTACGAAATAAAAATTATTTATCTATTAACCCTTAGATTAAGTATGGTTCATGTACTTTCCTTGGTTTTGTCCAATTAAAAAATATATAAAATGGTTAATTATTAATTAAAAAATGATTAAATTATATAACAAGCTGTACAACTTTTTTTGTTTTGAACGGAAGAAACATAGCTTTTTAGCTAACATATGATTCAATTAATTAAAATGTTGATAATCAAATATTCTACAGAAAGTTAATTCACAAACAAAACTAAAAACAACTTAAATATCACAATTTAGAGAAAATAAATGTGACTTTGTAATTCACAACCATACATTTGGCTTATAATTTCAAGACCATCTATAACTCTATAAGTGTAATTTATTTATAAATGTGACCATCTATACTATTAGCTTGTCAAACATAGCCTTAATTCCAACAACTATGGTATAACAGAAAATTTGATGATTTAAGAGAGATTTTTTACTCGAAGAATAGAAAAACTCTAAATTTAGAGATATCTCCAACAACTATGTTATATTTTTCTAAAATAGAGTATCAAAAGTCAAAATCTCTAAAAAAATCACTTACAACTCCAACAACTATTCTATTATAAATCACAAGGGTTGTGGCGTACTAGTTAAGGCTCTGAGGGATGTGATGCAATATCCCATCTGTCCATAGTCCGAATGCAAGCGTAAACAACAATTGTGGCTACAGAGGTTTTAATCAGGACTGATATCTTACAATCATAATTTGTCAAGTAATTAGTTTAGACATAGCCTATGACACATTTCCCAGAAAAAAAAACTATTATATTATAGAGCTATTCTATTTTAGAGATTGTAACATTGATTACGTTATTAAAATAATCAATACATTAATAAAATATTATTTCTTTTTCCTAAACATTCAAATGTCTCTTATTGGTGGAAAAATTCAAATAATATTTTATATTTCTTAAAAAAAGTGAGTTTTAAAGATTTTTATCTTCTCTTTTATTTCTTTATCTATTTTAGCATGTAAGATAGCACAACTGTTGAAACAAAAAATTGCTAAAATCCCTATTTTTTCTATTTTAACATAGTTGTTGGTGATGCTTTAAGGAGAGAGAAATATTTTAATTATTTCTCACCAATAAGAGGTATTGAAATAAATGTTTAAGTTAGAGAACTAATATATTATTAAAATAGAATAGTTATCGAAATGGATTTTTAATATTTTATTTTAAAAAATTATAACATAACTGTTAAAGATGTTCTAAACTCGTTGATTGATACGCGATTTTTGTAATAATATTGTATAATTTTGTTTTCTTATATAAGAAAACACGTTAACTTTTACGAGTAGGAATTCACAAGTTACTTGTTAGCTGTTATGGATTTTATTCAAAAAACCAGGTGCTGTTGTACCATAATTATATGCAACTTGCAAGTTTATTTTGTAATATTTCACTATATTATTTAATATTTAATTACCAATTCGTTTGAAAAAGTTATATAATAATGTAAATCCATGTAGTCAATAACGAAACTCGTTGACCGACACTTCTACGACTCTTGAATGTAGCGAGTAAAATATCTGTTTAATATATTCTTGTCGGACAAAGGTCAAAAGAATAAATATAGGTGATAAACTATTTTTATGTGAGGATGAGATAAAATTATATATCCAAATGTTTTAACATTAATGTGTGTGTAAGAAAATTAATAACTAGAGTTGCATATAACAATTTAGGAAATCTATAATGCAAGTTTCTTATAAGCAAAAAAAAAAATGATATATTGTAGAGAGTTCTTATAAGAACCCAAACCCTTTAGATTCTTGAATAAAAACATTGATTCTTACCTTGATGTTTGGTGTGAAGTGATATATTACTAGTTTTTTTTCTTTACTTTATATCATTAATATAATATTTAACTTATATAAGTATTATATGAGACACACAAAAGAGGTTATTGTAAGGGCATCCGCAATGGTCAACTATTTGCCACATCACCAAAAAGTCATCTTCAAATTACTACTCTAATGGTCAAGACTTCCAAAAGCTTTTTTTTTTTTTTGCATTTTTAATTCATTTTTAATATATATACATAAACTATCCTCATCTATTTGAAATGTTCTATAAAACTACTTTCATTATTTGTCGTTATTTAAAGCACAAATACGTGAGAATGAGATGATGATATAATAATAGGATATGAGTGTGCACAAATAATGTATTTTGTTAATAATAATAATAATAATTTAAATATTTAATAAATGACTTATTATTGAATGAAAGTGTAAAATAAAAAATGTAAATATAAACATTCTATAAATCCTCAAACACTTGACATCCACCAAGTCATTGGATGTCAAACTATTCTTCAAGTTTTTGCTCCAATAGTTAAATTTGGCATCAAGTCATCAAGCTATTAAATTTACCATTGAAGAACTACCGTTGTAGCATTTTATGTGAGTTTTTGTTTTGATGAGTTGAAAATGAGGTAGAAAGTAGGAACTAGTATTGTGGAGAGTTCTTATAAAACTCAAACTCTTAAGTTCTTAAATAAAAATCTTGATTCTTACCATGAAATTTATGAGATGTGACATTTTTCTTATTTTTTATTTTATTTTTGTTGGCTTTATAAAATATTAATAAAAAAAGAGGTTTTTATAAGAACTACTACTGTAAACATTTATATGAGTTTATTTTAATAAGTTGGAAGTGAGGTGACAACAAAAAGTATAAAAAAAAGGTTATTATCTTGATATTTGGTGTGAAGTGACATATTACTGTTTTTTTTTATATTTATAATCATTAATATAATATTTAACTTATATAAATATTATATGGGACTCACAAAAAAAGGTTCTTATAAGAACTATCATCGTAACATTTTATGTGAGTTTTGATGAGTTGGAAATGAGGTAGGAAGTGGGATTTTATTAATTACTTATTTAAATTAACTAAAATATTTAATTTATTTATAATCCAAATATTGCTTACTAAATAATCAAACAAAAGACAAGAAAATTTTACTACTTAATTTTTCATTTTAATATCCCATAATGATTTGAAAATCCATACAAGTAAAAAATTATTTTAAAAACGTGATCAATGCAATATACAAAAAGTTAGGCCATTGAAATTTGAACATTACAATTTCGTTTCGTTTCTTAATCAAACGAAAAAACAAGAAACACAAAATTATCACGAAAATAAAATTAAGTCCCTAAAAACAAAACCACTTGAACTAACTTTTAGACACGAAACGACGACGTTTTGCCATTTACAACACACCGTCATCGAAACTCCAAAGCTCAATCGAACCACCGCCGTCTGGATTCGCCGGAGCCTCCACCGCCGGCCCTTCCAGATACGGTATCTCATAGAATTTCATGTACGATTCATACGCCATGAGTTCCTCCGACAGCTTCTGCACCTCATCCTGTTCCTGTACCGTCATTTTCTCTTCCACAGTCGCCGGAACAAACTCGTTCTCCGATCCGACGACTTGTTCGCCTGAAAAACTCGCAGCAGAATCACCACGAACTCCGGTACTTATGTTCAGATCTCCGTGAAACTGATTGTTTTGATGTTGACGATTGTTTTCGAGGTAAGTATCTCCTTCGTTTGGGAAATTAACTTTAGCTTTTCTTCCACGGATTTTTCGAGCTTCTTTGTCGTAAGCTCTTGCAGCCTCTTCCGCCGTGTTGAAAGTACCTAACCAAACCCTAACACCTTTTCTCGGATCACGGATCTCCGCCGCCCATTTCCCCCATGGACGCTGCCGGATTCCTCGGTACAAGTTCTTCCTCTGTCGTTTCTTACCACTCCTGTTTTCTTCATGCACACCACCTGTTTGTGAAAAAAAAAACTGTCAGAAACAACAATTCCTACATTACCAATTGCATCTAAACACAAAGAAGTAAAAAGTCAAAATCTCAAACAAATTCTTCAAAATAAAAAAGTCAAAATTTTCAATAAAAATTCGAAATCTCAAAAAAAAAAAAAATGTTATATTAATCCGCAACATATTCTCTATTCTAAAGATTATACAGTGAATTATATTATTAAAACATTTGATATCACGCATAAAACATTATTTCTCTCTCCCTAAACATTTTATTTCAGGTAATTTCGTTGGTAAAATAAATAAAAAATAATTTCTCGCGTAAGTAATAATTTTCAGAGAAAACTCCAAATTTGAAGATTTTCATCTCCTCTGGTACTTTCTTCATTTTGAAGAATGTTTTAGAGAATCTGTTAAAACAAAAATCTTCAAAATCTCTATTTTGAAGAATCTGTTGGAGATACCGTTAAAGAAAAATGCATATTCGTGGAGTACGATAATAATAATTAAAAAAGAAAGAAAGAAGGGGTTTTCCTGAAGATGAAGGAGGTCGTTTATTAGACTGTTTGACAAAGTGGTTGAATTCGGATTGAAAGGGGTTGATGGTGGAGTTGGGCCAGACGTCTGCGGGGTTGAGTCGTCGGGAACGAGGGATGAGATCGGCGAGGATGGCACCGCCACACATGATTGTTGTTGTTGTTGTTGATGTCGGAAAAGTAAGTTTATAATAATAGTAATAAAAAGGAGAGATTTGATTGTTTAGTGAATGAATGTGGAAAAGGGGGGAGAAGGGTATTTATATTTAAAGTAGGAGGAGAGGAAGGAGGTGAATGCGTGACAGCACTAGTAAATGAATCTTCCTTGGGGTGTCCCTCTACCAAAAACAATACTCATCCGAATTTTTTTACAACATTTTCAAAGTAATCCGACCCAAACATTAAAATAATATTAAGACATTGTGTGGCAAAAAAAATGAAAGTTAGTTTTTTTTTTTACAAATTTGGATGACAATAAACTAGCTATAAGCTAGTTTATTAAAAAACTACTTATAGCAGCGTTTTGAAAAGCTAGCTTACCAGTTTCCAGCTAACTTATCAGCTAGTTTGTCAAACATAGCCTAAAACAATAAAATCGTAGTCTCACAGGTCTCATAAAAACATGCTGGTCTCACGTGATCTCAAATCTATATAGATTAATAGTTTAATACATTAAGTAATATTATTTTATTATTTATTAAATATGTTTTTGGTGTTATTTTTTTTAGTGTGTGGTTGGAGTTTTTTTTTTGTGTGTGTGTGTGTGTTCAAGGGACAATCACTTTTAGTATTATTTTTTTAATGGTTGAGTTGGAGATATCCTAAGAAGGGACCTGAATCATTGATCACTTTTAATCTCAAACTCATCTACGAATCACGCTTGATATGAAAATTGATTTTGGTGCATCTCATCTTAATATGCATTTAAGGGTGGAGATCTCTTCTTAACTTTTTCATCACAACTTTCATTCTTATCGGAACCCAACTCTTATAATGTATATTGCTTATCAAATTAAGAATTTGTATAATGATGGTTCTGATAAAATCTTTTATGTAGCTCATATGTATTTTTCAAAATCTAGTTCATCCGTCCCAAAATAGGCATCTAAATTTTTATTAGGTGTCCACTTTCTAAAGTGGATAACTAAGAGCTCAAACGGTTATGCTAAAATGAAAAAAAAAATGAGATTTCAACATTTTTGTTGCTCTAAGAGTTATACTATCCTCTATGCTAAAATAGAGAAAAGACGAGAGAGATTGTAAAAATCTCTAAATTTAGAGAAATTTCTGAATAGATAGTTTATCCTTAAAACTAATAATTACTCCCAAAAAGCAAACATTTTCCTCTCTCAACTTTCCATATATTGTATATTTTAATAATATAATTAAATAAATTGAATATTTTAATAAAATAATTACTACTAGAGTTGCTAAAATAAATAGTTGTTAGAGTTGGATGCAAAACTTTTTAGAGATTTTGAGTTTTTAACTCTATTTTAGAAAAACTTTAGCATAGTTGTTCGAGATGCTCTAAATTCTCAAATTTATCCTTAATTGATGCACAAATATTTAAGAGTTGGTGATAGAGAGACATTAAATAAGGGTAAATATATTATTTATTTTAAAAAAAGTGTAATAATTATGCATGTCTAAAATTGTATGTCATTTAAATTGTGGACACTTATTTTGAGACGTATGAAATAATTAATAATAAAAGTCAAAAAAATATATTAAAAAACTAATAAAATATCATTTCACACAAAAATATCAACGGTGCGAGTGATTTAGAGCACTTTCAACATATTTTCCAAAATAGATAAAATAGAGATTTCGAGGACTTTTTTATTCCAACATATTTTTGCAAAGTATGAAGAATTCCTTAAAAATGATTACTTGTGACTGAGAAATGATAATTTATTATTTTGAGCAATACGGATTTTTGAAAATAAATGTAGAAGAGAAAAATAATACTTAATAAATGTATTGAATATTTTAATAATATAATTGTTATTGCGATATGTGAAATGAAGAATACATTGGATTTGGATGTATTAATTTTTCTGGAGATTTTGATTTTTGACTCTCAATTTTTTGAGAAAAAATGGAGTATTTGTTAGAGATGATTCTCTAAAGTGAAGAAAGTAAGTTTTTATGCAAATTTTTGCTCTAAAAAGTTCTTCAAAGCCTTCTATAAAATTAGGAAATCATGGAAGAGAGCGTGAGATTCTCCAAATTTGGAGAACTACTAATTAAAAATGATTACCGTGAATGATAAACAATTTTTTATTACATTTTCACCGATAAGAACCCTGGTGTTAAATATTTATGAGAGATATATAATATTTTATTACATGTATAAAATATTTGAATAATATAATTATTGCTATAAAATTCAAAATAGAAAATATACTGGAGTTGAGTAAGTTCTTGTACAAGAACCTTGATTATTACCTTAATTATTGTATAAAATAACATTTTATTAGTTTTTTAATAATTTTTTTACATACATTGGTGTGAAAATAATATATATGAGCTAGGAAAAAAGGTTTTTATTAATCACTATTGTTGTATCATTTATGGTAAGTTTTATTAATTAACAATGATATGATTAATATAAAAATAGTATTCTTATATGCCCAATGAAAATGACCATCAATATTCAATCCTATCCATAAAAACTATATTTAATTAAGGATTTGTTCGATCTTAAATAATTTAATTATTGTCACTTGCAATTTATAATAAATGATTTTGATTTTATGACTTTTGACAAAATTATAATATTTTATAAATCAACGAATGAGTCTAACATATTATTTGGTTACTATGTATTTGATTTTACTACATCATTTATTGGTCTAACTTGACCTTTTACATCACCTTGGACTCATATAAGACATCAGTACCTTTTCCTCACTTCTAGAAATATACCAATTCCCCATAATCTTTAAAATAAAAATAATTCGAGAATCTAATGAGTTGTGTAATAACCTTAACCCTTCGATTTAACTTGCATGAAAGTGTAGGGGTCTAAATGTAACCCTCCTTGTTCTCAGGGCCTGTTAGTAAATAAGTAGCTAGAAGAGAGTAAACCCTCTTTCCACCCTCATTTGTAAATGATGGTTTTGGAGAAAACCGGAGAGAAAATCATGGAGTCTTGAGAGGAAAGGGGTCTCATTTGAATTATTGGTGAAGAGGTTGAAAGAAACCATTTAAAGGAAAGTCATTTCCTCAAAGGTACTTCTCTCTCTCAAGCTCAATACATTCATTAATGGAGCTATGGATTTAATGTTTGGAGTTTCACCTTCCTTTTGTAAATTGGATTGAAAAACATATATGGATGATTGTTTTGGATTGAGTCTTCAATTGATTTCTTTGAGAAAACTCCAGACCGACCTCGTCGGATTTCCACAAAACTATACATGGTTCATCAACAATGTAAATGATAAGGTTTTCACAAGAATTAACTTGAAAAACCCGCTCTCATGCAGGATATTGCCGAAGCCACGTATTGACCAAACCGAACGAACGTACATCATGCAGTTTATCGAAACCCACTCAATTCATGGTGTATTGCCAGAAAGAGACCAAGCCATGGATTTATCCTCGTTCTAATGTTCGTTTTGACGGGTCATGGGCATAAAACTGATCTCCGTAGCAAAAGTTATGGACGTTTAAACGTGACACACATTTTTGGCCGATTCAGCAAAGGGGGTACCCTTTGTGTTTTCTTGTTCGGACCAACCAAGTCGGATTTCCACGAAACTGTACATGGTCCATCTACAATGTAAATTATAAGGTTTTCACAAGAAATAACTTCAAATAAACCCGCTATCGTGCAGGATATTTCCGAAGCAATGATTGGTCAAACCGAACGAACGTACATCATGCAGTTTATCGAAACCCACTCAAATCATGGTGTATTGCTAAAAAGCGACCAAGCCATTGCGTGCTCCTCGTTCTAAGGTTCTTTTTGACAAATCATGGGCTTAACACGGATCCCTGTAGCAAAAATTATGGATGTTTAAGCGCGAAAACCATTTTTGGCCGATTCAACAAATGGGGTACCCTTTGTGTTTTCTCGTTCGGACCGACCTCGTCGGATTTCCACGAAACTTTACATGGTCCATATACAATGTAAACGATAAGGTTTTCACAGGAAATAACTTGCAAAAAACCCACTCTCGTGTAGGAAATTGCCGAAGCCACACATTGGCCAAACCAAACGAACATACATCATGTTGTTTATCGAAACACACTCAAATCATGGTGTATTACCAGAAAACGACCAATCCATGTATTGATCCTTGTTCTAAGGTTCGTTTTGACGAGTCATGGGCTTAAAACGGATCCCCATATCAAAAGTTATTGACGTTTAAGCGCGAAAACCATTTTTGGCCGATTCAACAAAAGGGGTACCCTTTGTGTTTTCTCGTCCGGACCGACCTCGTCGGATTTCCATGAAACTTTACATGGTCCATCTACAATGTAAATGATAAGGTTTTCATGGGAAATAACTTGCAAAAAACCCACTCTCGTGCAGGAAATTGCCGAAGCCATACATTGGCCACACCAAACGAACGTACATCATGTTGTTTATCGAAACCCACTCAAATCATGGCGTATTCCAGAAATCAACTATGACATGGAGTGATCCTCGTTCTAAGGTTCTTTTTGACGGGTCATGAGCTTAAAACATATCCCTGTAGCAAAAGTTATGGACGTTTAAGCGCGGAAACCATTTTTGGCCGATTCAACAAAGGGTACCCTTTGTGTTTTCTCGTCCAGACCGACCTCGTCGGATTTACACGAAACTTTACATGATTCATCTACAATATAAATGATAAGGTTTTCACGGGAAATAACTTGCAAAAAAAACCCACTATCGTGCAGGATATTGTCGAAGCCAAACGTTAGCTAAACCGAACGAACGTACATCATGTTGTTTATCGAAACCCACTCAAATCATGATGTATCCTAGAAAGAAAGTAGGCCATGGCGTGTTCCTCGTTATAAGGTTCTTTTTTACGGGTCATGGGCTTAAAACGGATCTCTGTAGCAAAAGTTATGGAAGTTTAAGCGCGAAAATCATTTTTGGCCGATTCAACAAATGGGGTACCATTTGTGTTTTCTCGTCTGGACCGACCTCGTCGGATTTCCACAAAACTTTACATGGTCCATAGACAATGTAAATGATAAGGTTTTCACGGGAAATAACTTGCAAAAAACCCACTCTCGTGCAGGAAATTGTCGAAGCCACACATAGGCCAAACCGAACGAACGTACATCATATTGTTTATCGAAACCCATACAAATCATGGTGTATTCATGAAAGCAACTAGGCCAGGTCATGCTCTTCGTTCTAAGGTTCTTTTTGACAAGTCATGGGCTTAAAACGGATCCCTGTAGCAAAAGTTATAGACGTTTAAGCGCGAAAACCAATATTGGCCGATTCAAAAAAGGGGGTACCCTTTGTGTTTTCTCGTTTGGACCGAACTCGTCGGATTTCCACGAAACTTTACATAGTCCATCTATAATGTAAACGATAAAGTTTTCACAGGAAATAACTTGCAAAAAACTCACTCTCGTGCAAGAAATTGCCGAAGCCACAATTGGCCAAACCAAACGAACGTACATCACGTTGTTTATCGAAACGCACTCAAATCATGATGTATTACTAGAAAGAGACCAAGCAATGTATTGATCCTCGTTCTAATGTTTGTTTTGACGGGTCATGGGCTTAAAATGGATCCCTATAGAAAAAGTTATAGAAGTTTAAGCGCGAAAACCATTTTTGGCCGATTCAACAAAGAGGGTACCCTTTGTGTTTCTCGTCCGGACCGACCTCGTCGGATTTCCACGAAACTATACATGGTCCTTCTACAATTTAAATGATGAGGTTTTCACGGGAAATAACTTGCAAATAACTCACTCTCGTGCAGGAAATTTCCGAAGCCACACATTGGCCAAATCGAACGAACGTACATCAAATTGTTTATCGAAACCCACTCAAATCATGGTGTATTCCAGAGAGAACCTAGGCCAAGGTGTGTTCCTCGTTATAAGCTTATTTTTGACGGGTCATAGGCTTAAAACGGATCCATGTAGCAAAAGTTATGGACGTTTAAGTGCGAAAACCATTTTTGGCCGATTCAACAAAGGGGGTACCCTTTGTGTTTTCTCGTCCGGACCTCGTCGGATTTCCACGAAAATTTACATGGTACATCTACAATGTAAATGAGAAAGTTTTTCACGGAAAATAACTTGCAAAAAATCCATTCTCGTGCAGGATATTGTCGAAGCCATGATTGGCCAAACCGAACGAACGTACATCATGCATTTTATCGAAACCCATTCAAATCATGGTGTATTGCCAGAAAGCGACCAAGACATGGAGTGATCCTTATTCTAAGGTTCTTTTTGACGGGACATGGGTTTAAAACGGATCCCCGTAGCAAAAGTTATGGACGTTTAAGCACTACACCCATATTTGGCCGATTCAGCATAGGGGGTACCCTTTGTGTTTTCTCGTCCAGACCGACCTCGTCGGATTTCCTCGAAACTGTACATGGTCCATATAAAATGTAAATGATAAGGTTTTGATAAGAATTAACTTGAAAAAACCTGCTCTCATGCAGGATATTGCCAAATCCACGCATTGGCCAAATCGAACGAACGTACATCATGCAGTTTGTCGAAACCCACTCAATTCATGGGTGTATTGGCAGAAAGAGACCAAGCCATGGATTTCTCCTCGTTCTAATGTTCGTTTTGACGGGTCATGGGCATAAAACTGATTTCCGTAGCAAAAGTTATGGACGTTTAAACGTGACACACATTTTTGACCGATTCAGCAAAGGGGGTACCCTTTGTATTTTCTTGTTCGGACCAACCTCGTCGGATTTCCACGAAACTGTACATGGTCCATCTATAATGTAAATGATAAGGTTTTCACAAGAAATAACTTCAAATAAACCCGCTCTCGTGCAGGATATTGCCGAAGCAATGATTGGTCAAACCGAACGAACGTACATCATGAAGTTTATCGAAACCTACTCAAATAATGGTGTATTGCCAGAAAGTGACCAAGCCATGGCGTGCTCCTCGTTCTAAGGTTCGTTTTTACGGGTCATGGGCTTAAAACGGATCCCGATAGCAAAAGTTATGGACATTTAAGAACGAAAACCATTTTTAGCCGATTAAACAAAGGATTTGTGTAATCTCGTCCGGACCGACCTCGTTGGATTTCCACGAAACTTTACATAGTACATATACAATGTAAATGATAAGGTTTTCATGGGAAATAACTTGCAAAAACCCACTCTCGTGCAGAATATTGTCGATGCCACGCGTTAGCCAAACCGAACGAACGTACATCATGTTGTTTATCGAAACCCACTCAAATCATGGTGTATCCTAGAAAGAAAATAGGCCATGGCGTTCTCCTCGTTCTAAGGCTCTTTTTGACGAGTCATGGGCTTAAAACGGATCCCTGTAGCAAAATTATGGAAGTTTAAGTGCGTAAACATTTTTGGCCGATTCAACAAATGGAGTACCTTTTGTGTTTTCTTGTCCGGACCGACCTCGTCGGATTTCCACGAAACTTTACATGGTCCATATACAATGTAAATGATAAGGTTTTCACGTGAAATAACTTGCAAAAAACCCACTCTCGTGCAGGAAATTGCTGAAGCAATGCATAGACCAAATCGAACGAACGTACATCATGTTGTTTATCGAAAAATCATGGTGTATTCCATAAAGAAACTAGGCCATGTTGTGCTCCTCGTTCTAAGGTTCTTTTTGATAGGGCATGGGCTTAAAACAGATCCATGTAGCAAATGTTATGGACTTTTATGCGCGAAAACAATTTTTGGTCGATTCAACAAATGGGGTACCCTTTGTGTTTTCTCGTCCGGACCGACCTCGTCGAATTTCCACGAAACTTTACATGGTCATATACAATGTTAATGATAAGGTTTTCACGAGAAAAAAACTTGCAAAAAACCCATTCTCGTGCAGGAAATTGTCCAAGCCACACATAGGCCAAACCGAACGAAGGTACATTATGTTGTTTATCGAAACCCACTCAAACCATGGTGTATTCCGTAAAGAAAGTAAGCCAAATCGTGCTCCTCATTCTAAGGTTCTTTTTGATAGGGCATGGGCTTAAAACGGATCCATGTAGCAAAAGTTATGGAAGTTTAAACGCGAAAACCAATTTTGGCCGATTCAACAAATGGGGTACCCTTTGTGTTTTCTCGTTCGGACCGACTCGTCGGATTTCCACGAAACTTTACATGGTCCATATAAAACGTAAATGATAAGGTTTTCACGGGAAATAACTAGCAAAAAACTCACTCTCGTGCAGGAAATTATCAAAGCCACAAATAGACCAAACCGAACAAACGTACATCACGTTGTTTATCGAAACCCACTCAAATCATGGTGTATTCCAGAAAGAAACTAGGCCATGTCGTGCTCCTTGTTCTAAGTAATTTTTTTGACAGGTAATGGGCTTAAAACGGATCCCTGTAGCAAAACTTGTGGACGTTTAAGCGCGAAAACCAATTTTGGCCGATTCAACAAAGGGGTTACCCTTTGTGTTTTCTCGTCCGGACCGAACTCGTCGGATTTCCACAAAAATTTACATAGTCCATCTATAATGTAAATGATAAGGTTTTCCCAGGAAATAACTTGCAAAAAACCCACTCTCGTGCAGGAAACTGCCGAAGCCACACATTGGCCAAACAAAACAAACATACATCATTTTGTTTATCGAAACACACTCAAATCATGGTGTATTACCATAAACGAACCAATCCATGGATTTCTACTCATTCTAATGTTCGTTTTGACGGGTCATTGGCTTAAAACGGATCCCTGTAGCAAAAATTATGGACGTTTAAGCGCAAAAACCATTTTTGGCCGATTCAACAAAGGGGGTACCCTTTGTGTTTTCTCGTCCGGACCGACCTCGTCGGATTTCCACGAAAGTTTACATGGTTCATATACAATGTAAATGATAAGGTTTTCACGGGAAATAACTTGCAAAAAACTCACTCTCGTGTAGGAAATTGCCGAAGCCACACATTGGCCAAACTGTCTGAACGTACATCATGTTGTTTATCGAAACCCACTCAAATCATGGTGTATTGCCAGAAAGAGACCAATACATGGCATGCTTCTCGTTCTAATGTTCAATTTTTATGGGTCATGGGCTCAAAACGGATCCATAGACCGACCTCGTCAGATTTCCATGAAACTATACATGGTCCATCTAAAATGTAAATGATAAGGTTTTGATAAGAATTAACTTGAAAAAACCCGCTCTCGTGTAGGATATTGCCGAAGCCACGCATTGGCCACACCGAACGAACGTACATCATGCAGTTTATCGAAACCCACTCAATTCATGGTGTATTGCCAGAAAAAGACCAAGCCATGGATTTCTCCTCGTTCTAATGTTCATTTTGATGGGTCACGGGCTTAAAACTGATCCTCGTGGCAAAAGTTATGGATGTTTAAGTGTGACACTCATTTTTGGCCGATTCAGCAAAGGGGGGGGGGTACCCTTTGTGTTTTCTTGTTCGGACCAACCTCGTCGGATTTCCACGAAACTGTACATGGTCCATCTATAATGTAAATGATAAGGTTTTCACAAGAAATAACTTCAAATAAACCCGCTCTCGTGCAGGATATTGCCGAAGCAATGATTGGTCAAACCGAACGAACGTACATCATGAAGTTTATCGAAACCCACTCAAATCATGGTGTATTGCCAAAATTCGACCAAGACATGGCGTGCTCCTAATTCTAAGGTTCTTTTTGATGGGTCATGGGCATAAAACGGACCCCTGTAGAAAAAGTTATGGACGTTTAAGTGCGAAAACCATTTTTGGCCGATTCAACAAAAGGGTTACCCTTTGTGTTTTCTCGTTCAGACAGACCTCGTCGGATTTCCACGAAACTTTACATGGTCCATATACATTGTAAATGATAAGGTTTTCATGGGAAATAACTTGCAAAAAACCCACTATCGTGCAGGAAATTTCCGAAGCCACACATTGGCCAAACCAAACGAACGTACATCATTTTGTTTATCGAAACACACTCAAATCATGGTGTATTACTAGAAAGTGACCAAGCCATGGATTGATCCTCGTTCTAATGTTCATTTTGACGGGTCATGGGCTTAAAACGGATCCCTGTAGCAAAAGTTATGGACGTTTAAGCGCGAAAACCATTTTTGGCCAATTCAACAAAGGGGGTACCCTTTGTGTTTTCTCTTCCAGATCAACCTCGTAGGATTTCCACGAAACTTTACATGGTCTATATACAATGTAAATGATAAGGTTTTCACGAGAAATTACTTGCAAAAAACTCACTCTCGTGCAAGAATTTTCCGAAGCCACACATTGGTCAAACCGAACGAACGTACATCATGAAGTTTATCGAAACCCACTCAAATCATGGTGTATTGCCAAAAAGCGACCAAGACATGGCGTGCTCCTCATTCTAAGGTTCTTTTTTATGGGTCATGGGCTTAAAACGGATCTCTGTAGCAAAATTTATGGAAGTTTAAGCACGAAAATCATTTTTGGCCGATTCAACAAATGGGGTACCATTTGTGTTTTCTCGTCTGGACCGACCTCGTCGGATTTCCACAAAACTTTACATGGTCCATAGACAATGTAAATGATAAGGTTTTCACGGGAAATAACTTGCAAAAAACCCACTCTCGTGCAGGAAATTGTCGAAGCCACACATAGGCCAAACCGAACGAACGTACATCATATTGTTTATCGAAACCCATACAAATCATGGTGTATTCATGAAAGCAACTAGGCCAGGTCATGCTCTTCGTTCTAAGGTTCTTTTTGACAAGTCATGGGCTTAAAACGGATCCCTGTAGCAAAAGTTATGGACGTTTAAGCGCGAAAACCATTTTTGGCCAATTCAACAAAGGGGGTACCCTTTGTGTTTTCTCTTCCAGATCAACCTCGTAGGATTTCCACGAAACTTTACATGGTCTATATACAATGTAAATGATAAGGTTTTCACGAGAAATTACTTGCAAAAAACCCACTCTCGTGCAAGAATTTTCCGAAGCCACACATTGGCCAAACCGTACGAACGCACATCATGTTGTTTATCGAAACCCACTCAAATCATGGTGTATTGCCAGAAAGAGACCAATACATGGCGTTCTCCTCATTCTATGGTTCGTTTTGATGGGTCATGGGCTTAAAACGGATCTCCGTAACAAATGTTATGGACATTTAAGCACAACACCTATTTACATTATCAGCAGTTAGATGAAAATAGCATTAACCCATCATGTATAAATCTTTGAAGCTAGAGGATAGAAAACATAATGACAAGCTTTCTCCATACATAAATCCAAGATATCCTCTTTCTTTTCTCAAAATCTTTTCCACACATATGAACCCTAGAATCTCCAAAGTTAGGGTTTTGGGGGAAAATACACCCCAAGTTACATAAATGAAAATGGAGATGTCTAGTAGGTTAAAAATATGATTTGAACATGTATAGAGTTTTATAAAAAGGATGAACTCACCTTGTAGGGTTGTATTTCAAAACCCTAAAATGACAAGACTTAAAGAGATGAGAAACAGATCCTTGAAGAGACTTGAACTAATGCCACCAAAATCACCTAAGAGTTCCAAGATAGACATAAATGATCAAAGAATGAGGTAGATGGGAGCATTAATGGCAAAGGAAGGAAGAGGATTGAACTTACCAAGTCCTAGAGGAGAAAATCGCAGCTACCAAGAGTTCCAAAAGCTAAGATTAGAGAAATGAGGGTTTTAGCCGATTATTCTTCTATTAAATGAGGCAAATGGGTATCCCAATTACCGCCAAAGTCGATCACACAGGATCTAAGCATGTCCTCCAGAGTTTGAATCGTCCTTTCGCTTTGTTCGTCCATTTGTGGGTGGTATGCAGTGCTTAAATTCACCCGTGTGCCCAACTCTGGATGTAGGGCTCCCCAAAATCTTGATGTGAATCGACTGTCACGATTTGAGACTGTAGACAAGGGTATACCATGCCTAGAGACCACTTCGTCTATATACAGTTTTGCCAACTTATCCATTGGCAAAGTTTCCCGCATTGCTAGAAAGAGTGCACTCTTCGTCAAACGATCGACGATCACCCAAATGGTGTCGTTCCCTCTCAAAGTCTTCGGTAGCTTGGTCACAAAGTCCATAGTGATCTTATCCCATTTCCACTCAGGTATTTCCAATGGTTGAAGGTTCCCATAAGGTCGTTGGTGCTCGACCTTCACTTGTGAGCAAGTCACACATCGCTCCATATAGCGTGCCACATCTAACTTCATAGACGGCCACCAATAGTGTAACTTCAAAACCCTATACATCTTTGTGCTCCCCGGGTGGATAGAGTATTTGGACTTGTGCACGTCTTCTAAAAGTAGATCTCGATTCTTGCCAATTCTTGGCACCCAAACTCTTCCATTAAAACACTTAATCCCTCGACTATCTTCGGTCAAGAGTAGGCGTTGTTTGACCATTACTTCATCTTTGAGGTTCTCCTCCAACAAATCCTCGATTTGCGATGTCTTAATCTTTTCCATGAGGCTTGACACTAACTCGATCCTCGTAAGCTTGGCTTGAAGCCTCCCACTATACTCTTTCCGACTCAAGGCGTCGGCCACCACATTCGCTTTTCCCGGGTGATAGAGTAGCTTACAATCATAGTCCTTGAGTAGCTCCAACCATCTTCTTTGCCTCATGTTGAGCTCCTTCTAATCGAAGACGTACCTCAGGCTTTTGTGATCCGTGTACAAGGTACACTTCGTACCATAAAGATAATGTCGCCACAACTTCAAGGCGAACACTACCACTGCTAATTCAAGTCATGAGTGGGGTAATTCTTCTCATGCACTTTCAGTTGCCTTGACGCATAGGCAATCACTTTTCCCCTTTGCATAAGCACACACCCAAGACCCATCTTGGATGCGTCGCTATAGATTACAAAGTCCTCCGATCCTTCCGGCAAGGATAGAATTGGAGCCTCACACAACTTCCTTTGCAATGTCCGAAAAGATTCTTCCTGGGCTTCCGTCCATACGAACTTCACATTCTTCTTGGTCAATGCTGTCAACGAAGAGGCAATCTTAGAAAAATCCTGTATGAACCTTCGGTATTAGCCTGCTAGACCCAAGAAGCTCCGGATTTCAGAAGGTCTCTTTGGAGGTTGCCAATTCATCATAGCTTCTATCTTTGCCGGGTCCATCTTCACTCCGTCTTTCGTGACCACGTGGCCCAAAAACTGCACTTCCTTCAACCATAACTCACACTTGAAGAACTTCACATATAGCTTCTCCTTCCTCAAGAATTCCAGAACATCACGAAGATGACGCGTGTGATCGGACTCGTCCTTGGAGTAGACCAAAATATCATCAATAAATACGATAACCGACTTATCAAGGAAGGGTCGAAACACGCGGTTCATTAAGTCTATGAACACCGCCGGGGCATTCATCAAGCCAAAGGACATCACTAAAAACTCATAGTGGCCATAGCGCGTCCGGAAAGCGGGTCAATCTTCGAAAAACAACCCACTCCTTGAAGTTGGTCGAATAAGTCATCGATTCTAGGTAGTGGATATTTATTCTTCACGGTCACTTTATTCAAATCCCTATAGTCGATACACATCCTCATGGTTCCATCTTTCTTCTTTACAAATAAGACCGGTGCTCCCTAAGGTGACGAGCTCGGTCTCACGAATCCCTTCTCAAGAAGGTCTTGAAGTTGACTCATCATCTCTTTCATCTCCGACGGGGCCAAACGGTACGGAGCTCTAGCTATCGGGGCCTCCCCCGGTGCTATATCGATCTTGAATTCTACTTGACGATCGGGTGGTAATCCAGGCAAGTCGTCCGGGAACACATCGGGGAACTCCTTCACCACCTCTACATCCTCTAGCTTCTTCTTCTCAAGTTTGGCGTCTATCACATACGCCAAAAAAGATTAAAATCCTTTCGATAAGCACTTCCGTGCCTTCACCATGCTGATAATTGCTACTTCGCCCTTTCGCCTCTCGCCGTACACAGTCACCGACTCAACATCCGAAATTAGGATCCTGATCAACTTCTTCGCACAAAGGATTTCGGCCTGGTTATTCGACAACCAATCCATTCCGATGACAACGTCAAATCCTCCAATGATCATTGGCATTAGATCAACCGACAATTCTCTCCCTTCAATTTCTAGCTTGCAACCCTTAAGAACGTCACGAACTACCACTTGGTCACCATCCGCTAACTCTACCACTAACGCGTCTTCTAAACTAGTAGTGGGCATCGATAGCTTTGGGCAAAATGAACTTGACACAAATGAAAAGCTAGCTCCCGAATCAAATAATACACGTGTAGGTACGGAGTTTAGGAGAAACGTACCCGACACTACATCTGTCGATGCCTTCGCTTCCTCAGTAGTCATCTGAAACGCTCTGTTAGTTGCCTTCGGAGTGTCGATTTTCTTTCCTCCGCTAAAATCCGTCTTTGCTTTCGGGCAATCCCTTCTAATGTGCCCCGACTCCCGACATCTGAAACAAACTTGTCCTTTGATCGAACAATCTCTGAAACTGTGGTTGGGCTTGCCACACTTAAAGCACGACTCGGATCCGTAGTTACAGGGGCCGAGATGTCTGCTTCGACACTTTGAACACCAAGGGGCATCCCGTCTCGGACCCATTCCTTGTTGACTGTTGTTGTTGAATGGTTTTGATCTTTTGGTGTGCGCCGAACTCCCTTCCCATCTTCTCTTTTCAACTACTCCGCTTCTCTCCCCGTTGTTTGAACCATAAGAGTCCTCCACTAGTTGAGCTTCTTCAATTGCCTCCCGAAGGGTAGCGACCTTTGACACCCGAACCATATTCATCATTTCGGTAGGCAAGCCTTTGATGTATGCTTTAATCTTCTCCCTCTCGGTGGGGACTAGATGACCCACCACCTCCAGTTTATCCATAAACAGCTTATTGTATTCCTTGAATGATAAGTTTCCTTTCTTCAACCCTCGAAATTCATCGATGAGGCAATCCATGGCCCGCTCGTTACATAATTCTTCCATTACTTTATTCTTGAAAGTCTCCCAACTTAGTTTGGCCAACACGGTGGCCTCAATAGAAGTGGAATATACGTTCCACCATGTGAGGGCCACCCCTCTAAGCATTTGAGATCCAAAAACAGCTTTCTGGCTTTCCTCACACTCGCTCGATCGGAAAGCATGCTCCATCTCTCGGATCCAGTTCATGCATGCCACCGGGTCGTCTGAGCCTTTGAACTCCGGTGGTCGGCATCCGATGAATGCCTTAAAGGTACAAGCCTTTGGTGCGTGCCTCACTTCCGGAGTTGGGGTTTCATCAGAAGGGATTACGGGTCCCGTACCCCCAGATCCCGCCACTACAACGTTTTCCGCAACCGTCTCATTTCTGCGGTTAGCAACGTCTCGGTCCTCCAGTAACTTCAGAAACATTTCTTGTTGTTGTGCCATAGCTGCATTCATGGCTTGCATCATTCTGTCCATCATTCTTGTCTCTGGAGTCGCCTCTTCTATTATTGGGTGAGTCGAGGCTATATCACGTCGGGGTATTTGCTCAGGTCCCCCGCCCAACACATCTACAAACGGTGGGGGCAAGTCTGCGTTGCTCACTCTTGCTTGGTCGGCCGTGGATGCCGCTGTATCTTGACCCTACGGTCGATTCCGAGTATTTACCATTTTCTGCCACACATACGCGAGAACATAGATGAGATATAGATCATGGAAAGGAAACAAAGGAAACGTACCACTACATTCATTAATCATTGTAACAACGGAAATAAGCATACTCACGTAAAACATCCTCATAATAACGTTAGGTAGGCGAAATTATGAACATGCGATACATAAGAATTTTCATCCCCATTACCATAACTCTCAATTTATGTAGTTTCCGTCGACCCTAAGACCATCTTATCTTAGGAGTTCTACCTAATCTCACTCAATCATAACTTAAATTCACAACTTAAGTCTAGGCATTCTACCTTCATACCTAGTTCACTTAAACTAATGCTCTGATACCAACTTATAACGCCCTAATTTTAAAGAAATAAAATAATTCGAAAATTCGCAATATGACGACTATAAACTGGGTAAACCTGGGTACACAAAACCTATCATGACAATCCCAAAGTATCAACCCGAAAACGGGGAATATAGTTGTAGCCTTACAAAAGAATCAAATGAAGAATAAAGCTTAACAACCTAATAATCTAACTTAAACAAAAAAGATTAATATCGGGTGTTGCTATTCTTCCAAAAATGCGTATCCACAATCGCTATCGTATTGGTCAACAAGTCCTCCGAAAAAGACCGCTCTCGACCTCTAGGCCGACCGCTCAAACCCGACGAACCCCATCGCTAGATTGACCTGCTATACATGTTAGTTTTAAGAAAAAGTGTTAGGCTAAAGCCTAGTGAGATCAAACAGTTGCATTAAAATATTTAACGGTAGACGTAAATAAGAAAAGTTGAGTTATGATAGGAGTAATGATGCTTTTACCATAAACAGTTACCTCTTGGTTTAACGGGGGAGACCCACTTACTAACATAAGTGACGGAACACAAAAGTAAGCCACTAGACAGCAGTAAAGGCAAACACATAAAAGTACACACAAGGGATGTCACGCTCAGTGGCTTTAAACTTACACCCACGGAAAGTCAACTTCAACCCCCAAAAGGGTCCTTTGTAACACCCTAAATTCCGAAAACTAGAATAATTAAAATTTTTGCAATATGACGTCTATAATACCAACATTTCCATTTTTACCTGTAAACCAGCAACTAAAACCCAAGAATTCGGGGTAGTTTGTAACAATTATAGTAGCGATGAAATATAAGACATATATTACAACAACCTAACCAATCTAGATCATAAGACACAACTAGATTAATATGGATGTTACTATGTCTTCAAAACACTCTTCTCAAAGTTAATCCCAAAAGCCCGGTCCACCAACATCCTAAGCTTGAACCAGAAGTCAAGGTGTCCTTTGCACACCACTAGAGGAACCTAAGGACAAACATAACATCAAGTGTTAGGATAAGGAGCCTAGTGAGTTTTCAAACAAATAACATAATTAAATTAGGCAAAGAGTAGTAGGAAACTCCCATAATACCGCACCACGTGGATCATCCGAGTATAGTCCAACAAAGGGTAATACACAACCTGTACACGTTATAACACAAAACACAACAAGTCCACAACAGTGGGAGTTTACACCTCAGGCTCACACTTTAGTGCACACCGTTACCGGTGTCACCTCAAATGTATAAACTACCTTTAGTGCCCACTCCGTCGAGCTGCACCTCAAGGATAGCCGAGCCTTAGTGCCTATCCCTCGATTTAGAAGGTTTCACCTCAAGGATAATGGTCCTTTAGTGTCCACCCCCAAATCATACACCATGTTTCCAACATCACCCAAACTCTCGTACACAAGAGTTGGGTACCCACACAATATGTATATATCACGGATAACACCATTTTACCACATGCATATAGAAACCATATTATTACTAGCATAATTTCATGGTCAATTAACATCATTAATAACAACATTCACAACACATTTTAGAGTAATATGCATTCTTATCAGCAGTTAGGTTAAAATCACCAAATCGACAATTATGAGTATCTAGTATGTAAAATGAGTATTAGTAAGTAAGAATAGGTGAGTATTAGTAAGTAAGAATAGGTACAAAACTCACCTTTAGGGTTTGTGGAGTAAAAACCCTAAAATGAAGAAACCCTAGGTTGAAAGTGAGATTCCTTGAAGCTTTAATGGCACAAGAATGGTAGTAATTGTTGGGATGCTTGGGGTAGTTGAGGGTTAATAAATGGTGAGGGTGGAGTTAGGTTAAGAATTTAAATGGAGTGAGGAAGAGGTAGGAGAAAATCGCAGGCCTAGAGAGAAAATAGAAGTCTTGGTGTTAAGATGAGAAAATAGTGTTTTAAGTGAGAAATTCGGCCAAATTGAGGAACAGTGCCCCCGCTCGCGATTGTGACACTCGCGATAGTGCCATGGCACTCTCGCCAGGCACTATCGCGCCAAATGTACCGAGAGTGGTACATGGCTCGCGATTGTGTCAGGATCGAATTCTTAACAAGAATTAATACTCAGAAACTAATATCAAAGAAGTTGCGGAAAAACACTTTGATATTTGATCAAACAGTAATCAAAAACTACAAGATTACACACTCAACCTCAATATTGATGAACAGACTCACCAATACGAATTCTACTTCTCTAGAATTAGGATCTATGCCTTGAGGTTGTTTTTCTCTAAAAGAATGAAAACTAAAGTTATCTCACTATTCTAAACAATACTATATATATATATACTGAAGATAAAAGCTAATTACAATTAATAAAATATCTTCAGAATATCTTCCATCATTATCTCCAAGCTTTCCATAATCTTCAGTTTATCTTCCATCATTATCTTCAAGCTTTCCATAATCTTCAGTTTATCTTCCATCATTATCTTCAAGCTTCCATGTATATCTCTAAGCTTCCATGTATATCTTTAGATTATCCAGCTGTTATCCTTTCATGCAGATCTCCATCTTATAAGCAGTATTAATCATAAGCAGCATTAATACTCTGAGCAGTATTAACTCTAGCAGTACTAACCATGCTCAGCAGCATTAATCTCTTCAAGCAGTACTAACTTTGAACTAGCAGTACTAATCTTGTTGAACAACATTAACCATCAACTAGCAGCATTAATAACAGAAGTACTAACTAGAAGTATTAACAACTAGAAGTATTAACTGTTTTCTTCTAGCAGCATTAACTAGAAGCATTAATATCAGAAGTACTAACTAGAAGTATTAACAACTAGAAGTATTAACTGTTTTCTTCTAGCAGTATTAACTACAACTAGCAACATTAACCACAGAAGTAGTAACCATGTTGAATATTAACTTCAGAAGTATTAACCATGTTGAACTAGAAGTAGTAACCATCCTTGGCATATTTCAGACCCAACAATCTCCCCCTAACTTAACTTTTCAAAACTGAGAAGTTAAGTTCTTCAACATAGGGTCTTTATGATAATTTCAAAACTTTCTGCAACTTCTAGTTCTTCTTGATTCAGTTTCTGCTGTTATCTTCTTTTCTGTTTCTGTTGTAGTTACTGCTTTGTTTCAGCTTCTTCACTTATCTCCCCCTCAAAATAAGATTTCATATCAACTTGATTCTCCTTCTCAATTCTTCTCAAGTTCAGATGTTTAAGTCTCCCCCTTTTTGAAATAATCATGATCTTTTCATCTCTTTTATCTCCATAATTTGATTGTGAACTTTCAGACAAATTGTACCAAGTGTATCCATCAATTCTTTGTAGTTAAATCTGTCCTCACCTCCTTTAGGTGTGTTTACCACCTTTGAAGGATCCTTGGATCTTTTAGTAGAGATCTTCTGCCTAGCAGAAGCACCTTCTACTCCCTTGGTTTCTTGGCACCTGGGACCTTTAGATAATTACTCATCTAAAGTTGCCATGGGGAAGGTCTTAGATATGTTCACACTGTCCTGTCATGCACTTTGTGCAAAGTCAGTAGTGTGAGCCTTACAACCCATATGCTCTTGCATCTCCTTATTGAGCACCTTCTTGAGGTTGGGAGACACCTCTATGGTTTCCCTTTGGATATTCTCTAAAGGAGAATCCTCCCTTAGAGGGCTTAAAGGCTTAGTGGGTGAAGGTACAAGAAGGGAAGGAGCCTTCTTTACCTGTTTTCTTTATCTGTTTTATTGGTGAACTTGGCTTATGAAGTAGAGACTGTGGGATAGATATAGAGTGGGAAGGTTGGGATTGGCTAGCAGTGGGAATGTCTAATGAGGACCTTGACCCTGCTGCCATACCTTTTTCAGTGTGGAACACCACCATCATTGTAGAGAACAATGGGGTGTCAACTCCTTCAGAGTCCCTAGCAGATCTTCTCATGTTTGAGAAAACCTTGCCTTTAGGGGGTTTAGGTACATATATCTCATTAAAATGAGGTTAATCCGTCAATTCCTTATTAAGTACTTCTTGTACAAACCTTGGATATAGATAAAAGATTTTTGATTGATATCCAGGTTTGACATTAAATCATTGAAGATCATTTTTAGGTATAGAAAACTTACATTAGCAGTAGTAACACTTATCAGCAGCATTAACACAAACTGGCAGTAGTAACACATACCAGCAGCATTAACACAGTCTGACAGTTTTCACTGAACTAGAAGTACTAACTACCTTTCAGTATTAGCAACCTGAAACACTTACAGACACAAGGTTAGTAGTACCATATATCATAAGATTTTCAAAAGTTAATTTATCTTTTGAAACTATACCTTTTTCACTTTTCTTACCTTCTGCTGGATCAAAAGTAACATGTCCTCCATCAAATCTTTTTAAAGAATTTGAAGGCAATCCATGTTCCTTGTTATGTGCCAAGAGCAATCATTATCTTCATTCCAAATGCTCTTCCTCTTGAGCTTTTGATTGCCCTGCACACTTGATAAATCAGTTAGTCTTTGATGGAACCCAAGCCAAAGTGGTCTTGGGTTGACCTTTCTCATTAATATAATCTGTCAGTTTGGTCTGAATGAGTTGTTTAGGAATCTCATGACTGGAGTACTTTGTCAAGATTATAGGCTTGGCTGCATTACTACTAGAAGCAGCACTAGCTTTGTTAGCAGTACTAACTTGGTTAGCAGTACTAATCAAGTTAGCAGCACTATTTTTGTTAGCAGTACTATCTGGGATAGCAGTACTAACAGGTTTCTTTGCAATTGGAACCCAAACTTGAACAAAGTTGTTTGCTTTCTTTGTCTTTAAATTACTCCTTGGCTTATTTGGAGTATTTTTCTTTGGTTTAGCAAACTTGTTCTGAGCATGTGATCTTATAGGTGCTCTGTTCTCAGCCATATGATTCCTTCTCTGATTCCTATAACCAAAAGAGTTTTGTGGTTTTCTTTGAAAAGTGACTCTTTGGTTGATAGGGTTGAAATAACAGTGTTTGGCAAGATGATTCAATTTGCCACAGATAAAACAAGGTTTTGGTCTATTGATTTTACTCAAATCAACTCCTTGTTTTTGTGCCCACTGATTATTCCAGTTTCTCTGATTTCCCCTTGGTTTATCATGTTTTTGGGGCTCAGATTTATTGCAAGAACACTGTTTACAAGGGACAGGATTCACAACTGTGGTTTGCTTATAATGGACCCTCTCAGACTTTCCCTCAGTCTTTTCTATGTCCTTAGACTTGATCCAAGCCTTTCCACATCCCTCATTGGTGATAATGTTATTTTCTAGAGGAATCTCACCACTCACAGTGTTCTCATTACTCTTTTCACTAGAGTTCTCTACTTCAGAGTCTGTTTCAACCACCACTTTGTCTAAAGGATCTACCTTAGTGGCTCCAACAGGCAATTCCTTCCTATCCTTGGTCTCTAGTAAGTTTGATATAGGAGGAATGTAATTGTTGTTGTATGGTGGTGGTGTGGTGTTATAGCCTATTCCTCTTCTAAGTTTGTCATGGATTTGAGTTTGGAGCAAAGAGTCCATTGCTTTAGAAGCATTGGAAAATTTCTCAATATCCAGCTTGGCTTTCTCAAACTCACTCTTTATCTTCTCATTCTCCTCTTTAGACTTTTTCAGCTTAAATTCATACTGATCTTTCTCCCACTTCCAGTAGTTTGTGTCATAAGAGTGTTGAAGCTCATTGGCTTGGAAACTCTTAATCTGTTCCTCAAACCTCTCAACAATTCTTACATAGTCTTTTATATCTCTCTCTAATCTTTTAAGGTCATCACTCATTGTCTGGTTGTGATTCCTGTACCTTGTAACAGTTTCAATACAGGATTTAGAACAAAGATTAGATGTTACCTCTGTAGGAATTTCTGAGCTTGAAGACTCTGAACCTTTAGCCATGATGATGTGATTTTGAGTGTAGATTTCTGAGAATACTTGCTCTGATACCACTTGTCAGGATCGAATTCTTAACAAGAATTAATACTCAGAAACTAATATCAAAGAAGTTGCGGAAAAACACTTTGATATTTGATCAAACAGTAATCAAAAACTACAAGATTACACACTCAACCTCAATATTGATGAACAGACTCACCAATACGAATTCTACTTCTCTAGAATTAGGATCTATGCCTTGAGGTTGTTTTTCTCTAAAAGAATGAAAACTAAAGTTATCTCACTATTCTAAACAATACTATATATATATATACTGAAGATAAAAGCTAATTACAATTAATAAAATATCTTCAGAATATCTTCCATCATTATCTCCAAGCTTTCCATAATCTTCAGTTTATCTTCCATCATTATCTTCAAGCTTTCCATAATCTTCAGTTTATCTTCCATCATTATCTTCAAGCTTCCATGTATATCTCTAAGCTTCCATGTATATCTTTAGATTATCCAGCTGTTATCCTTTCATGCAGATCTCCATCTTATAAGCAGTATTAATCATAAGCAGCATTAATACTCTGAGCAGTATTAACTCTAGCAGTACTAACCATGCTCAGCAGCATTAATCTCTTCAAGCAGTACTAACTTTGAACTAGCAGTACTAATCTTGTTGAACAACATTAACCATCAACTAGCAGCATTAATAACAGAAGTACTAACTAGAAGTATTAACAACTAGAAGTATTAACTGTTTTCTTCTAGCAGCATTAACTAGAAGCATTAATATCAGAAGTACTAACTAGAAGTATTAACAACTAGAAGTATTAACTGTTTTCTTCTAGCAGTATTAACTACAACTAGCAACATTAACCACAGAAGTAGTAACCATGTTGAATATTAACTTCAGAAGTATTAACCATGTTGAACTAGAAGTAGTAACCATCCTTGGCATATTTCAGACCCAACAGATTGTGGCCTTCGCGATAGTGACCATGGCACTATCGCCGGCACTATCGCGCCAAACCCCCAGCCTCCGAAATTCGTTTCCTAAAGTCCGAAATGCAACCAAATATCATCAAAGCTCAATAATACGGGTGCGAGGACACAACGAAATAATAATACTTGTAAATGCAGTTCTAATTACCAAGATTTAACAGTTTAAGCACGAAAGTTTACAAACGGTGTATTAAGGAACAATTAATCACAAAGTCGAGATTTTGGGGTGTTACATCCTTACGTTGAGATCCTCATCCAATATCGTAATAATTAGCATGTAGGGATTACAACCCAATACAATGCCTAAACGTGCCTCGACGAAGAAAACTAATGTTTCAACGTCGGACCAAATGCACAACAATGATGGGGTCATGATTCCCAATGCAACCAAATATGTCACATAGAGCTAAAAAGTTAACCGATGTTTCAACGTTAAGATATGATGCCCGAATATTGATAAAAGAAGGTTTTCGCATAATACTTGCAAAATCTTACCAAGAGGTTCCAAATACTCAACCCAAGGTTATGGTAAAATAAGTTCCCAATGTACAAACTTATCAGCAGTTAGATGAAAATAGCATTAAACCATCATGTATAAATCTTTGAAGCTAGAGGATAGAAAACATAATGACAAGTTTTCTCCATACATAAATCCAAGATATCCTCTTTCTTTTCTCAAAATATTTTCCACACATATGAACCCTAGAATCTCCAAAGTTAGGGTTTTGGGTGAAAATACACCCCAAGTTACATAAATGAAAATGGAGATGTCTAGTAGGTTAAAAATATGATTTGAACATGTATAGAGTTTTATAAAAAGGATGAACTCACCTTGTAGGGTTGTATTTCAAAACCCTAAAATGACAAGACTTAAAGAGATGAGAAGCAGATCCTTGAAGAGACTTGAACTAATGCCACCAAAATCACCTAAGAGTTCCAAGATAGACATAAATGATCAAAGAATGAGGTAGATGGGAGCATTAATGGCAAAGGAAGGAAGAGGATTGAACTTACCAAGTCCTAGAGGAGAAAATCGCAGCTACCAAGAGTTCCAAAAGCTAAGATTAGAGAAATGAGGGTTTTGACCGATTATTCTTCTATTAAATGAGGTCTGCGCGCCCGCGCGAGTTATCGCGCGGGTCCACTCGCGCGGTGAGCCTCGCAGAGCACTGGGCTGCGGATTGACAGAGGCCCGCGCGGTTAGTTGCACGGTAAGCTGCGCCAAACACTGCAGAGGTTTTCTCTTCTTCTTCTTCTACCTTGGCTAACAAGTGGGATAGCTAGCTAATCCATATTGCAACAACATCAAGATTCAAAATTCGGGGTGTTACAATCCTCCCCACCTTGGAATGGATTTCGTTCCCAAAATACCAACTAATCAAACAAACGAGGATATCGATGCTTCATGTCCTCCTCCGCCTCCCAAGTCACATTCGCACCGCGATGATGTTTCCATTGCAACAACATCAAGATTCAAAATTCGGGGTGTTACATACATCATGTTGTTTATCGAAACCCACTCAAATCATGGTGTATTGCCATATAGAGACCAATCCATGGTGTGATCCTCATTATAAGGTTCGTTTTGATGGGTCATGGGCATAAAACTGATATCCGTTGCAAAGTTATGGACGTTTAAACAAGACAACCATTTTTGGTCGATTCAGCATAGGGGGTACCCTTTGTGCTTTCTTGTCAGGACCGACCTCGTTGGATTTCCATGAAACTGTACACGGTCCATCTACAATGTAAATGATAAGGTTTGCACAAGAAATAACTTGAAATAAACCCTCTCTCATACAGGATATTGTCGAAGCCACACATTGGCCAAACCGAACGAACGTACATCATGAAGTTTATCAAAACCCACTCAAATCATGGTGTATTGCCAGAAAGAGACCTAACCATGGCGTACTCCTCATTCTAAGGTTCTTTTTGATGGGTAATGGGCTTAAAACGGATCCCCATAGCAAAAATTATGACGTTTAACCGCGATACCCATTTTTGGCCGATTCAGAAAAGGTGGTACCCTTTTGTGTTTTTCCGTCTGGACCGACTTCGTCGGATTTCCACGAAACCTTACATTGTCCATCTAAAATGTAAATGATAGGTTTTCACGGGAAATAACTTGCAAAAAACACACTCTCGTGCAGTATTGTCGAAGCCACGCATTGGCCAAACCGAACGAACGTACATCATGCAGTTTATCGAAACCAACTCAAATCAAGGTGTAATCCATAAATCAACTAGTCCATGGATTTCTCCTCGTTCTAATGTTCGTTTTGACGGGTCATGGGCTTAAAACTGATCCCTGTGGCAAAAGTTATGGACGTTTAAGCGTGACACTCATTTTTGGCCGATTCAGCAAAGGGGGTACCCTTTGTGTTTTCTCGTCCGGACCAACCTCGTCAGATTTCCACGAAACTGTACATGGTCCATATACAATGTAAATGATAAGGTTTTCACAAGAAATAACTTCAAATAAACCCGCTCTCGCGTAGGATATTGCCGAAGTCATGATTGGTCAAACCGAACGAATGTACACAATGCAGTTTATCGAAACCCACTCAAATCATGGTGTATTTCTAGAAAGAGACCAATCCATGGTGCGCTCCTCGTTCTAAGGTTCGTTTTTACGGGTCATGGGCTTAAAACGGATCCCCATAGTAAAAGGTATGGACGTTTAAGCGCGAAAACCATTTTTGGCCACTTCAACATGGAGGTACCCTTTGTGTTTTCTCGTCCGGACCGACCTCGTCGGATTTCCACGAAACTTTATATGGTCCATATACAATGTAAATGATAAGGTTTTCATGGGAAATATTAGCAAAAAACCCACTCTCGTGCAGGAAATTGCCGAAGCCACACATTGGCCAAACTGAACGAACGTACATCATCTAGTTTATCGAAACCCACTCAAATCATGGTGTATTCCAGAAAGAAACTAGAACATGGCGTGATACTCGTTCTAAGTTTATTTATGACAACTCATGGGCTTAAAACGGATCCCTGTAGCAAAAAGTTATGGACCTTTAAGCGCGAAAATCATTTTGGTCGATTCAACAAAGGGGGCATTCCTTGTGTTTTATCGTCCGGACCGACCTCGTCGGATTTTCACGAAACTTTACATGGTCCATCTACAATGTAAATGATAAGGTTTTCATGGGAAATAACTTGCAAATAACCAACTCTCGTGCAGGAAATTGCCGAAGCAACACATTGGCAAACCGAACGAACGTACATCATGTTGTTTATCGAAACTTACTCAAGTCGTGGTGTATTTCCAGAAAGAGACCAAGCCATGGCGTGATCCTCATTCTAAGGTTCGTTTTGATGGGTCATGGGCTTAAAACGGATATCCGTAGCAAAATTTATGGACGTTTAAGCACGATACCCATTTTTTACCTATTCAGCATAGGGGGTACCCTTTGTGTTTTCTCGTCCGGACCAACCTCGTTGGATTTCCACGAAATTGTACATGGTCCATCTACAATGTAAATGAGAAGGTTTCCACAATAATTAACTTGAAAAAACCCGCTTTACTGCAGGATATTTGCGAAGCCACACATTGGCCAAACCGAACGAACGTACATCATGCAGTTTATCGAAACCCAATCAATTCATGGTGTATTTCCAGAAAGAGACCAAGCCATGGATTTCTACTCGTTCTAATGTTCGTTTTTACGGGTCATGGGCTTAAAAATGATCCCCATAGCAAAAGGTATGGACGTTTAAGCGCGAAAACCATTTTTGGCCGATTCAACAAAGGAGGTACCCTTTGTGTTTTCTCGTCCAGACCGACCTCGTCGGATTTCCACGAACTTTACATGGTCCATATACAATGTAAATGATAAGGTTTTCACGAGAAAAAACTTGCAAAAAACTCACTCTCGTGCAGGAAATTGTCCAAGCCACACATAGGCCAAACCGAACGAACGTACATCATGTTGTTTATCGAAACTCGCTCAAATCATGGTGTATTCCATAAAGAAAGTAAGCCATGTCGTGCTCCTCGTTCTAAGGTTATTTTTGACACGACATGGGCTTAAAACGTATCCATGTAGCAAAAGTTATGGACGTTTAAGCGCGAAAACCAATTTTGGCCGATTCAACAAATGGGCTACCCTTTGTGTTTTCTCGTTCGGACCGACTAGTCGGATTTCCACGAAACTTTACACGTTCCATAAAAAACGTAAATGATAAGATTTTCACGGGAAATATCTTGCAAAAAACCCACTCTCGTGTAAGAAATTGTCGAAGCCACAATTAGGCCAAACCGAATGAACGTACATCATGTTGTTTATCGAAACCCACTCAATTCATGGTGTATCCCAGAAAGAAACTAGGCCATGTCGTGCTCATTCTTCTAAGTAATTTTTTGATAGGTCATGGGCTTAAAACGGATCCCTGTAGCAAAAGTTATGGACGTTTAAGCGCGAAAACCAATTTTGGCCGATTCAACATATGGGGTACCCTATAACCAATTTTGACAGGTCTCGTTCGGACCGAACTCGACGGATTTCTATGAAACTTTACATGGTCCATCTATAATGTAAATTATAAGGTTTTCCCAGGAAATAACTTACAAAAAACCCACTCTCGTGCAGGAAATTGCTGAAGCCATACATTGGCCAAACAAAACGAACGTACATCATTTTGTTTATCGAAACACACTCAAATCATGGTGTATTACCAGAAAGCGACCAAACCATGGATTGATCCTCGTTCTAATGTTCGTTTTGACGGGTCATGGGCTTAAAACGGATCCACGTAGCAAAAGTTATGGACGCTTATGCGCGAAAACAATTTTTGGCCGATTCAACAAAGGGGGTACCCTTTGTGTTTTCTCGTTCGGACCGACCTCGTCGGATTTCCACGAAACTTTACATGGTCCATATACAATGTAAATGATAAGATTTTAATGGTAAATAATTTTAAATAAACCCGCACTCGTGTAGGATATTGCCGAAGCCACGCATTGGCCAAACCGAACGAACGTAAATCATGCAGTTTATCGAAACCCACTCAAATCATGGTTTATTGCCAGAAAGAGACCAAGCCATGGTGTGCTCCTCGTTCTAAGGTTCGTTTCGATGGGTTATGGGCTTAAAATGGATCCCCATAGCAAAAGTTATGATGTTTTAGCGCGATACCCATTTTTGGTCGATTCAGCAAAAGGGGTACCCTTTGTGTTTTTTCGTCCGAACCGAACTCATCGAATTTCCACGAAACATTACATTGTCCATCTACAATGTAAATGAGAGGTTTTCACGGGAAATAACTTGCAAAAAACACACTTTCGTGCAGGATATTGCCGAACCCACGCATTGGCCAAACCGAACGAACGTACATCATGCAGTTTATCGAAATCTACTCAAATCAAGGTGTGTTGCAGAAATCAACTAGGACATGGAGTGATCCTCGTTATAAGGTTCTTTTTTACTGGTCTTGGGCTTAAAACGGATCCCTGTAGCAAAAGTTATGGACGTTTAAGAGCGAAAACCATTTTTGGCCGATTCAACAAAGGGGGTACCATTCATGTTTTCTAGTCCGGACCGACCTCGTCCGATTTCCAAGAAATTTTACATGGTTCATCTACAATGTAAATGATAAGTATTTCACAGGAAATAACTTGCAAAATACCCACTCTCGTGCATGAAATTGCCGAAGCCACACATTGGCCAAATCGAACGAACATACATCATGTGGTTTATCGAAACTCACTCAAATCATGGTGTATTTCCAAGAAGCGGCCTAGCCATGGAGTGCTTCTCATTCTAAGGTTCGGATTTATGGGTCATAGGCTTAAAACGGATCCCCGTAGCAAAAGTTACGGACGTTTAAGCACGACACCCATTTTCGGTCGATTCAGCATAGGGGGTACCCTTTGTGTTTTCTCGTCCGGACCGACCTCGTCAGATTTTTACGAAACTATACATGGTCCATCTACAATGTAAATGAGAAGGTTTTCACAAGAATTAACTTGAAAAAACTCGCTCTCATGCAGGATATTGCCGAAGCCATGCATTGCCAAACCAAACGAACGTACATCATGCAGTTTATCGAAACCTACTCAAATCATGGTGTATCGCCTGAAAGCGACCAATCAATGGCGTGATCCTCATTCTAAGGTTCGTTTCGATGGGTTATGGGCTTATAACGGATCCCCATAGAAAATGTTATGACGTTTAAGCGCGATATGTAACACCCTCAAATCCGGAAATAGCAACTAATTTAAAATTTTCTAAATACATCAATGAATGATTCATCTATAATCACAAATTTAGATTTAACCTCAATACATACATTCATTCTACACATACGGTCTATAATAAGGACGGGTGTTACTAAAACCCAATAATAGTCGCTATCTCCAACTGCGGAAGGCTTCACCAAACTACTTACTCTCGTGTAAGTCTAATGCTCAACTCTTCAGAGCACTGCAAGAACCAAACCCCAACCGGAACCTGATGCACATGCCGACAAATAAAAAGGTTAGACTTAACGCCTAGTGAGCTCAAGAGTTTTCATTAGAGATAAATAAAACATTAACTTCAAGAATGTTATTTAAAAATCATGATTTCCGAAATGCAATACATTTGATTTGAAAGCAACTAAAAATGGAATACATTAAATCACAAAACAATCTCCTTTCATAATTCACCCTTTTCGTGATTAAAATCATAAAACACATGCCTCCTTAAATAAATCCAAAAACCCAAAGTGCACGTAAAACATAAATGACATTATAATGATCAAACACTGAAAACGTAGATAACTCAAACTTCCAAAACATCCCAATAACTCGAATGAGTTTCAATATCCAAGACCTCAAAATATAAGTAAATACCCATACTCAAACGTCTCCGAAAACATAGATTATAAAGCTCCATAACCAAAACTACACCTACTGGTGGCGGGGAAGACCCGATTACATTGTACGTGACGGAACACAAAGTAGGTCACATAATTATGTAGTAAATCAAAACATGTGGGTTACACATAAAACACCCACCGAGCTCAACTCCTCTGAGTCTATCACTCGAAAGCATCAAGTCAACTCCTCTGAGTCTATTCCTGAAAGTTCCAAAACAGGGGAACTTAGGCACAAGGGAATTACACCTTACTGCCCATGAGACGCTGACCGACCGTATAGGTCCACACCTTACTTATCATGGTGACCCGATGCCTATTCCGTGCCAAATGGTGAACCAAATGCCCAAAGCGAGGACATAGGAACACCGTTCTTATGAATCCATCGCACTAACTAAAACCTTACATGACTCAAAACGAATGAACTAACGCATTCAAAGCATGTAACTCTCAAATAAGATGCAATAAATGCAAATCATAACCAAACGCTCTACAATGAGCTATTAAAACGGACAAGTGTCCTCAAAACCCAACAAAATCCAAGTCGAGCCATAAGTTCAACAACCCAAAGACCCAACGTTGAAATTCATAAAACTAAATCAAACATAAACAACCCGTACTTATGTAAACCCATGCTCCAAAACATATAATAAATTCCAACGTAGTTTATATTGTGACAAATCGTTTTCCAAGTGAGTTTATAACATTTACCTTTCAAAATGTCCCATAACACAAAACCATGCATTTCTCCAAAATACAAAATGAAATACATTTATACTCAAAATCTACTTCCGTAATATAAATCATTAAGATACCAAAATATATGATTTATTTGTCATAATGCTCAAAATTCCAAAGATATGTACTATATAAGTTTATAAAGTTAAACACTTTCAAAATAACCAAACTTTATCAACAGTTAACAATTTTCATGCAAGATACAAAACACTTTAAAATAAAATTTTTGGCATGTACACCGTTTTCACAAATCAACATGAACTCACCTTGCTAGGTTAAGTTAAACCTAGGTTTCAATCCACAACCATTGGCCTCCAAAAGCATAGATCCCACCCAAAGCTTTCCGAAGACACCCATTCCAACTCTTCAACTCAAGCTTCCAAAACCTAGATCCACACATTTTCGACCATAAATAAACATATCCAACCATAAATGATTGTTACCCAAACATTTGTATCAAAATCCCCAAATTTGGCCAAACCCTAATTTTGACCTAACCTTCCCAAAATCAACCAAAACGAAATTAGAGAAACATAATACTAGGAAATCACCTACGGTGTGATTATAACTCATAAAGAATCTTAGAAACTAAGGGGACGAACTTACACTTAGGTTTTTGAGCAAAACCCCAAAACTTATGAATCTTCAAAAAGTGGTGATGAACACTTGAATCTTGCTTAAGAGGTTGAGGTTACAAGTATAGATAATGAGGGAGTACAAGATTGTAGGGGAAAACCCCCAAAAATGGATTAGGGTTCGTTTGAGGGGGTTGGATTCGGCTGAGAGAGAGTTTAGGAGAGAGTAGGTTAAGGGAATAAATGAGAAAAGTGGGAAAAAGGGATTTAATGGAGTCTGGACCTCGACGGCGAGAGTGCCCCGCGAGAGTGATACTCTGTCACAATCGCGGGCACAATTACCCGCTCCTACCCACTCTCGGTACAAGGGCCGCGAGAGTGCCCCGCGAGAGTGACACCCTGTCACAATCGCGGGCACAATCGCCCACACCGTACCGAGGCCAAACTTGTTAACCTTTCGACTTGAAGCGCTCCCGATCCAACGTTCTAATTTCACAAGGATTTATAATGAAGGGTTTTAGATTAGAAACTAGAAAAGAAGGACAAGGAAAGGCTTAACAAAATACGGGTGTTACACGATACCCATTTTTGGTCGATTTAGCAAAGGTGGTCCCTTTGTGTTTTTTCGTCCGTATTGAACTCGTCAGATTTCCACGAAACTTGACATTGTCCAACTATAATGTAAATGAGAGGTTTTCAAAGGAAATAACTTGCAAAAAACACACTCTCGTGCAGGATATTGTTGAACCCACACATTGTCCAAACCGAACGAACGTACATCATGCAGTGTATCGAAACCCACTCAAATACAGGTTTATTCCAGAAATCAACTAGGCCATGGCGTGTTCCTCGTTCTAAGGTTCTTTTTGATGGGTCATGGGCTTAAAATGGATCACTGTAGCAAACGTTATGGATGTTTAAGCGCGAAAACCATTTTTGGCCGATTCAACAAAGGGGGTACCCTTGGTGTTTTCTCGTCCGGACCGACCTCGTCAGATTTCACGAAACTTTACATAGTCCATCTACAATGTAAATGATAAGGATTTCACAGAAAATAACTTGCAAAAAACCCACTATGTTTCCAGAAACTGCCGAAGCCACACATTGGCCAAACCGAACGAACGTACATCATGTTGTTTATCGAAACTCACTCAAATCATGGTGTATTTCCAGAAAGCAACCAAGCCATGGCGTACTCCTCATTAAGGTTCGTTTTGATGGGTCATGGGCTTAAAATGGATTCCCGTAGCAAAAGTTGCAGACGTTTAAGCACGACACCCATTTTTGGCTGATTCTGCATAGGGGGCACCCTTTGTGTTTTCTCGTTGGGATCGACCTTGTCGGATTTCCACAAAACTGTACATTGTCCATCTACAGTGTAAATTATAAGGTTTTCACAATAAGTAACTTGAAATAAACCCGCTCTCATGCAGGAAATTGCCGAAGCCACGCATTGGCCAAACCGAACGAACGTACGTTATGCAGTTTGTCTAAACCCAATCAAATCATGGTGTATTTACAGAAAGAGGCCAGTCCATGGATTGATCCTTGTTCTAATGTTCGTTTTGACGGGTCATGGGCTTAAAACGGATCCCCGTAGCAAAAGTTATGACGTTTAATTGCGATACCCATTTTTGGCCGATTCAGCAAAGGGGATACCCTTTGTGTTTTTTTGTCCGGACCGAACTCGTCGGATTTCCACGAAACTTTACATTGTCTATCTACAAAGTAAATGAGAGGTTTTCATGGGATATTGCCGAAGCGACGCATTGGCCAAACCGAACGAACGTACATCTTGCAGTTTATCAAAACCCACTCAAATCAAGGTGTATTCCATAAATCAACTAGGCCATGGCGTGATCCTCGTTCTAAGTTTCTTTTTGACGGTTCATGGGCTTAAAACGGGTCCTTGTAGCAAAAGTTATGGTCGTTTAACCGTAAAAACCATTTTTGGCTGATTCAACAAAGGGGGTACCCTTCGTGTTTTCTCGTCTGGACCGACCTCGTTGGATTTCCACGAAACTATACATGGTCCATCTACAATGTAAATGATAAGGATTTCACGGGAAATAATGTAACTCCCCGAATTTTAGAGCGTAGTCATCTGTATTTTTGAGTAAAATCTTACTTACGGTTAAACTTATAAGTGTAAGCATTTGTGGAAGAGTAGTGGATCAATCTCGGTCGCCTTCGTGTTGAAAAATCCTTGTTTTTGGACCAAGTACGAAACCGGCGACTGTGACCGGCGATTATGCCATGTCACAGTCGCATGTGGCATTGTCGCGGGGGAGGGACCCCTTACGGTACATACTCTGTGAGTATGCCTGGCGATAGTGCCCGAGGCATACTCGCCGTGTCACTCTCGCGGAGTGTTGAAGACCTGCGGTACATATGGGGCGACATTGCCCAGCGATAGTGATTATGTCACTATTGCCTAGGCATAGTCGCCATCGCCAAATGGGGGGTATTAAATGACCAGCTCGATTTTTATCAAATCTGAACTTCATTTCTCTTTGGTTGGTCGATTTCTCTCTAGTCCAAGGAAGTAAGTTTCTGCCCTAAACATCTCTCCTCATAAATTCTTGGTAGATTTGACCTATGTTCATTAATGGTGATGGTATAGGGCCTCTACTTGCCATTCTAGGGGATCTTCAAGTCTTATCTCAAGTCTCTCTACTCTTCTTCTTCTAGGGTTTTAGGATTTGTCAAACCTACAAGGCGAGTCCATCTTGTAACCTTAAATCTTATACATGCCTAACTATTATTACTTATTGTTTTTTAACTTTCCATGCTAAAAGGGTGTGTTCAATAATCTTGACCTAATTTATACATTTGGGAATTTTAGGGTTTTTACTTACTTTTATGAGTATTGTTGGGATACATGTATAAATACATAGTACGAGGATACAAGAAATGGTGGTAACACTACGGTGGGAATAATATGAGAATCCTTAATTTTACACCTATATGCTTATTTGAGTTGATTCTTATGCATGACTATATGATACATGGATGGTAAAATGTGTAGTATATTATTGTTGATATTAACGAAATTTCCTTCGTGAAAGATCTCGTTGAAGCCTTTGAAAGAGTTATGAAATATTGTTGGAAGGTGAGATTATATATATATATATATATATATATATATATATATGTTACCAAGAAATAGGCATGGGGCCTCAGTGGATAATAGTTGTGGACTTTCCAAGTTGGGCAACGACCAACGACCGTTAATTGTAATTTCTTGGGTTGAGTGAAATTTAGAAGCAATGGGTTGCCCATTGCTTTATAGTGGGACTCTTTAACGTGATCGTTTGACCTACTTTTGTGTTCCGTAACCATCATGGAAATCGGGCCTCCCCCGTCATCGCAAGATGCTTGTACGTTTGGACAAAAGCATAAATTCAAGAGATTTACAGGAGCAGAGTAACAGGATTACATTTTCTTAATTTATACGCTTATGATTAATTGTATGTTGGATGAACTCACTAGGCGTTGGCCTAACACTTTCTTAATTGTGGCTTGTGTAACAGGTCATCTTAGCGGTGGGGCACATCAGGATTGAGGGAACGACCTTGGGGTCATGAGCGGTCTTTTTGGAGATACCTAGTAACCAACATACCTTGATTCGTTTTGAAGATGTACATTTTGGAAGGATTGCGACACCCGACCATAATCTAGTTAACCAAATTTAGATTAGTAGGTTGTCGTATTATGCTTCATTTATGGAATTGTAAATGCCTTACCATATATCCCATTTTGGGATGATACACTTGGGTTTGAATTTAAGTACCTTTACTTTACAGGTTTAAATTATCCCCTATTTTAGGGCGACAGGTTTCTCCATTTTCAAACGTCATATTGCCGAAATTTCGAATTTTATTTCTCTCAAAATTTCCGGATGTTATAAATAACTTGAAAAAACCCACTCTCGTGCAGGAAATTGCCGAAGCCACACATTGGCTAAACCGAACGAACGTACATCATGTTGTTTATCGAAACTCACTCAAATCAGAGTGTATTGCTAGAAAGAGACCAAGCCATGTCGTGATCCTCATTCTAAGGTTCGTTTTGATGGGTCATGGGCTTAAAACGGATCCCCGTAGCAAAAGTTACGAACGTTTAAGCACGACACCCATTTTTGGTCGATTCAGCATAGGGGGTACCCTTTGTGTTTTCTCGTCCGGACCGAACTCGTCGGATTTCCACGAAACTGTACATGGTCCATCTACAATGTAAATTAGAAGGTTTTCACAAGAATTAACTTGAAAAAACCCGCTCTCATGCAGGATATTGCCGAAGCCACGCATTGGCTAAACCGAACGAACATACATCATGCAGTTTATCGAAACCCACTCAATTCATGGTGTATTGCCAGAAAGTGACAAAGCCATGGATTGATCCTCGTTATAATGTTCGTTTTGACTAGTCATAGGCTTAAAACGGATCCTCGTAGCAAAAGTTATGGACGTTTAAGCGTGACACTCATTTTTGGCCGATTCAGCAAAAGGGGTACTCTTTGTGTTTTTTCGTCCGGACCGACCTCGTAGGATTTCCAGGAAACTGTAAATGGTCCATCTACAATGTAAATGATAAGGTTTTCACAAGAAATGACTTTAAATAAACCCGCACTCGTGCAAGATATTGCCAAAGCCACGCATTTGCCAAACCGAACGAACGTACATCATGCAGTTTATCGAAACCCACTCAAATCATGGTGTATTGCCAGAAAGAGACCAAGCCATGGCGTGCTACTCTTTCTAAGGTTCGTTTCGACGGGTTATGGGCTTAAAACGGAACCCCATAGCAAAAGTTATGATGTTTTAGCGCGATACCCATTTTTGGCCGATTCAGCAAAGGGAGTACCCTTTGTATTTTTTTCGTCCGGACCAAACTCGTTGGATTTCCATGAAACATTACATTATCCATCTATAATATAAATGAGAGGTTTTCACGGGAAATAATTTGCAAAAAACACACTATCGTGCAGGATATTGCCGAACCCACGCATTGGCAAACCGAACGAACGTACATCATGCAGTTTATCGAAACCCACTCAAATCAAGGTGTATTCCAAAAATCAACTAGGTCATGTAGATGTTGTGCTTGTGTCAGCTTGAGGAACAAATTTATTGTGGATTGGATAAGACCAACTAGTGTTAGGGATTTCATCAAGGAAAGGACGATTAATCTTTCATGGTATAGATTACTGGTGAACTTGGTGAGAATGTCGGGATCGACTTTAAGTAGAAATCGATTATTGAGGAGACTTTTATTTGTCAAAATTAGGAGTATTTGAAGGTAAAGTTTGCTTTGGGGTATCATTGGCGAAAATAGTTAGTTAAGGTCGTGCACCACTCTTGGAGTGATAGGTGAAACCTAAGGTTGGGAGGTAACGGAGATCTTAATGATAGGAAAGTGATTTGATAAGGACTCGATGTTCACCCCGTCATCGGTAAGATATGCCAAACCTTGGGATTAAGTTGTGACAGATCGTTATGAGAAACGCGGTGACAGTCTTGGATGGGATGTAATCGATTTTGTATGTGAGGCAAGGTATTGTCGAAGCATTCTTTTATCTAGGGGACCAGTCATCTTGTGAAAAGGATGTCCTCTAAAGTCCCCACCGCATGGTTGTTAGCATTTTCGGAGCGAATGGATGAAAAGCCATCTGACAGACTTGTTTCTGGGATGAGAAACTTTTCGAACGGTCTGGTACTTCTCTTTCAACTCTTGTGCTTTCTGGAAAGAGAAAATGGTGAGTTATCAAGGTCAGGAAGACCCTTGATTCGAGGTTTGGTTATCAGAGAGGACCGAAGTATGAAGAACAAATCAATCCTGTTAAATACGACATTTGGGTGTTTGGGCGGTGACAGATTTCGAGGACGAAATCTCTTTCAAGGTTGGGAGGATTGTAACACCCATGATTTTGGAAATACTTAACCCATAATGTCGTAACCGTATGACCATTATAATGGAGGTTTAGTAAGGTTTTACTTCCCTTTAGTAGTGGAGACATCGAGGATCGAATCGGACGAGAAAACGAAAGGAGAACGGGGGAAATGGATTCTCACGGTTTGGTGTGTGGCTTAGAAGTCGCGGCACAAACCTCCCAAGTCGCTGGGTCGACATCAGAAGACACGCGCGGCTTACCACGCAGCCTCAATTCGCGGGCAAGCCCGCGGGAGCGACCTGGAAGCTTAAAATCGACATTTTTGGAGTTTTTATTCATGTGGTTGCATCTCCTTCATACTAGGTCCGATTTGGGTGATTCTTGGACCTAGGGTTTCGTTTCTTGAATCTTTTCAAGATAATATAGAAAAGGATTGGTGATCTTGGGTTGATCTAAGAGTTCATGGTCAAGGTAATCTTCCCCCCTCTTCATTTAGATATTAGGGTTTGATGTTTCATCATCTTCCTTACATCCTTCAACTTTGGTGTAATTTTGGTATCTTGGTGGTAAAGGAAACCTCGTGGAGGTGTTGGATCTAAGATCTAGGAGGATTGCTTGGAGGTTTCAAGAAGATTCAAGTTTTGGGGGTAAAATCTAGATTTAACCTAAATCTAGCAAGGTGAGTTCAAGTTGATTTGTGAAAACGGTGTACATGCCAAAATGTCAATCTTTACATGTTTATATGTTTTACATGAAATCATATATTTTGGTATCTTAATGGTTTATTTCATGGAAGTATATTTTTGAGTATAAAAGTGTTTTATCGAGTGTTTTGGAGAAATGTTTGATGTTGTGTAATGGAACGTTTTGAAAGGATAAATGTTATAAACTCACTTGGAAAATGTTTTGTCCCAAATTAAACTATATTGGAGTTATCTCTAAATTTTGGAGCATGGGTTTTCATAAATGCGGGTTGTTTACGTTTGATTTCATTTTATGATTTTCTTACAATTGGTCTTTCGATTGTTGAGCTTATTGCTCGGTTTGGACCTCGTTGGGTCTTGGGGATAATTGTCCGAGTTTTGATAGCTCAATATAGAGCGTTTGGGCATGATATGCATTTACCGTATCTTATTTGAGAATTACATGTTTTGAATGCGTTAGTTCATTCGTTTTGAGTCATGTAATGTTTTAGTTAGTGCAATGGATCCATAGGCACGGTGTCTTTATGTCTCGTTTTGGACAAGTTCACCACTTTGGCATGGAATAGGCATCGGGTCACCATGGTAAGTAAGGTGTGGACCTATATAGTCGGGCAACGTCCCATGGGCAGTAAGGTGTAATTACTTTGTGCTAGAGTTCCTGTTTTGGAACTCACAAGAATAGACCTAGAGGGGTTGACTTGATGTTTTAGAGCAATAGACTTAGAGGAGTTGAGCTCGGTATGTTTTATATGTATAACCCATATGTTTTGGTTTCCTACATAGTTATGTGACCTACTTTTGTGTTCCGTCACATACTATGTAATTGGATCTCCCCCATCACCGAAAGGTGTTGTTTTGGTTATGGAGTTTTATAATCCATGTTTTTGATGATGTTTTGGGTATGGATTGTTATCCATGTTTTTGGGTTTTGCATACTGAACTTTATCAATTCTTTTGGAATATTTTGGATGAGAAAGTTTATCCACGTTTTCAATATTTGATTATTAAAGTGTCAGTTATGTATTACGCGAGTTTTGGGTTTTGGATTTATATTCGAAGAAACGTTTTGTTTTGTGATTTTAATCACGAAGAGGGTGAATGTTGAAAAAGAGATTGTTTACAGATTTAACGTATTTCACTTTGGAAATACTATGATGAGATGAGCCCTAGTTTTTCATAGCAGTACTATGAAGAGATGAACCCTAGTTTTACATGAGGGTAAGTAGTAGGTGAAGCCTTCCGCGGTTTAGAGATAGTGATTGTTATTGGGTTTTAGTAGTACCCGTCCTTTTTATAGACTGTGTACATAGAATAAAATGTGTGTATTGAATTTAAACCTTAAATTGTGGTTGTAGATGAATCAATTATCGATGTATTTAGAAAATTTTAAATTAGTTGTTATTTCCATATTTGAGGGTGTTACATGTATTATCGTTGCAAACCTTGAGATGTGAATGACGTTATCTTGGTATATTATGGGACAATTTTGGCTATAAATTATATGTTATTGTTATATTGGTTTTTGTTGTTAGAAACGGTATCAGAGTCGTTGTTTAAGCGATTTTTGGTGATTGGATGGGCCTAAACTTTAACTGTAAGATATGGAATTGCAACTGATATATAGGAAACCAGTAGGAAAGACCTTGATTATTGAGAATCATGACGATGGTAGTGAGAATCCTCATGTATGGTAAATTCAAAATCACATATGGCCAATGTCATTATTAATTTACAGGTGCATGAGTGTGCTTGATTACTATTGTTTAGATGATCAATAAATATGGTAGTATGTATTAAGATATAATATTGCAGATGATTAGCAAGGGTTTCGATGTCTTGTGTGAGGTTGTTTTGGTGTAATTATTGATACCTCAAGGAAGGAGTTCGGTCTTAGACGCCACTGAACCAGCTAGAGGTAGAATTTATGGGGTTCAAAAGGGAAGTATAATTGGTTAAGAGTATGCTCTTAATTTCTAACGAGTCTCTATTTACGGAGTTTGATGTATCAATTTTTATGTCTGGATCTTGAAAGTTTCAACTCAAGATCGGGTAAGGTGTAACACCCGTAATTTTCGGTAAGTAAATGCCACCCGGTCATTTATGTGACTGATAAATGATGGGATTTTGTTGGGAAAGCATTATCTAAAGTCCCTTGGAGTATCGGGAGTGTTGACATTGAAAAAGTTGAGTTTTGGGGGCTCCGAAAAAGTCCTGCTATAATGCCCGGCGACTATGACAGTGTCATAGTCGCACTGTCACAGTCGTAGAGGAGGAAACAGAATGTTGGGCAATGTTGGCGACATTGCCATGCGACAATTCCCTGGGCATTGTTGCTGGTCAATGTCCCACCTGTGTGGCAGACCGCTGTTAAGTCGCGAATTTCAGGCCTCTTTCTCATTTTCACTTCTCCAAACTTCCTCATTCTCTCCCAAATCATTTTCCCTTCCTTCCCCTCAAACCCTAACTCATTTTGGGTCAAATCCTTGAGATCTTTAAGTGTTTCATCATCAAGTGGTGAAGATTGGAAGCTAGAGTCATGGGTTCACCATCTTCTTCTTCAACCTCACGCTCCATGGTAGAGTTTTCTAGGTTTTCACCAAAACCTAAGTGGTAAGTTTATCCTCTCCATTTTTAAACCTTAATATAAGTTATAAATGCCTTCTTGATGGTTTCCTAGCATTTGGTTTCTTAAATTTCGGATTGTGATGGTTTAGGAGAAATTAGGTCAAAATTAGGGTTTTTGTCAAGATTGGGATTTTGATGTAATGTATTTGGAGATCAATTCTAAATGGTTGAATGTGATTATTTATGGATGGAATTTGTGTATCTAGGCTTATGGAGGTTTTGACCTTGAAGATTCAAGTTTCCTCAAAGGAGCTCAAAGTGGGGTAAAATCTAGATTTAGCCTAAATGTAGCGAGGTGAGTTCAAGTTGATTTGTGAAAACGGTGTGCATGCCAAAATGTTTATTTTAAAGTGTTTGTGTTTTACATTAAAATGTTAACTGCTGATAAGTTTGGTTATTTGGAAGTGTTTAACTTTGTAAACCTATAAAATACTCATCTTGGGGATTTTTGAGTATGCTGTTAAATGCATCGAAATGAAAATGATTTGATGACTTATTTACCTAAATGGAAAGTTTTGGGTAAGAATGCATTTTTATGATTGTTGGTATTACGTGCATTTTGTATCGTGAAATGTTTTAAAAATACCACCGTGTGAGTCATGGACGTTTGGTCATTCCCAACCTTGCAAACGTTTCTGAACTTATGAACCTTTGATTTTGGGAAAAGATGTAACTCAAGTATTTTATTGAGTAAACCGGTGATATTGGTATTTAAATGATTTATCGTATGAGTATAAATCTCTTGAGTAATTGCCATTTAAATGTGTGTCATGGGACGTTTTAGAAAGAGTAAATGAGATTATAAACTTGTTCGGAAAATGATTTATGTTGGAGTTTATTCATGTAGTTGAAGCATGTGTTTGCATAATTGTGGTCGTTGCATTTATTGCACTTTATTTTGGAGAATACATGTCTTGAGTGCGTGTGTCACTCAATTGGAGTCGTGTATTTTAGACTGTAATGCATTGGATCCATAGGCATGTAGGTCAGTCATATTTAAGGGTGAGAAGTATTGACATTTTCACGTTGGGAATTTTTGTCGTGTTGGCATTATTGTTGTCCCGGTTGCTTGGCGAAGAGGAACCTTTATGGGTTGTACTTTGGGACCATGGGTCTTGTGTTTGGATGTCTAATTCTTGTGCACGAGGTTAGACATCGAGAGTTATCAAGTAAGGAGTTGAGGCTCCTATCTTGAATGCTAGGGAGTAGGCACTAGGGGTCAAATGAGTACCCTGAGGATGAAACTCCATTAGAGACCAAACAGGCAATAAGATCGTATATCCTTGAGGTGTAGCTCGTCAGAGCAGGCAATGGGGGATACGATATTTGGGACTTGAAATAAAGTCTGACTGGAGGTGTGTAACGCTCGAAAAATCTAAGGTAAGTAAATCTCTCGTATTTGGTCATCTTGTTAAATTGGAACTGACAATTGTGTGTAAGTTGTGCTTTATCGATCCGTCAATGTTATACCTCCTAAATTGTGTTATCGTACGTGCAAGTGTTGAGTTTCGACTGAATTTTCGGGTCTCGGGGGCTTGGTGTGACAATGCCATGCGACAGTGCCAAGGGCACAGTCGCGTGGGTTGTACCGTAGGTTGCGGTCTCGGCGCGATAGTGACCGCTCGACAGTGCCAAGGGCACAGTCGCAGGTCACAGTCGCGTGGCATGTACTGCGAGTCGGGGTCTCGGCGCGATAGTGACCGCGCGACAGTGCCATGGGCACAATCGTCGGGCACTGTCGCCGGTGGTGTCTGAGGGTATAAAAATCCAACTTTGACTATTTTGACTTCACTTTCTCATCTCAATCGTTTTAGAGCCGAAATAGAACACCTTAGAGAGATTTTCTTCTCTCTTAAAACCCTTCAACATACTCAAACCCTAGTGGTAGTTGGGGGCAGTTATTGGTGGTCAAGGAAGCAAGAGGGTCATTCAAGAGAAGCATCCAAGTCTCCATTTTCTCCTCATCTCAACCAAGTTTTTATAGGGTTTTGTGTAAAACCCTAGATAGTGAGTTTTCCCTTAATATTTTCAAATGAGATACATATATTGTACATTTACTTGCTTAACATCTCATGTTTACATAAAAGTTGATCACCTGATAAGTTTGACCTAACTGCTACATTTGGGTTTGTTGAAAGTATGGTCTTGGTTATTATTGTGGACATTGACGAGGTTATTATTCTTGGTATTAAAGCTTGATAACATGTGTTTTGATGAGTTATGGATAATATTTGGGTATGTGCATATTTTAGAGTTTTGTACCTAAATTATGCTTGGGATTGTTTAAGTCTTATACATGTATCTTATGGGTATGAAATTGTGTATAGAGACGGACGTTGTACGTACATAGAACGAACCATGAGTAAGTGCTAGGAGGATGTAGTCTTAGGTGCCACTATAATGGTATACGCCTAGACCTCCGCCATTTGGAGTAATGCCTGGGAGGTAGTCTTCAAGTGTGTCAGGCCTTCGGGATGTTGCTCAAGAGAGTGAACATCAAGGTACATTGACTTGAGGTAAAACTCATTGGTGTAATGGGTCTCCCCCATGATTGACCCCGTATAGACTTTGGTGATTGAAGTGTCATAATTATTCATAACATGCCTTATATATGTATGCCATGTTTTTATTCAACTCACTAGACCCGTTTGGTCTAACACTTGATTGTTTGTATATATCTCAGGTTCTAGTGGTGCAAGCGCCAAGGAGGCTTAGTCGACTGTTAGTGGTGAGCATGGGAGCATTTTGGGATGCCATTTGTGAAGACAACTCTTTTGATTATAGTTGACAACCGACCGTAATCTTTGTCTAGGAAGGCTTAGATTAGGAAGTTGTTATCTATTATTGCTTCTTTTTACAAACTTGTAATTAACAGACATTTATTGTTCCTTTTTTGTATGAGCTCATGCGTTGGCATTTTATGCATACCAAGTTTCCATTTTCCGGAAATTTTTGTTAGCCCCATTTTTGGGGTGTTACAAGTTGGTATCAGAGCTTTAGTTTAAGTGAACTAGGTGTTGACCTTAGCATACCTAGACTTAGACTGGCTATGCTTATAGAATCACTGTCCATTTGGGTAGAGCATTCCTAGGTGGGGAGAGTATTAGGATTTCGGAATTGCATTGATTGAGAATTATGATGATGATAACAAGGATTCTTGTGTAAAATACGTTCACAATCTCACTTGGCCAGTGTGGTTCTGAATTTATGATTACGTGAGCATGTTTGAAGTTATTATTATGATGACTGATCCTTGTAGTAGTACGTATCGGACCGGTTATCTTTTAAAGAATTAACCGGTATCACTCTTATCATGTGTGACAGTTCATAATGGTAAACACGAGGAGTCGGGTCGGGGCAACCGATGATGCAAATGAGGCAAGTGTAACAGCCCCGGAAGTTACTCGGCAAGCAAACACAACGGCAGACCAAGTCATCCCATCGATACCCCGAATGCTAGAAGGTATTGTAGATACGGTCCCTCCAGTGAACTTGGAAACCGAGGACCCGGTTGTCCAAGAGGTGGACCCTCAGTCGGTCCTATTGGCTAGCATAATGCAAATGATGAACTCTGCGATGGACAAACGGGACGAGAAACTCATGAAGGACTTAGAGGATAAAATGGTTTTACGAAAGAAGGTTCAAGTTGGGTCCCTTGTTTTAAAGGTGTTTTTGGAAAATGTTGTCGTTTGATATTTAAAGTAAATCTTCTGATTGTCTACGATTTAAATTGCATTCTTTCCCTTTAACAAATATATTTATTCCATGTTGTAAACTCTTGAACTCACTAGGCGTTAGCCTAAATTTTTTATTTGTCGACATGTGTATCAGTTTCCGGATGGGGGAAGAGGTCCTAGCGTCTTGGTGAAGGGTTGAGTGCTAGAAGGATGTGCAAGGGTGAGTGGCTTGATGAAGTCTTCCGCTTAGTCGTTGAGATGAGCAACTATTTCTTTTAGGTTTTAGTAACACCCAACCTTGATTAGTCTTTATACAAGACTTGACCTATTATTTGTTGAAGTTAAATCTAGCGTTTTATTGAAAGTGACTCAAGTGATGATTTGTAGAATAGATTTTATCCTTATTGGATGTTTAATTTTAAGTTTTTAATTAGTTGTTCTTTCCAAATTTGAGGGTGTTACATAAGGGAAGTGAGCCATTTGATTCTTCAGTCAAGCGGTAGGGTGGCAAAGACGTTTGAGAAAGATACCAATGTTGATTTGAAGTATGGAGTAGGGATATAATGAAAGGCGAATGATCGTTTATTTGCCAATTAAAGTCAAGGCTTGAAACAATATACTTTGCAACCCAATGGTCAAGATGGTAACTGTGTAGTATGGACAAACAAGTATGTTGGGTAGCACCTGTACCGTAAGTTATTGTAAGAGTGAAAAACCCGGCCATTTGGCCAAAACCAGTGTACCAGTGAGAAATTGTTGTGAATGCAAACTGTTTGACCTTGTTAGAGTGAATAGTCTTCAAATGTAAAACGAGTTACATGCATTGCGTTTTTAAATGAGTTACATAAGTCGCTTCATATTAAAAGTATATACGTGCATGTCGAGTTTCTTGTTTTGAAAAATAAATCGACACATGTAATAAATAAAGTTAAGGAACCAAATCCGTAATTTTTGACATACCTTAGGGATCAAATCCATAATTTACTCTTAATATATAAATATAACGGAATGAAGAAGCTATTTATTAATGTGTGTCCCAATACGTAATCATTCAAACAAGTAAACAATTAAGCAACAACGATAATGCAAACCTGATATGATTATTCAATTGATTCAAAGGATTACAAGCTTGAAATCGAAACCACTCTGTTTCTCTATTTTGTGTACGGCGCACCATCCCAGCATCAACTCTCTCTCAATATTAATTTTTCTATTAAGCTCTTCTCTTAACCCTAATTACAACTAACCTAATCATATTTATACTTAGGCCATAAGCCTAATGGGCTTGGCTTGCTTGGGCCCAACAACTAAAACAACCTATTAACTTAATTATAAAACAAACTAATAAATAAAATACGTAAACAAACTTTAACTATTTATTACAAAAGGACCCTAGACTATTTGTTGAGACGACTTTATCAGCTTTGACTTCAGATTTCCATCTTCAGATAATTATGATCTTGAATCCAATAAATATGTGCTTTAACAATCTCCCCCTTTGGATCAAGATCATTCTTTAAGCACATAAAATGTAATCTTCCTCTTTGTCTTCAGAATGTAGCAATCTCCCCAATCGATGAGAATATCTTTTGGAAAGAAATTATCTCCAGATTCAGCTCAGAATGCTTCAGCAAATCATCTTCAAAGAAAATTTCTTCAATTCAGCATATCTTCATAATATCTTCCATTTCTTGATTAACGCTTCTCCCCCTTTTTGATGAAAAGAGCAAAGAGTTCATCAAAACATGTCTTCAAGAAATTTCTTCCACCATTGATGTTGCAAACAGAACCACTGAGTATCCGTCAATTCATTAAGATGTTCATCCAGATCTTTGCAAATCTAGACAAATTAGAAAATGAAGTGTAACACCTGAATCAACAAATGAATCAGTTAAAATTTCCTGTCAGTAACACAAAGTCACTGTGTGTAACGAATACACAATATAAAGGAGCTTTTATGATGTTCACTCCCCCAGGGCTTCCATTCAATCATCGAAAAACCACAAAGGTAATTTCTATGAACGTTATGACAAAGAAATAAATTCTTTGTGTGTTCGTGCAAGTGATAGAATAAATTAAGCATATAATGATTGCTTATAAGGCTCAAAATGTGTAAACCACTGAGACAACAGTTAGTTAAACACAGACTCAATGTGCATGAATGAAGTGTGAAGGTGGGGCAGACTTCCTTCTTTTCAATATCCAGATTTTCCAAATGAAAATTAGATAGCATATGTGATGCGTCCCCTTTGAAAATGAAACATTTTCTTGTTGAGAAGAAAATGAGTGGCTGGTGGGGTAATGTCAAGAGTTGGCATGGGCTAGTTGCCTGTTTCAATAATGTTCACCAAAGAAATGTGAAGCATTAGAAATGTGGCTGCCCGGCTCAGAAAGTATTTGGTGCAGAGTTTGATATTCTTTTACTCTGATCTCTCACCCTCTTTCTTTTAATCTTTAAGCTCACAGCTAACCGAACTCTCTTTTGACATATTCTCTCATCACACATCCCACACTCATTTCTTTTGAACTCCTCACATTTAATCACTAAAGGATTAACTTCTTGGCTAGGAAACACTGGTTAACGTGAATCCATAGAAGTTTCTTTGAAGTCCTAGCACACTGATCCCATGTTTTCCTATGAAGCATATAATGCTCAGATAGTTTAACTTTGTCAGTTAAAGCTCAATGATGAATCAGAAAACATTTAAAATCACACTTCCAATTTAAGAAATCTGTTTGAGAATCGGGAAGTGGTTTGAACATTTAAGAACATGTTTTCTTATGATTGAAAGTTGTCCTTCTTTCAACCATGAATGAGATGAAGAAAAGAAATTATACCTTTCGAGTACAGTCTCACATCTCGCGAAGTCAAGCTTAAAGTCATAAAGATATGATCTTGTAAGCATCGCTCAATCTGCAAAAGTCTTAAGGTCTAGTCAAAGTAACTTTATTCACAAAAATTGAAATGACATAAAGCAGTAAAACACTTAGTGTACGAGTTCTGATCAGAAGTAATCAGAAGTCATAGCCATACTCTTTACTTGTATGCTCCCCCTAGAATCATGCATCACTAACAATTATCAGTAAACACAATGCATTTAAATATGCTCCCCCTCAAACTAACATTGACCATCAATGAAATACTTCTCACACTTCCCCTGAGATCATGAACAAACTGTTAAAGAGCAGGTATCATGCGGAAATAATAATAAACAAATGATAAAGAGATACAATAAGAAACTTTAATAGGTAACTACCGATTAGGTCTTAAGATTTAGCATACCAAGTCTTGAGACAAGAAAATTAAATCTCTTTTCGTCTAAAGGTTTGGTAAACAAATCTGCAAGCTGATAATCGGTTTTTACAAAGTAAAGTTCAATTGTCCCCTTTTCTACATTATCTTTTATAAAATGATACCGGACATCTATGTGTTTGGTCTTAGTATGCTGAACAGGGTTAGCGGTAATCGCAATAGCGCTCTTCGAATCACAATAGATCGGAATTCTATTGAAATGAAATCCATAGTCTCGCAGTTGTGTTCTCATCCACAACACTTGAGAACAGCAGCTAGCAGCAGCTACATATTCCGCTTCGGCCGTTGATGTGGATACACATAATTGCTTCTTTGAAGCCCAACTGACGAGTTTATCTCCAAGGAATTGTATATGACCCGAGGTGCTTTTCCTGTCTAACATGCAACCAGCATGATCTGCGTCTGAATAAGATGTTAGTTCAAAGCTTGTATCCTTAGGATACCACAGACCAATATCTGCAGTCCCTTTCAGATACCTGAAGATTCGCTTTACAGCAGACAAATGGGATTCTTTAGGATTGACCTGATATCTAGCACATAAGCATGTAGAAAACATTATATCCGGCCTACTAGAAGTAAGATACATTAAAGAACCTATCATCCCTCTATAAGTCCTAACATCAACAGCCTTTCCCGAAAGATCGGTGCCAATCTTAGTACCAGGTGCCATTGGGGTACCAATCGGTTTACAATTTTCCATTTTGAACTTCCGAAGAATATCCAGAATGTATTTAGATTGATTGATAAAAATCCCCGTTGAAAATTGTTTGACTTGCAATCCGAGAAAGAAATTCATCTCTCCCATCATGCTCATTTGAAAACGAGACACCATGAGGTTTGCAAAGTTCTTACAGTACTTAGGATTTGTAGAACCAAAAATAATATCATCCACATATATTTGAATAAGAATGATATCGCCTTTATTCTTTTTAATGAAAAGAGTGGTATCAACCGTACCTTTTGTGAAACCTGACTTAACCAAGAATTGAGATAGGATATCATACCAGGCGCGAGGAGCTTGTTTCAGTCCATAAAGAGCTTTATCCAAGATGTAGACATGGTTCGACTTATCTGGATTTACAAACCCTTCTGGCTGTGAAACGTAGACTTCTTTCTTGAGTACTCCATTCAGAAAAGCTGTCTTCACATCCATTTGATAAACGGTGAAGTTCTTGTGGGCTGCGTAGGCTAAGAACATCCGAATTGCCTCTATACGCGCCACTGGAGCATAAGTCTCATCATAGTCTATTCCTTCCTCTTGCCTACATCCCTTGGCGACAAGTCGTGCTTTGTTTCGGATAACGGTACCATCTTCATCTTTCTTGTTTTTGAACACCCATTTCGTACCAATGATGGTTTTACCTTGCGGTTTGGGTACTAGTCTCCAGACTTTCAGTGCTTCAAACTGATTCAGCTCATCTTGCATCGCAGTTACCCAATCTGAATCGGCAAGGGCCTCAGATACGCGAGTAGGCTCGATCTTGCTCAGAAAGGATTCATACATACATAGATTTGATGTGGCAGACCTAGTTTGCACCGGTGCAGATGGATCTCCAATAATTTGATGTACCGGGTGCTCTTTGGTCCACTTATGTTCATGAGGGAGTGGATTAGATGCATGTTGATCATTGTCATCATCTAGGAATCCACTGTTATCGCCTTCAGATGGTTCAGAATCAACGGGGGTTTCAGTTGAAGGAGTCATTGCAGAAGAGGCAGTAGGTACATGTTGGGAACTGAAGATGTAACCAAGTCATTAATGCTGCTAGTTCAGAGTTAGTACTGCAAGATGATCTCAAAGTTAATACTGCTAGGTATTACTACTTCTAGTAGAATTAATATTGCTAGTCAAAGTTAGTGCTGCTTGAACAAAGTTAGTACTGCTTAGCTAGTTAGTACTGCTAGTGGTTAGTGCTGCTTAGTAGTTAATGCTGCCAAGACTCAGTTAATGCTTCTAAGGTGATCAAGGTGATTAATGTTGCTTCTAAGATAATGTGAAGATAATGTTGAAGAGATAGCGTCTGGAGATAAACATGGAAAGCTTGAAGATAATTATGAAGATTATTTTGAAGATCTTTTTATGTTTAGTAATTATCTTTTATTCTTCAATATATATATATATATATAGATTTGTTTAGAATAGCGAAGTAATTTTTTTTTAGAGAGAATTAATTCTGAGTTTTTGTTCTAGAGAGAATCAACCCCAAGGCATAGTTCCTAATTCTAGAGAAGTAGAATTCGTCTTGAAAGAGCCTGTTCTTCAAGATTGAGGTTGTGAATGAAAAGCTTGTAACTTGAATCATTAAATAAAGTTTACAAGTTGATTGTGATTCACTGTTTCATTGTTTTTCTGCTTATTGAATATTAAAGTGCTATTCCGCAGCTTCTTTAATATTGTTTCTGAGTATTCATAATTCTTGTTGAGAATTCGATCCTGACAAGTGGTATCAGAGCCTGTTCTCTCAGAAACATTCATTCATTCATCATGGAAAACTTTGCAGAATCAAACAGTACTCTTGTCTCTAAGGTTCCAATGCTCAAACCCAATGAGTTTGACATGTGGAAGATCAGAATCAGGCAATACATTCTCCTCACTGACTACTCAATGTGGGATGTCATTGAGAATGGACCCTCTACTGAAGGCCAGATTGGACTAGATGGGAAAAGATCTCCACCAAAGACAGATGGTGAGAGGAAGATCAGGCAGACAGAGATGAAGGCCTTGAGCACTCTGCTCTTGGCCATCCCAATGAATATCAGCATCAATTCTGCAACTGCACTGATGCTCAGATTCTCTGGAATGCTCTAGAGAAAAGATTTGCTGGAACTAAGAGCACCAAAAGAAATCAAAGGGATGTTCTGAAGCAGCAGTATGAGAACTTCACTTCTTCAAAGAATGAGTCTATGACTCAAACTTTTGACAGGTTCAACAAGCTTATTGGTGAACTGGCTACTGTTGGAGTGAAGATGGAGCAAGATGATATCAACAGGAAGTTCCTCAGATCTCTTGGGGATGAATGGACTATGTACACTATCTCATATAGACAGAGTGACAATCTGGAAGAGAAGGAACTAGATGATATGTATAATGATCTAAGAGTTTTTTAATCTGAGGTAGAAGCTAAGAAGAAGCCCACTGGGTATATTCATAATGCAGCACTTCTATCAGCATCCACTGATACTACTGCCAACCCTAAAGCAGTTAGTGCTGCTAGTGGAGTAAATTCAGAAAAAGGCACTGAAACTGTCTTTGAAGCCTTTTTGTCAAGTCATAGCAACAACTCCTTGATTAATGATGATCTGGAACAAATTCACCCTGATGATCTGGAGGAGATGGACATTAAATGGCAGATGGCCATGTTATCTATGAGGGTGAAGAAGTTTATTAAAAGAACTGGGAGGAACAACTTCTCTCAAAGAAGAGAAGATGGAGCTCGTTTTGACAAAACAAAGGTGGAATGCTATAAGTGCCACATGAAGGGACACTTTGCTAGAGAGTGCAGAAGTGGTGTGCCAAATAACAACCACCAACAAGCTCAGAATGGAGGCTACAATCAAAACAAGAACTCTGCTCAAGCCCTTGTTTCTCAACAAGGAATGGGGTTTGACTGGAGTGACCAAGCTGAGGAAGCCATTCAGAATCAAGCTCTTATGGCAGAGGTGTCTGATCTCCCTACTGATGTAATTTCTAATCTTTGTACTCAATCTTGCATAGACACTGTCAAAAGGTACAGGGATCACAACCAAAACATGTGTGATGACCTCAAAAAATTAGAAAAGGACAGAAGAGATTATGTGTTGATAGTTGAGAGGTTTGAAGAACAAATCAGAGGCTTCCAAGCCAATGAACTTCAACACTCTTATGACACAAACTACTGGAAGTGGGAAAAGAATGAGTTAGAGACCAAACTGTCTAAGTCCAAAGAAGAGAATGATAAGTTGAAAGAAGAACTAGCTATAGTTAAGCTTGATATAGAAAAGTTTTCATATGCTTCAAAAGCAATGGATTCTCTTCTAAAGGGTCAGATTCATGATAAAATGAAGCCTGGTGTTGGATACAACAACACACCCCCTCCTTACAACAACAACTACATCCCTCCTACATCAGACTTGTTAGAGACCAAGGAGAAAAAGGACTTGTCTGAGGAAGCCTTTAAGATAGATCCTTTGGATGAGGTGGTTGTTGAGGATATGACTGAGAAAGAAGCCAGTGAGAATGGGAACAATGTTGTGAGTAAAGAGATACCCTTAGAAAACAACATTATCACCAATGAGGGATGTGGAAAAACTTGGGTCAAGTCTAAAAAGATAGAGAAGACCAAAGGAAAGGCCAGCAAGGTCCATTACAAACAGACCACTGTTGTGAATCCTGGCCCTTGTAAACAGTGTGCTTGCAATAAAACTGAGAGCCTAAATTCTGGTACAAAGAGAGGTAATCAAAGAAACTGGAATAATCAATGGGCTCAGAAACAAGGAGTTGATATGAGTAAGATAATCAGACCAAAACCTTGTTTCATATGTGGCAAGTTGAATCATTTGGCTAAGCACTGTTTCTTTAACCCTATTAACCAAAAGATGAACTTTCAAAGATTTATGCAAAAACCTGTTGGTTATAGGAAGGCTGGAAAGAAACATGTGGCTAAGAAATCTGTTGAAACCAAAGGCCAAATGAAGAAAAAGGTTTTAAAAGAGAGTATTAAAATGTGGGTGCCTAGAAGCACTAAAACTGTTAGTACTGCTACATCAAATAGTACTGCTGACAGGGATAGTGCTGCCAGAAGTAATACTGCTGCTATCAGTATTAGTACTGCTGAGAATATTAATGCTTCTAACACGGTTAGTACTTCTTCAAAGGTTACTACTGCTAACACAGTTACTACTTCTAACAAGGTTAGTACTGCTAAGCATGCAAGTGCTGCTAATGCAGTCAGTTCTTCTAAAACCAGTACTGCTTCTAGCAAATGTGCAACCAAACCTATTATTGTGACAAAGTACTCCAGCAATGAGGAGTCAAAGTTTAAAAATCTTGTCAAGAAGGAATGTAAATATTTTGATGAGAAAGGGGTACCCAAGACCACTTTGGCTTGGGTTCCTAATCAATACTAACTGATTTATCTTATGTGCAGGGCAACCAACAGCTCAAGGGGAAGAGCATTTGGCATGTGGATAGTGGTTGCTCTAGGCACATGACAGGCAACATGTCATGCCTTCAGGATTTCAAGCATATCAATGGAGGACATGTTGCATTTGGATACAATCTTGCAGGTGGAAAAATAAGTGGAAAAGGTAATGTTACAAAAGGTAAGATGACATTTGAGGATGTCTACTATGTTGATCAGTTAAAGTACAACCTGTTAAGTGTATCACAGGTTTGTGACAAACAACATAGTATATTATTTACCAATACAGAATGTATGATCCTTGCTCCAGGATTCAAGGTAGTTGATGAAAGCATGATACTACTTAGAACTCCAAGAAAGGACAATGTTTATTGTCTAGACATGGACAATGTTTCAAGTGATTCATCCCTGAACTGTCTTGTTTCAAAAGCTTCTGTGGATGAATCCTCTCTTTGGCACAGAAGGATGTGTCACATGAACTTCAAGACAATGAACAAACTTGTTAAAAACAACCTTGTAAGAGGTTTACCATCAAAAGTCTTTTCATGTGATGATCATTGTGTCGCTTGCCTTAAAGGCAAACAACACAAAACTTCTCATAAGACCAAAGAGTTAAATACAATTTCTTCTTGTCTCCAGTTGTTACATATGGATCTGTTTGGTCCTACAAATGTGATGAGCATAGGGAAGAAATCATATTGCCTAGTTATTGTTGATGATTACTCTAGATTTACTTGGGTATATTTTCTAAGGACTAAGGATGAGACAAGTGGACTGATCAAATCCTTTATTCTAAGAATTGAAAACCAAACTAATCAAAAAGTAAAAGTCATTAGATCAGACAATGGAACTGAATTTAAAAATCTTGATCTAAACACCTTTTGTGAGGAAAAAGGTATTGAGAGACAATATAGTGCTCCTAGGACTCCACAACAAAATGGAGTTGCTGAGAGAAGGAATAGGACACTAATTGAGGCTGCTAGATCTCTGTTAGCTGATTCAAAACTGCCAATTACTTTCTGGGCTGAAGCAGTTAATACTGCCTGTTATGTCCAAAACAGAGTTCTAGTGGTCAAGCCAAAGAACAAGACACCTTATGAGCTCTTAAATAAAAGAAAACCCTTTATTGGATTTTTTAAACCATTTGGGTGTCCTTGTACAATTCTCAATGCCAAATCTCACTTAGGAAAGTTTGATAGCAAGGCAGATGATGGATTTCTTGTGGGTTACTCATCTCAAAGTAAGGCCTACAGAGTTTTTAATACTTCTTCTAGAATAGTTGAGGAAAGTGACAATGTCAAATGCAATGAGAACACACCAAATCCTATTGGGTCTGGTCCTCAGTGGCTGTTTGACATTGATTCACTAACTAACTCTTTTGGTTTCAGTAGTGATGATTATGCAGGTTCAAGCAGTGGAGGATTAGGGACTACACAAGTTCAAGACAACATACCTCAGTCTGTGATTTTTCCCATACCTACAGTGGATCCTGTTGAAGACTGTGAAAAGGAGCCATCTACTGAACCAAATCAGAGTGAAGAAGAAAGAAGAGATGAGGAGAGTCAAGAAAATACATAACCAGAAGTAGCTGCTGAAATCACTTCAGTTGAGTTGAATGACACTAATCTAGAGGTGGGACTCAATGAAGAACCTAGTCATCAAACAAGAACTCAAAAGAATCATCCTCCTCAGCTGGTAATAGGAGATATCTCTTCTCCTATGATGACTAGAAATCAAAGCAGGCTGCAAGATATGCAAGACCAACAGCATACAGTGCTTTCTTGCTTTCTATCCCAGCTTGAGCCTAAGAAGGCTCATGATGCTATGAAAGATTCCAGTTGGATAGAAGCTATGCAAGAAGAGCTGCTCCAATTCAAGCTGCAAGATGTTTGGGATATGGTAGACCTTCCTAAAGGTCAAAGAGCAATAGGTACAAAATGGGTCTTCAGGAATAAGAGAGATGAGAGAGGAATAGTAGTAAAGAACAAAGCAAGGTTGGTGACACAAGGGTATACACAAGAAGAAGGAATAGATTATGAAGAAGTATTTGCACCAGTGGCTAGGATAGAAGCAATCAGATTGTTCCTGGCCTATGCTTCTTATATGAAGTTCATAGTTTATCAAATGGATGTAAAAAGTGCATTTCTATATGGCTCAATTGAAGAAGAAGTATATGTCTGTCAACCACCAGGGTTTGAAAACCCAAACTATCCAGACAGAGTATACAAACTGAAGAAAGCACTTTATGGACTGCATCAAGCACCAAGAGCATGGTATGACACTCTGTCATCCTATCTCCTGGAAAATGGCTTTGAAAGAGGAGTCATTGATAAAACTCTGTTCATCAAGAGAAAGAAGAAGGACATCTTGTTGGTCCAAATCTATGTGGATGATATCATCTTTGGATCCACAAGAGACAATATGTGCAAGGAGTTTGAGGATCTAATGCATCAAAGGTTCAAAATGAGTTCTATGGGGGAACTTACTTTCTTTCTTGGACTCCAAGTCCAACAAAAGTCAGATGGTATTTTTATTTGTCAGTCCAAGTATGTGCAGGACATTCTAACCAAGTTTGGTTTCTCAGACTCAAAGCCTGCCAGCACACCTATGGAGACACACAAGCAGATAACAGCAGATCTTGAGGGGGAGGATATAGATGTTCATCACTATAGATCCATGATTGGATCTCTCATGTATCTTACAGCCTCCAGGTCAGATATAATGTTTCCAGTCTGTGTGTGTGCAAGATTTCAAGTTAGGCCAAAGCAATCACACTATCAAGTTGTTAAGCGGATATTCAAATATCTCAAAGGGCAACCTAGATTGGGACTTTGGTATCCTTATGACTCATCATTTGACCTACTTGCATACTCAGACAGTGACTTAGGTGGAGCAAACTTGGACAGAAAATCTACTTCTGGAGGATGCCAGTTTTTGGGTGTAAGACTAGTATCATGGCAGTGCAAGAAACAAACCACAGTGTCCACATCTACAACAGAAGCAGAGTACATAGCAGCTGCAAGTTGATGTTCTCAAGTCTTATGGATTCAGAATCAAATGCTGGACTATGGGGTAACCTTTCTACACACGCCAATCTTTATTGATAATAGCAGTGCTATTAGCATTGTTAATAACCCTGTCAAGCACTCAAAGACAAAGCACATTGAGATCAGGTATCACTTTATAAGAGACTGCAATGAAAAGAAGCTTATTCAGGTTGTAAAAGTTCATACTGATAACCAGTTTGTTGATCTATTCACCAAAGCCTTTGATGTGGGTAGATTCAATTTCTTGGTAACAAGTGTGGGAATGATCAACTCTGAATAAGATCCTACTTAAAAAGTGGTTCAATACCTGTATATTGGTTATTCTTGGTGTTACTAATGTTCTTTCTCAGGAAATGTAGAGCAGTACTCAGTTCATCACAAGCTTAAAAGTGTAAGTATGGTTAATACTGCCAGTACAGTTTTAGTACTGCCAGTACAATTTTACTACTGCCAGTGCACAGTTAATACTGCTAGTTAGTTAATACTGCTCTCAGTTAATACTGCTAGTTAGTTAATACTGCTAGTGGTTAATACTGCTCTCAGTTAATACTGCTAGTTAGTTAATACTGCTAGTGGTTAATACTGCTCTCAGTTAATACTGCTCACTGTTAATACTGCTTTCACTATCTTTTTAAGGTTAATACTGCTTATAATCCACAAGCTATAAATACCCTTTCCCCGCCTAAAAGATCATAACGACTCTTTGTCTACTGTTCATCTTCTCTCTCACTCTTTTCTCTCAAGTATCCAGTGCTCGATAGTCAAGACTCCTTGCGTACAGATGGCTTCAATGGTGTTTGTTGATGAGCACAACGAGATAGCCATGCTCCAAAATCCAAAACAAGCCGAAGGTTTTCACCAGATAGTCGACTTTTTGAGGTCAAGCCACATCGCTCATGCTCTTACTGTGTCTCCTACCATCTACATAGAGCACCAAAGGCAATTCTAGGCCAACGCCACTACTAGCACTGAAAATGGAGTGCAGTGCATCAAAACAAGGGTTTGTGACAAACCCTTGACAGTTATTGAGGAGACCATTCGCATCTATAGGGCAAAGTCAAAGGATTCTGAAGAGAACCAAGATGATGGATAAAAGAAAGAAAACTGACAAGAAGCCCAGAGTAGAAGAAGAGAAAAAGGTTGCTGAAGAAGAAGAGGCACCAAAGAATGAAGAAAAGAGAGTTGAATCTCAGGAGGTACCACAGAGTTCAGATGTAAATATGTACATGGTGGTAATGGATAAAATTCCAAAGCCTATCACAGCTGAACCTGTTGGAGTCAAACCTCCTGAAGTCATCCACTGGGATATTATGATGGTGGATGGTAAAGAGTATATCAGATTGAAAAGAAAGGATGAGAAGTACTATGTGTTTGCAACATGGAACAAAATTGTCAAAGAATGTTCAAGATCTGATTTAGAAGAGATGTATGAAGTTGGTATGAAGTTACATGCAGATCAGCTGAAAGCTCCAGGGTTACCAATTGTAAAGCTGGTTATGGAGTATTTGTGCATGTTATTCAATCCATAAGCAGTGAAGCATTTAATCAGAGATGTGTTCAAAACTGTTAGAGGATGGACTCTGTATGAAAGGAGTGGAGTCTATGAATTGGCCTTGGATACTTTTCACATGGAATATTACTTGGTGGACAGGGTCTACAATCACACACGTCTAAAGCTTCATGCCATGTTAAAGAAGAAGCTGGGTTGTGCACCAAATTCAGAAATGGCAAAGTACCTAATTCAGAGAACTATCAATTAGAGCATGGGACTGGATCCTAACCTTGGACTGAATCAATGAAAGTTTTGGAAGCATCTGAAGAACTTGACTTCTCTTTCTAAAAGTCAAGTTAGGGGGAGATTGTTGGGAACTGAAGATGTAATCAAGTCATTAATGCTGCTAGTTCAGAGTTAGTACTGCAAGATGATCTCAAAGTTAATACTGCTAGGTATTACTAGTTCTAGTAGAATTAATACTGCTAGTCAAAGTTAGTGCTGCTTGAACAAAGTTAGTACTGCTTAGCTAGTTAGTACTGCTAGTGGTTAGTGCTGCTTAGTAGTTAATGCTTCCAAGACTCAGTTAATGCTTCTAAGGTGATCAAGGTGATTAATGCTGCTTCTAAGATAATGTGAAGATAATGCTGAAGAGATAGCGTCTGGAGATAAACATGGAAAGCTTGAAGATAATTATGAAGATTATTTTGAAGATCTTTTTATGTTTAGTAATTATCTTTTATTCTTCAATATATATATATAGATTTGTTTAGAATAGCGAAGTAATTTTTTTTAGAGAGAATTAATTCTGAGTTTTTGTTCTAGAGATAATCAACCTCAAGGCATAGTTCCTAATTCTAGAGAAGTAGAATTCGTCTTGAAAGAGCCTGTTCTTCAAAATTGAGGTTGTGAATGAAAAGTTTGTAACTTGAATCATTAAATAAAGTTTACAAGTTAATTGTGATTCACTGTTTCATTGTTTTTCTGCTTATTGAATATTAAAGTGCTATTCCGCAGCTTCTTTAATATTGTTTCTGAGTATTCATAATTCTTGTTGAGAATTCGATCCTGACAGTACAGCTTGGTCAATCTGATGATCAGTCCTTACAGTGCATCCTACTGAGTCAACTACTTCTGTCTCGGCGGTGTTGGTCACAACTTCAACTGTCGGAGTAGGCTTTTGAACTGGAACTTCTTGCTGAATAGGGGAAACGAATTCAGTAGAGATATCGGAAGTGGTCGGATGAGTAGTCATCGAGTCTTCTATCCTGTCAACCACAACAGAGTTAGGCAATTTAGAACCAAGAAATTCATCATAGAACAGTTCAAATAATAAATCCAAATCAGATAATTTAGAGGTAGACGACGAAGCGCCATCTGATTTGTTCTCTTGAGGTGCAGGTCCTGGACTGGTTGGTCCAGAAGCTAATACTCCGGTAATGACGGGTTCTGAACTGATGTGCTCAGAAGCCATATCCTCATCGAATGTAACATTGACGCTCTCGATCACTGTCTTCGACTTCTTCAGGTAAACACGGTATGCAGTAGATGTAGAGGAATATCCAACGAAGATGCCTTCATCCGCCTTAGCACTGAACTTGTTCAGATTCTCTCGGTCGTTTAGAACATAACACGTACAACCAAAAACATGAAAATATTTAATGGTTGGTGTGCGGTTGTTGATCAACGCATACGGAGTCTTCTGAAATCGGCGGTGTATCATGGAGCGATTCTGAGTGTGACACGCAGTCGATACAACTTCAGCCTACAAAAATAAAGGTAATTCAGATTGGCTGAGCATTGTCCGAGCGGCCTCGACAAGTGTACGATTGCGTCTTTCGACGACTCCGTTCTGTTGAGGCGTGCGAGCAGCAGAGTATTGATGTGATATCCCGACCGATTCGAGATACTCTTCAACTGTCTTGTTCTTGAACTCTGTGCCGTTGTCAGTCCTGAGAATCTTGACTTGTTTTTGCAGATTGACTTGAGTCGTCTTCAGAAACGTAATGAGAACATCGGGAGTCTCATCTTTAGACCGTAGAAACTTAACCCAAGTGTATCGCGTATAGTCGTCCACGATAACTAGCACATACTTCTTTCCTCCTAAGCTTTGCGTTCGCATAGGACCGCATAAGTCCATATGCAACAACTTTAAAGGAGAGCTGGTACTAGGTTCAAGTTTTGGTTTGTGTGGGGCTCTCTTCATCTTTCCCTTTTCACACGCTGCACATAGATGTTCTCTTTCATATTTCAGCTCTGGAAGTCCTTTCACTAGCTTGCCACTGACCAGCTTGTTGATGTACCGAAAGTTGAGGTGAGAAAGCCGTCGATGCCATAACCAGCTTTGTTGCATCGAGGCCTTTGATAGTAGACAGACCTGATTGTCAGCCTGGAACTTTGACAAGTTGATAGTGTAGAGGTTTGACTTGCGAGTGCCGACCAAGAGTTCTTTCCCGTCTTCAGTGCGTACCGAACATGTCTTGGCCTTGAAATTAACCTCTAAGTCTTTGTCACAGAACTGGCCAATGCTGAATAGGTTGTGCCCTAAGCCTTCAACGTAGCTCACCTTCTTGATCGTAAGATTTTCATGTACAACATCACCATATCCCAGAATAGGTGAAAACTGATCATTCCCAAAACGAACTGTGCCGCAGTATTTGTCCGTATAATTAGAAAACATACTCTTCTGCCCGGTTATATGCTTGGAACACCCGCTATCTATGTACCACATATGACGGGTCTGCACAACACAAATCAGGAAAGAAGAGGTTTAGGCACCCATTTAAAATTAGGTCTGCTTTTCCTTTGAAAACCAGAAGCATGATAAGACGAATGATAACTATAAGATGAAACATTATATGAACCATACCAAACATCAGAATATCTACGAGAAGCATAATCACATTCACCATAATTGAAAAACTTTTTATTTGATTGTGCTAACTGGAATAATTGCTTTATAGAGTACTTCTTGCGAGAATCAACAAGATTAGATTTAAAAGTAACAACATTCACAATCACATCATTTTTACTAGAAGTCTTTTTATTCAAAATAAAACTAGAACTAGATTTAGCTTTCTCGTCTATCTTTTGTTTCGGTATCCATGCAGTCTTAACTCCAACCCTTTGCTTTCTCAAATCTGAAACATGTGAAACTTTAGAGTTAGAATGATGAGAATTAAGATAATGCTTCTTCTTTGGCTTACCAGTGGGGATCGGTTTCTGTGAAAGCTGAGATTTTTGTTTCTTACCTTTTGCTTTCTTTGATTTCACAGAAACTGATTTATCAACTTTCGTTGATGTTTCACCTTTTTCAAACACACTGGGTAATCCAAAAGAATTAACAACACAAGATGAATGATCAGGAAGTTTAGAGGTAAAATCAAATTGAGCAACACAATCATTCAAAATACCATCAGAGTTTAAGAAATTAAGATCATTCTCAAGTGAACCAGATCTGTCATCAGAATTTAAAGCCTTAGAGAATTTAGAAAAATCAGTATCTTTGAACACTGTTGAAAATACAGTTTGTTCTAAGTCCATCAAAAGTCTTTCTTCTGTAAGAGTATTATCGAGTTCAGAAATTTTACTTTCCAAAACTAGAGGAGGTACGTAAAGCTTACCTTCGATGGGTTTAGCCTCCAACTCTTTTACAGAATAACTCTCAAAATAATCATTTGAAAGAAATTTTGATTTATTAGAACTATAAATGTTATTCAAATTCTCATAGCGAAATGGAAGTTGAACTTTAGTTGTGTTCTTTCTTTTATCATATTCCTTGGCTTTATCTTTTTCAGACAGACTAGTCCAAAAGGGTTTGAGTTCCTGATGTTGAGGAGCCAACAACATAAACCCAAAGTCATAAAGTGCAGGCACTTCAGATATACCCTTTTTGAGATGATGTGAGTTCTTGTAACCAAGTCCCCAAGTATCAGGTTTCTCTTTAGGTTTGTTCAAATGAATAGTGTGTTCAGTTTGACCTAAAGAATGTAATTTCTCTTCCAAAGCATTCACCTTTTCTATTAAAGATTTATTCTCTTTTGAAGTAGAAAAGTACCTTTTAGCAATCTCTCTAGATTTAAACTCACATTCTTTAAACTTTGAATCAGTTTCAGATAACTCTTTATGAATTATAGTCTTTTCTTTAGCGCTGGTGTCTATATTTTTGTGCAAAGTTTCAATTAATACATTTTTCTCAGCAATATCATTACTAAGTTTATGTATAGATTGATTTTTCTCATTTATGACACTTTTCTCACGCTTCAGTTTCGACTCTAACTCTTGGAGTTTAGACATCATGGCATTCATTTGGTTCAGTAAATCAAATTCAGTTAAGTTATATACCTCATCATTATCTCCATCATCAGAATCAGCTTCAGCTTCTGACTTGTTCTTTCCCATCAAGCACAGATGTGCTGTCTCGTCCTTCTCTCCTTCTTCAGATTCGTCGTCCGAATGGTCGAGCCAGTATTCATCCTCGACCATTAATGCTTTTCCAGCCTCTTGTTGCTTGGCTAGAAGCATCTTATTCTTGTAATAGTCGGAGTTTCGAACTTTTGATTTGCGACAGTCCTTGGCAAAATGACCGAGTCTCCCACAATTGTAGCACTTAATCGGTTCTTCCTTCTTGGTCTCTTCAGCTTCATCCTTCTTCTTGTTTTCTGGTCTCCTTTCTTCAACTTTCTCCTTATGCTTGTAGTTATTAGGACCAGACGAGTATCTCTGACTATTGGAGTTTGGCTTTTTATAGAACTTCTTTTGGAGAGCCTTGGTTATCAACAGCATGGCTTCCTTCAGTTCATTACAATCGTCAGATTCAGACTTTGCCTCGCAATCAGCTTCTTCCGATTCAGATTCTATCACCTTCTTCTTCTTAGACTTCTTAACCACAAGAGCAACTGGATCAGCAACTGCTTTGTCAGCCTTTTTCATTTCAGCCTTGATCTCTTCTACTTCTTCCTCATTCTGTCTGAGGATTTCATAAACTTCATGAAGAGGAATGTCATGCAGATCCTTCAACTGCCTCATTTGTCGGGTGAACCTCTTCCACTCAGGCTGAAGATTGCTGAGAAATTTCACATTCAGCTCCACGTGAGATATGCTGATCTTGTTCTTGCTGAGCTCGTTCAGCAATGTGACAAATCTGTCATAAGTGGCTTCGAGTGACTCTCCAGCTTTGGCTTTGAACTCTTCATAATTATTCAAGCAGGTGGATACTTTGAGCTGGTTTTCGACTTTAGATTCGATCATCATCTTCTCCAATTGATTCCAATTTTGCTTACCGGTAGCGTTGTAGCTATCCATCATCTTCGGTATGCCTTGGAGAATAAATGATCTTGCCAGCTTGTCACCCTTGTGTCTGTTCAACTGATCTTCCGAATATTCACCAATCGGTAACTTATACACTGTCTCTTCTTCTTGACCATTTTCTCCAGCTACAGTGAGAACCTTGGTCGGAGGTGTCATGATCCCGTCTTTCAGAGATTTTCTGATTTCATCTCCCAAATCATGTCGATCAATGAAGTCCAAAAATCTATCCTTCCATTGCTCGTACTCCCCCTTGAAGAGTACTGGTGGCTTCACATCTGGTCCAATAGCAAGAGCTTCTTGAGACATCTTTACTTATACGATTAGTATCAAACTTATCTGATATGAGACAATCAACTGGATGAGATCGTTAGAAATCAAGATAAAATCACACAATACTGAAAAATGTAGAATGAAATTCAGAAAAATCTGATCATGAACAGAACTTTGTCCCCCTAGAGAAATTTTTTTTTGACATTTAGATGCCCTATTACAGTTTGCAAAAATCGACCGGGGATGTGCTTCGACCGGTATTGAGTCGACCGGAGACTTGTAAAGACCGGTAGAGAGTTCGACCGGGAACTTGTTAAGACCGGTAGAGAGTTCGACCGGGAACTTGTAAAGACCGGTAGAGAGTTCGACCGGGAACTTGTTCGACCGGGGAAGTGCAAAGACCGGTAGAATGCTAAGACCGATAGTGCTTAGACCGATAAGGGATAAGACCGATAGAATGCAAAAGCTTCGACCGATATTGTCTTTGACCGGAACACGGTCTTAGACCAGAATAGGATATGACCGGGATTGTGTGTGTACCGGTCGAATGCTATAGACTGATAAAAGGTATTCGACCGAAAGTGTAAGGCCCGATATAGTTTGACCGATAATGTGCTTAGACCGGGGTAACCTGTGAGTGTACCGGTCGAATGCTATAGACCGATAAAGAGGTATTCGACCGGAAGTGAAAGACCGATATGTTCTTGAAACTGTATCGATCCAGAAACCAAAATCAACCCAGAAATCACTTGATATCACAAACTAAACAACCAAACTTTGCCAAAACGATCAAATAAACAACTAGAATAGATTCTATCAATTAATTTCATTAAAAACCATTAACAATGAATCTTGATTTATGAAACAGTGACTTCACAAGAACGAACCCAGAATTGTCAAAATCACCAAATTGAAAATCAAAATCGATGCAATAATCAAATCAACCAATACCCAATCATGATAATAGACAAAACAAACACAATCCAACCAATAGCAACTTGAATGAACGATTACACAATAAAAATTATGAATCTTTGACAGAAAAATAGAACCGAACAAAAACTTATTCAATTCAATCTGTTTAGCTCTGATACCAACTGTGTGTCCCAATACGTAATCATTCAAACAAGTAAACAATTAAGCAACAATGATAATGCAAACCTGATATGATTATTCAATTGATTCAAAGGATTACAAGCTTGAAATCGAAACCACTCTGTTTCTCTATTCTGTGTACGGCGCACCACCCCAGCATCAACTCTCTCTCAATATTAATTTTTCTATTAAGCTCTTCTCTTAACCCTAATTACAACTAACCTAATCATATTTATACTTAGGCCATAAGCCTAATGGGCTTGGCTTGCTTGGGCCCAACAACTAAAACAACCTATTAACTTAATTATAAAACAAACTAATAAATAAAATACGTAAACAGACTTTGACTATTTATTACAAAAGGACCCTAGATTATTTGTTGAGACGACTTTATCAGCTTTGACTTCAGATTTCCATCTTCAGATAATTATGATCTTGAATCAAATAAATATGTGCTTTAACAATTAAGATAATAATTCAATTTATTTACAACAAATTAATTTAGAACATTATAAACATTTTGTAGAGACGAACTTAAACACTTTGACATTTTTGTGTGTTAACTATTTTTTATTTTTTGTACTTTTATAAATTATCAACATAATATCTTTACTACTTTATAAAGAATCTAAAACAGTTTTTTGTACAAAGCGGTTTATTGTACAAATCAATTTCTTTCAAATCCCACAGCCCGCGTTCTGCCCCAATCTCTAAACCCGTCCTAATCTCTCTCACCCTCTCCGCCATGATCTGGATGAAATATTGATTGCTTCTTCTTTTTCTCGTCGTTGCTGCACCCCTGTTCCTCCATCGATCGCCCTACTCCATCAAAACCTTGTTAAATCGTCGTTGTTGCGCTGATGAAATTCGAACTCCTTTCACGCACTTGCTCTTTGCCCTTCAGACCTGAGTTCTTCTTCTGATATGTCGCTCTTTCAAGTAAAAGCTTTCAACTCACCAAATGGTGCTCCCAGGTGTTTTCTTTCATTAGATTTAGGTTATTAGGCTATTAGGTTATTTGCTTATTTGTTTATTTGCCTATTTCATGATTAATGGTTTCATCATTATTGTGGTCTTAAAACATTTAGATTGTGTTTTTGCACGATTATATTGGTTCATCACTCTCTGTAAAGGCCAGTTTCTTCAATTTTTATGGTTCGATTACTATTTATCTGGCTGTGGTGAGGTTTAGATTAATCAAATTCAATTTCTCAATTTTGAATTTAGGGAACGGAATGGATCATTTCAACGAATGTATGATTATGTCTACATTTATATGTTTCATCTCTAGGTGGAAATCTCCTAATTGATATCAGAAGGCCAGAGTTAGCAATATTATTGGGTATCAGAGGGATAATTCTTCTTAATTGTACCCTTTTTTGATGTATTTCTTTTGTAGCTAAAAGTGTTAGGTCTGATTTTATAGTAATCATTGTATTTATAGGGCTTGGTCAAATACTGTGTTTTGAGTCTTATCAGTGTTGTATCTGACCAAGGGTATTTAAGTCCCTTTGGTCTTGTTCTTTTTAAGGTTTGACACGCACAATATTGAGAAAATATACTTTGCGCTCCAAGTCTTTCTGTCTCTACTTTCTCTCTCTAAAGAATCAGTGATCTTGGAACTCTCAATTGGTATCAGAGCCAACTGAATCTTGAGAGGATTGAGAGATTGATTTACTGTTTCTGAATTTGTTGATTGAAATCGAAAATTTGATCGATTTTCTTGAATTTTTCAAGAAAATCTCGTTTTCTTGATTTCTCATCAAATTTGGAAGTGTTTGTGGTCGAATTTGGTTGATTTTGATTTCTTTAGATGCGTTTTTGATATTCGATCATACTTGATTCATATTGTTTTGCATAAAATTCAAGTTTAGATATTCGATTTTGAGATTTTGCGTTTTTCTGAAAGTTGTTTTCAACGTACTGTTTCATTCAAGTTTTTGAGATTTTATGATTTTTAATTGAAATTTTTGGTTGAATTGAGTTGAAAATGTGTTTTCGATCGTATTTGTAAAAAAGGAAATTGCATCAAATTCAGTGTTGAATTTGATTTTTTAGAGGTTTTTGAGTTTTGTCTTCGGTTTGCGCTTGTTCTTCCACTTTGCGTTTCATTCATAAACTTTGCGCTTCATTCATGTGGTTTGCGTGTCATTCATATTACTTTGCGTATCAAGTTCAACCCGCAAAGTGAAGTTTGCGTTTCCCTCTACAAACGCAAAGTTTGATTTGCGTTTCTGCCTTCGACCGAAAAAAGGACAAGTTCGCGTTTCAAGTCACACCCGCAAAGTTTACTTTGCGTTTCCCACTACACCCGCAAAGTTTACTTTGCGTTTCCCACTACACCCGCAAAGTTCAACTTTGTGTTTCTCACTACACCCGCAAATCATAGTTTGCGTTTCAGTCTTCACCCGCAAACCTCTAGTTTGCGTTCCTCCCTTCAAACGCAAACCTTCATTGCGTTCCTCTCTGCAAACGAAAACCTTCTTTTTCCTCTCTGGAATTTTTTTTTGTGTGTGTCATCTTTATTTTTTTTTTTAAACTTTGTGTCATAACAAGTGTTTTTCAAATTTACAATTTTTAATATTTTTCAAATTTTTTTTTCTTCTTTTCTATTCAATCTGATCTTTGATTTTCTGGTACATCAGCAATGGATTCTGCCAAGTTTGCTTTCCAAACTAGGTTCTACTCAAATGATCTGATGATGCAATTAGGAACAAATACTCGTCCACCAGTCTTAATCAACGAAGAAGAGTTTACACAGTGGCAAGATAGGTTCATAAATTTCATTGAGCGTCATACAAATGGAGAAAATATGATGAAGTCGTTTACTGAAGGACCATTCATCATGCCAAAAGATGACATTCCTTTGACTGATGATGAAATCAAACGTGAAAAAGTCGATAGAGAAGCAAAGTCCAATTTGATGCTAGCACTGCCTAACTCAATCTACAATAGAATTGATTGTTTCAAGCATAATCCAAACATGATGTGGACTCAGTTAGAAAAGATCATGCTTGGGTCATCAGTTGCTACTCAAATACGCCAGACACGCTTCATGAATAACTTTGAAGAATTTAAGGCAAAGGACAATGAATCTCTGAAGGTGACTTTTGACCGGTTTTGCATTGTGATTAATGATCTCAGGAAGATTAAAGCGGAAAAGACTGCTCTTGAGACAAACCTGAAATTCCTTAATGCTCTTCAGTCTGAGTGGAATAAATCATGCCACAGATTAAGGAATGATGTCAGAATCTCCACAATGCAGATTCAAGAACTTTACGAGATTCTGATGACTGATGAAAGCTTGGTGTTAGATAAAAAGACCAAGATGGATAAAAAGAAGAAAACAGTAGATCCGGTTGCTCTTCTCACGAAGCAATTATCTGAACAAGCATTGTCTGAAAATGCTTACACTGGATCAACTGAAGATGATGGCGAGGCTTTACAGAAAGCAATGATCCTTCTTTCTCAGCACTACCAGAAGAAGTTCCAACCAAAGTCGGGTTCCAACTCTTCTCGCTTCACTTCCGGTCCTAAAGTGAAAGTACCCGAGCTAAAGAATGCTGCTTGCTACAGCTGCGGAAAGTCGGGTCACATGTCAAAGAAGTGTAGAGCTAAGGTGATTAGGGATTCGGCATACTACAGAAAGAAAGTGGAATTGGCTGAAAAGAGAGAGAACGGAACTGCTTTGCTGGCCGAGGAAGAATTCTGGCTGGATTATTCCGATGATGAAGCATCAAACGTCGAGATCGCTCAGATGTGCTTAATCGGTGATGATCAGTCAGATGATTCTGAAAATGATGAGGATGAGGTATATTCTGAATTTGATTACAAATTTATTACCTCTCAGTTTGATATCATGATAAATGTTTTGTCTGATTTACGTTCAAAGATTTTATCTGAAAAGAATTTAAATTTCGAAAAGTCAGATTTGATTGACAAACTGAAAATTTCTTTGAAAGATGAAAAATCTATTTTAGAAAATACTAAAGACATCTTTCAAAAGAAATTGGATGATTTAGAAAATTCAAATAAGACTTATCTTGAATCTTTGACGGCTATGACTAATTTAAAAGATGAATTTTCAAACAAAATAAATAAGTTAGAAGAAAAACTTTATCGAAGAGACCAATCTGAACAAACAATTTATATGAAAAAGCCGAGGAGTGAAGAGGCTTTAAAACAAAGATGGGGACTTGGTTTTGAAAATCCTCATTGTTTAAACAATGCGATTGAAAAATCCCCAACTTTATATAAATACGATTATCTGACTCTTGCTCATTATGCTCCTTAATTTAAAATTGATTGGATGAATGAGAAGCAAGTGTTAGAAATCGAAAATGAGAAAATGATGAATAATAAGAAAAATGAAATTCCTTTTGTTTATACGTCCGAAAATGCAAAATATTTTCCTGACAAATCAAGAAGAGGAAAAAGAGTTTTAAATGATATATCTCCTGTCAAATCTTCAATGTCTAATGATTTTATTGCTCCTTATGCACCTGATACTGATAAGGAAAATATTTCTCCAATCATTTATGATTCGAAGAAATATACTCCTCCATTAATATTAGAAGGAAAAATCATAGATCTTGAAGATCAGATAGAAGATAAAAATATTTTGAAGAAAATTGAATCTGATATTATTCTTTCTTTCATGACGTCTAGTCTTGAAGAAAATTTATTTTTTCAAAAATCAGATTCTATTTCTAGCCTATCTTCTGATTCTAAGGAAAATAAAAAGGAAGTTTCAAATTTTAAAATCTTTTCTCAAAAT